>VZQC01012261.1:52609-117696 GCA_009823505.1 Rhizomys pruinosus
ACACACACACACACACACACACACACACACACACACACACAGGCGCACCTCTCATCTGTACAGCATTAATCTTTTGTCTTTCATATATGTGGAAAAGTTGAAGGGTGGGGAGGTAAGACTTTCTTTCCCAATTCTTTTCTCCTCCTCCTCCTCCTCCTCCTCCTCCTCCTTCTCCTCCTCCTCCTCCTTTTCTTCTTCTTCTTCTTCTTCTTCTTCTTCTTCTTCTTCTTCTTCTTCTTCTTCTTCTTCTTCTTCGTCTTCGTCTTTTTGAGAGGGTGTCTCTGTAGCCCCACATGACCTGGAACTCATTATGTAGACCAGGTTGGCCTTGAATCACTGAGATCTGCCTGCCTATGCCTCCTGAGTCCTGGGATTAAAGGTCCTCTGGTCTCCCCAGGCACGTACACATCCTACCTGCCAACACCTAATTAAAAATAGAAAAGAAATTCTTTAAAAACAAGAAGTGGTTTTAGTTAGTGCTTAGACCACAGTCATGCAAAACGATAACCAACATTGGTTTTGAAGATATTTTTTTCTCCTTCTGGTGCTAAGGATTGAATCCAGGACTTTGCAAATGCCAGGCAAGAGTTCTGTCACTTAGCTATGCCCCGAGCCCTTGGTTTGTTGAAATGGTCTTGTGATATTGGCTCAGTTTGGTCTTGAACTTGGGCTCCTCCTGCCTCGGCCTCCCGAATGGAGCTGGGATTACAGACCTGAACCACCAGGCATAGCTGTAGTTTTGAGTGTTTTAATAAACATTGTCAGTTAACCTCCTCTTCCCATCAAGATTTACCCCTCGTTTGCTCATGAAATATAGTAATACTGACCCAGGCAAGGAATGTGTTACAACCTCACTTTCTGTTAAACAAACTCTTGCTCAAATAAAGACTTCTTTCTGCACTTCCTTCATAGAAAAACCACCTCAGAACTGTTGCTGTTTTGGCTAATGATGATAAAGAACAGGACCTCAGACTTCTTCCGGTGCATAGGCAGATCCAGCAGCTAGAGATGGGGGAGATGATGGATAGACAGTGGTGTGCCGACAGAACCCTGCCCTCCTGGTTCTACATAGCTACACAGCAGTTCTTCACAGTACAAAGCAGAAAGAAAACTTGAATCACTTCCTGTCTTGTCTTGCTGGAAGGGCAGCAAGTAGGATCCCAGAACTGTGTGGCAAAGCAGTGGCAACTGTCACAGGGAATGGTCAGGACAGGTCTTCTCCAAATGCACAAAGGCAACTGAAGAGTAATGTGAAAAGGTAGTGGAGGAATAATATTTCGCTTAGCAGAATTAGGGACCTAGTTGTCAGCATGTTAGAATCAACTATTTTAATGATTTTGCCTCAAATGGAAATGAGTCGGAAACCAAGCACTTTGAGGATAAGCACCAGATGGGGATGGCGAGCCACTGGGTAGTTGGAGCACGTCACGCTTGAGGCAGCGAATCCAGTCATTGGGTGATTGAGATATTGACTTTGCCTTGAAGGGCTCCCTCTTTTTCTGAATAACAGATCATGGCCTTCTTAGAAAAGTGCTCTGTGACACTCTTATTGATCAGTCTTCAAAAGAGAGCAGAGCAGAGGAGAGGTGGGGAGTCTGCCTCGGTGCCGGGGCCAGACTGAAACCAGCCGCCTTCTCAGGAAAATGGAGACTTTCCAAGTGTTCTGTTCACCAGGGAGGGCTTGTGCTCATCACACTATCATTTTGCAGGCATCCCATGTGGCTGCCTCACAGGGTTCTCTTGGTCATCTGCTCTCCACATATTTTCTCTCTCTTTTTTAAAAAAATTTTTTATTTATTATTATTTTTTATGTGTCTGAGTGTACTGTCTGCATGTAGGTTGGTGCACCCGTGTCATGCAATGCCTCAGAGGTCAGAAGAGGGCATCGGATTCCCCTGGAACTGGAGTTAAAGATGGTTCTTAGCTGCCATGTGGGTGCTGGGAATCGAACCTGGGTCCTCTGCAAGAGCAGACAGTGCTCTTAACTGCTAAGCCATCTCTTGAGCCCCATTTTCTCTCTCTATTATAAGCTACTCTTCAACACCTCCCCCATCAACTTTCTGCAACACCCTCCATCTCCAAATCTTATTCGAAAAGTTCATTATAGTGTTCAACTGGCACGTTAAAGGTATAGCAGAGGAAGCCCTTTGTCTCTGAACAGAGGACACTTAGAAAAATGTCTCCTTTTTATTTCCAGAGCTTTTACACACCTTTCTTCGGAGGAGAGAATTCCAAATGACAAGTACAGAGAGGAATGTTTCATTTGGAAGACAAAGTAATAGTAGAGCAGTATTTGCTTAGGGTTAATTAATGACCTGCTAATTGCTGGATTTAAATCACATAAGAAGGGAGATACCAATGACTGCTGGGAAGTGGAGAATCAGTCTTCAGTCTCTATTAAGGGTATGACTCCTGGTAGATTAACCAGGCTCAGGTGGATGGATTCACACCAAAGGGCATTTGGGGACACAGATTTGACTCTCTGTATATAATAGAGTAGATGAAATTTGGCAGGAGGTGGGAAGTAGTAGAGCCAGGGTTCAGAATGCAGGTAGGAGAGAGAATCAAAGTACAATCAAAATATATTGTATGAAATTTTTGAAAATTCAATTAAAAAAAAGATCCAGAAGTCCCCTTTTATTTATTTTTATTTATTTTTTTTTTAATATTTTTTTTAATTTTATTTATTTATTTTCTATGTGTATGAATGTACTGTCAGAAGAGGGTCTCGGATTCCCCTGGAACTGGAGTCCTCCTGGAATTGGAGTTACAGACGGTTCTTGGCTGCCATGTGGGTGCTGGGGATTGAACCTGGGTCCTCTGCAAGAGCAGTCAGCGCTCTTAACCGCTAGGCTATCTCTCCAGCTCCTTATTTATTTTTTTTAAAGGAGCTCTGGGGCTGGGGAGGTAGGTTGGGAAAGTGCTTGCCTGACAAGCATGAGGACCTGTGTTCTCCTTAAAAAAAAAAAAAAAAGCAGGCATGGTGGCGCAGGTTTGTAATCCCAACACTGCAGAGGTGGAGATAAGCAGGTTCCTGCATTTCACTGGCCAGCTGGATCTACTTAACAAGTTCCAGCCCAGTGAGACTCTGTCTCAAAAAAGTATAGGCCACTGAGGCGGCCCAGCTGGTAAAAGCACTTGCCTTGCAAGCCTGACTACCTGACTTCAAAGTGAGAACCCACATAAAGGTGAAAGGAAACAACTGATTCTACGGAGTTGACCTCAGACCTCTACACATCCTGCTGCAATTACACAGACAACAATAAGTAAGTCTTTTGTAAGTGGGTGACAGCTGACAGACCAGAGGCTGTCCTCCCACCTGCCCATGGCACCTGTGCATGCACATTCAGACCAACACACAAACAAGCTTTCCACATATCCTATTTGCCCTAGACACTTCTGTGATTCCTCTAAGTGTTAGAGGTAAGAACCCCAAGGTGGACGAAGGGCTTTTGCATCTATTTCTTTTCATTTGCTTATGATGTACCCACATACAATGGGTATTTCGACTCATTCGCTGAGAGATCTGAAGTGATCTGCTCAAGGTCACCCAGCTCCTCGCAGCCAGGCTTGCTTGCTGCTGCTTCTGTACAGGTTCACAGTTCCAAACTGTGTTCTGTTGTTGAAAACAAAATGGAAAACAGTATATTACCCTGGACACACTTTGGTGGATAAGTTATAGTTGGCTTAGCTTTGCACCCAGGCACCCTTTGAAATGTGATTCTGAGCTGGGAAAAAGGCTATTTTAATGCACCCAAGTGAGGCTTAGTTGATTTTTTTTCCTAGTCTGTGTCTATGACTAAGAGAACACAATGTCTCAAACAGTTGTTCCTTCAGTACTCTGACAAGGTTTTGTATCTTTTATTTTATCAAAATCATGATATGTATGAATGTACTGTCTGCATGCAGGTGTGTGCACCCGTGTCGTGCAATGCCGCGGAGGTCAGAAGAGGGTGTCGGATTCCCCTGGAACTAGAGTTCTCCTGGAACTGGAGTTTCAGAGGGTTCTCGGCCGCCATGTGGGTGCTGGGGATCGAACCCGGGTCCTCTGCAAGAGCGGTCGGCGCTCTTAACCGCTAGGCCATCTCTCCAGCCCCCTAAAAATGATTTTTAAAAAAACATTTTATTCAGGCTGGAGCAATGGCTCAGCGGTTAAGATTACTGACTGCTCTTGCAGGGGACCCAGGTCCTATTCCCAGCATCCACATGGTGGCTAACAACCACCCATATGTAAATCCTCTCTTCTGACCTCCAAAGACATTGCATAACATGAGTGTAACCACATACATGCATACATAACACTCATACACATAAGATTAAAATAATAAATGCCAGGCATGGTGGTGCATGCCTTTAATCCCAGCACTCGGGAGGTAGAGGCAGGTGGATCTCTGTGAGTTCAAGGACAGCCTGGTCTACATATCGAGCTCCAGGACAGCTTGGACTAAAGGGAGACCCTGTCTCAAAAAGACCAAAATTAATAAATTAATTAAAATAAATAAATAAAATATTGAATATATATTTTATTTTTTATGTGTATGAGTGTATTGCCTACATGTGGGTAGGTAAACCTGTGTCATGCAATGCCCTTGGAGTCAGACGAGGGCTAGGATTCCCCTAGAACTGGAGCTATGGATGGTTGTTAGCCACCATGTGGGTGTTTGGAATCAAACCAGGGTCCTCTGCAAGAGAAGCCAGTGCTCCTAACCACTGAGCAATCTCTTCAGCCCCCAAAATGATCTTTTAAAATGATAATAAATGAATGATTCTTTTAAGTTTTGAGTTAGAAGCAGTGAGGATTCTACAATAGAAAGTACTGGAAAAAAAAAATAGCGTACCGTTAGTAGAAAAGACTAGAAGGGCACAATGTCTTCCTGTATTTATCCTTGAGTTGGGTCTGCCTCAGTACGGGCTAGTGAGCACAGTCCTACAACCTAACCTCTTTGACACATACCAGGCAATTTGGAGAGACAAGTGGAACTCATCAGAACCAGCTCTCTAATCCTCAGGAAATACATCCTAAAGCATGCACACGCTAACAACTGCTGAAGTAAAATTGTCAGGACATTTGTGTAATGTGACCAGGATTTGTTTCCTCGGAGAGACATTTCCTGGCTCCAGACAGCTTTAAGTATCTAGACAGTGGAAAGTTTGTGATCAGTAATGAGAAAGTCAGAATCATCGCTGATGCAGCACTTAGGAACTGAACCAAGTTTTGACCAGGTTATTTTTAGGCTTTCCTAAGAACAGAATCCTGAACCAACAGCATTAAATAAATGGGGTTTCCAGCAAAGGAGGGTGAGAATTTTGTCGGGGTTCAGGTTCACTTTGGGCTCAGGAATTCTCACCTCCTCAGTCTCTGAGCACTGACATCACAGGAGAATTTGGGTCTCTTGCTTTATTTTTGAGGTCTTTAAAAAAAGAAACAACCTGGTATATGCCTGCTATTATGTGGCAGCTGTAGAGAGTACAGAAAGGCAAGTGGCTGACGCACAGCTTCCCGAACACATCACTCACGCTCCGCCCCACCAGCACCTTTGCTTCTGCTGCATGGTGTTCCTCCCTCTGCTCCTTCCCTGCTGGCCTAGGGAAGGTTGCTAATGGGCTGCTCTGCTCGGCTCAGCCTTTTTCTCCCAGGTCAGCGCTGTGGCTCATTGAATGCCTGGAACCCTCGCTGTCTGCCCAACACATTTACAGCTTGACTGTCTGTTTTTGATAGTTATTTTTTATATCCTATCACTGAGTTCTATCAGTGTCTGCACAGTTTTCTCTTTTTCCTTCTTAAAAAAAAAAAAACAAAAAACAATAGTGTGGCTCATAGCAAATAGTTACCCCCAAATCAGCTCATTGGCTCCTGACTCACAGCCTCATGGAGAGAGGACTGTGTTCCTTGGTGTAACAAAGCTGTTCTTTCTTACTTCCCTTGGATTTACACAGACTGGGTTCTTGTTACCATCTCTCAGAGCCAAGGTCAGGCAGGAGGAGTACAGCGCTCCATTTGAATGTCTGCTCCCTTTATCTGGAGCTATTATCCCAACCAATGGGAAGGACATAATTAAGAATTATGAGGACTCACAAAGGCAGGCGTTCTAGCTTAATGGAATGCCAAGCCCTGTTCCAAGAAGGCAAGGGAGATAAGAGGAAGAAAAGAGGACTTGGAGAGCCTTTTGTGGGAGAAGCACCTGCTTCAAGAAGGGAATGGGGGGTGCTGGGGAGGCAGCTCAGTTAAGAGTGCTGGCTGCTCTTCCAAGGGACATGAGTTCAGTTCCCAACACCCACATCAGGAGGTTCTTAACTGCCTGGAATTCCATCTCCAGGGTATCCAACATCCTCTTCTGGCCATTGTGGGCACACATGTGTGTGGCACGCGTGCGCGCTCGCGTGCACACACACACACGTAAATAAATAAAAAAAATTTTTGAAAGCATATCCCAGGCCAGGCGTGGTGGCACGTGCCTGTAATCCCAGCACTCGGGAGGCAGAGGCAGGCAGATCTCTGTGAGTTCAAGGCTAGCCTGGCCTACATAGTGAGTTCCAGGACAGCTGGGCTACAAGAAGACCCTGTCTCAAAAAGACCAAACCAACCAAACAAAACAAAAAAGCATATCCCAGTTCGTAGTCTGAAATGAGCTTTCCCTTTATTAGAGCTAACAGAGGGGAAGGGGAGCAGGACCGAGAAACAGCCCAACACTATCAAGAAGAGCAGCGAGATGCCTCTAGGAAGCAGATCAGAACGGACAGGAAAGCCCTGTCAGAGGCCAGAGAGCTGTTCTGCCAGAGGGCTCCTGGAGAAAGGATTCAATTGCATGGGAGAAAATGTTAGGGGAATTTTTGCCTGACTCCACAGAAAACTTGCTGAGTTAAGGGGTAAGTAATAGATCTGAGTTCTGATGATCTAAGGAGTCTGTGGGGCTACACAGGGAGGCAGCAAGTGTAGCAATTAGAAGCATGGACTTGGAGTAGAAGGACCAGGGTTCAGATCTCAACTCTGTCTCTGGCCAAGTTACTATCTGAGACTGGACTGGTTTCCTCATCTGCAAACAGATTGTCTCCCACACAGAACTGCACAGAGGGTTTGGAGAGACATTGTAAGTGCTCAGCACAGGTCTTGGCTCTTAATAAACAGTAGCTCTATCCATACAGACAGACGGGATATTTCTTGATCTCTTTTTAGACAACTTTGGCTCTGGAGTGCCCTGGGGATGCCAAGTAGGGCCACCCGCAGACAGACAGTCCTCCTGGAAGGAATGGTCAATGCATTTCTAGGAACAATAACATCTGATGTTATATTGAAATTGTTTCCTGCTTGAGGCAATAATAGCTCTGTCTGTTCTCATTAGCCACGGTATGTTTGGGGAATTCTGTTATGTACAACTGCTTTGTGTTAGTGGTGCTTTACAGCAGAAAGAAGACAGGTTATGCCTGTGTTTTGCCTGCCTCTCAAGGCGGGGGAGGGGGTTTGCAGGAAGGAAGACGTCAAAGCCAGGAGAAATGGACTTGGTAACATCCGGGTTTCCTAGCACATTGGCAGCTGTCACAGGTAGAAGGAATACTGTTAAGTTACTGAGCTACTCAACCCAGAGCTGGGAATTGATAGGAAGGTTTTCCTTGGGCCCTGTGCCCAGTAACACTTTATCACTTCTGATTACCTTAGCTAACTCACCTGGAGTTTCTGTAGCACATTCTAATTAGTCTGTAACCGCTAAGTTTGTAAGGCCAGCATCTCTGTCAGCTGTGGCTCTCTTTTGTGTGATAGGAGAGTCTCTCAGGTCCCCAGCCTCAGATATAGGACGGATACAAATTCATAACTGTGGAAAAATGATTGGACTCTAGAGGGGACAGAGTTTCTAAGGAGGCACCACAGGCTCTTGGGGCCAGGGCTGCAGTGATCTCCCTGACTGACTGCTTAAACACTCCCTAGTGAAATAATGCACTAATTCAATTAAAAAAAAAAAGAATGCAGTAAGTTGGGGCCCCACTGCAGTTCCTACCTCACTCCTGGGTGGCCCCTAGGGCAGTGCCCTCAAGAGCACAGGCTTCCTCTGCCTGGGGCCTCAGAGCAGGGCAATGCTCACATCCCTTACATCCTGGCTCCTGCTCTTCTGGGGCTGGAACTGTGTCCTGTGGTACCACTGGGTCTCCCCACTGTGGTCATGACTCCCTCTCAATACACACCTCTCTGCCAACTTCGAAAGTGGAACAGCTGGCTTTTTGTCATCTCCTCCCTCTTATATAAAACCCCACAAGTGCAGGTATCCATCCCAAATCTGTAGAAATTCTTGAGACCGTCTCACAGTTTAATTTGCTAATACCGTTCTTCTCAGTGTTCCCATTCTTTTTTTAGCCATCCCCCTCCCTGATTTTGATTCTATCCCTCAGCCATGTCCACACTGGAAATGAAGCCAGCACCCTTTTCTGAAGACAGAGCCCCAGCTTTCCTCTGTCTCAAACATCTAGGGCTGGACAAAAACCTGTGAAACTCAAAGCAGTGACAAATATGGAGAATATTAAATTTAAGTTAAAAACTATAAGATAAGCCGGGCATAGTGGCACACGCCTTTAATCCCAGCAGTTGGGAGGAGGGGAGGGCAGAGGCAGGTGGATCACTGTGAGTTCAAGGCCAGCCTGGTACCATATAGTGAGTTCCAGGACAGCTGGGGATACAAGGAGACCCTGTCTAAAAAAGACTCCCCCCACAAAAAACTGTAAGATAAATATAAACGCCAACAAATTAAATTATCATTTAAACACTTTTTTTGATCTGTCGAATGAATGCCTTTTGCCCCCAAATTTTGGAGGATTGGTTGCTGGTGCTTAAAGCCCGCGGTGCCTCTCTGGTAGCAACGTTCACATGCCCTGCCCTGCCCCCCTGTGCTGTTACTCTCAGAGGCCTGTGAGGACCAAACAGCTGTTGCTGTTCCTAATAGAGGGGCCAGTGGAACTGGGGGTGGGGGGCTCAGCCCAGAGCTTGATTTTTTGCTCCTTTACCCCAACGAACCCATTTCTTGTCTTCCCCTCCATCCCGGGAGGCCCTGTGTGTATCTGGCTCATCTCTTCAGTTGGCTGTGACTGAACTGACTGTCTCTCATTGCTTTTCTGACAAAGATGGCTAAAACTCCCTGTAACCAGCACTCCACTTGGAAGAGTGCTGACTGCTTAGCAGTTGCTTCTTCCTCCAGCCACTCAACTCTCCAACCCTTGCTAGGGTGCTGAAGGCAATTTAAGCAACAGGCTGAGACAATTGTTCTGTACCCAAACAAATTACACGGGTCACCAGAACATCCATCATCTCTCACTGCGGTGTCTGAATGCTAGTGGGGATGGTTATGCATAATTTATCATCTAATCGATGGGACCAAAGGCCATGAGAGAATACCGGAGCTCTGGGGAAGGCCTCTCTCTTCTTCCCGCCTCCCCCCTCCTTCCTGTCTTTCTCTTCCCTCTCTAATTTTCCTTTTTTGGCCAAGCTCTTTCAAATGTGGACTTTTTTCTGCATTTCTTGAAGCTTTGTGCTCATGACATCATTCTTTGGGGTGCAATCTTCCCTGTGGGCCCTCTAGGTTCTTCTTTGCAATCTAGGGGAAACACTAGATTATGGCCTTAATTATTAGCTGCTTCTGCTGCACCGTGCTTCCGGAGGGTTTGTGACATGCAAGTACACGCCATGCCACACATGCATCCACACAGAAAGAAGAGTGTAGTCTAGGCATGGTGGTGCACGGCCTTAATTCCAGCACCCAGGAGGCAGGGGGAGGTAAATCTCTGTGAGTTTGAGGCTAGCCTGGTCTACATGGTGCTCCAGGCTAGCTAGAGCTACATAATGAGGCTCTGTCTCAAAAAAAGAGTATAGACACGTGTACACAGACACACATGTGCATACACATCTTTCATACAGCCACTTAGGATCTTGGGCTTGTACACCTTTTTTTTTTTTTCTTTTGCGGTTCTTAGCTTCCGCCTTTAATGGCTGCACTATCCCCACAGCATTTGTATGCCCTTTTATATAGAGAGGTACATGTATACACACACAGAGGAGGAACAAATACAGTGGCTTGTAAACATGATTAGACATACAAACACATATGTGCAGGCACCTGGACTCAGACATTAGATACAAGAGATACACACGTGTCTGACAGACTGACACACGCTTGGGTACACAGCCTGTTCCCCCCTCCAGGGATTCCTGCTCAGACTTCATGAAGCCCTGCCAGTTCCAATCCAGCAACTCATAACTAAATAAATATGATAAACAATCCCTCCAGATGGCTCTGCACACACACCCCCTCCTTGTGCTCAGAGGGATGGCACACTCTATGCCAATAAATCTTCCTGTTTGAAAACATTTGCCTTCTTAATTGGCCCATTTATGGGTAAAATACATCGGGGTATCGCTATGCCGGAGAGGACCTCTGGGTGCCAGACTGCAGTGCAGGCTGCATCCTTTCCTTGCCCAGGCCCAGCCTGATCCATTTCCTGTGAAACCCAGTCGGGAGGGTATCCCTGCTGCCTGGTGGCAATCTAAGGTCCCTTCCTTGCATGCTAACTCCCTCTGAGGGCTCTCATTACAGAGATGCCTTTGGGAAGCATGAAAGTCCTTACGGGGTCCTCTGGACCCACTTCTGTTCGCAGGGGTGAAGGACGGCCCCCCAGAAGACATGTCCCCACCAGATCTCTGGAGCCTGTGATTTGACATTCCAGATGGAATTGGGGGTTTTATGGTGACATCCAGGATGTGAACCCTGAAATCAAGGGCAAATGTCTTTTAAGAAACAAGAGAAAATGGAAGAGGAGGAGCTGATGTGAATGGAGGTCCATCTCAGGAAGGCTGAAGGCTGGCCCAGCGTCCCGAGGAGGAAGTCTCCCCAGAGCCTCAGTCACGCACTTCAACATCATGGCCTCTTGAACCATGAGGGAGTACGTCTCTGTTTTTTTGTTTTGTTTTGTTTTGTTTTTGTTTGCTTGTTTGGGTTTTTTTCGTCTTTTTGAGACCGGGTCTCCCTGTAGCTCCGGCTGTCCCGGAACTTACTCTGTAGACCAGGCTGGCCTTGAACTCACAGAGATCTGCTTGCCTCTGTCTCCCAAGTGCTAGGCTTAAAGGCGTGCACCACCACAGCTGGCGTCTCTACTGTTTTAAGCCAGTCTGTGGTGATTTGTTAGAGTGGCCTCAGGAAACAGCCTCTTATTTACACAGGAAGGGGCCAGATAGCTCCCAGTCCACCTCCAACCCCCTTTACATTATTCTAAAAGGCCTCATAGGCTGTTGAAAACTCATGCCAGATGTGGGAAACTGAGGCCCGAGAGCTCAGGAAGTCAGAGCAAGGCGAGGACCAGAACCTGACCATGGCATTCCCTCATCAGGAGCTGAGCGAGAAGTGGGCGAAGCTCAGAACAGCCTGGTGTGGGAACCCCCAGGAGTCTATACTAGGATCCATTGACGGAGGCCAGAGAACACACATCTGGGGTCTTTGCCAGCTTTAGATAGGCCCACGATGGTGAAGAGCCCTCAGAGATGTCGACTGAGGGTTCAGGCTGCACCTCCTGCCCGAACTACCTCTTCCTCACATGCCCACCCCATCCCACAGGTAGCTGCTGACATCTGTCCCTCTCTGGCTTGGCTGGGGAGTGAGGCCAGAGAGCCTTTTACCTGTTAAGATGCCAGCTTCCAACCCACTCAGCCATCCTGCCTCCCTGAAAAGACAGGGCTACTCAGGCTGTAAGGCCAGCCAGGCCAGAGAAGCAGCTGAGACCCCTGGTTCTGGTTCCCCTACTGTCTAAGAGCTGGTTGTGGGTCCATGGCCCCACTGAGCACAGGTCAGGGTGGATGACCACCCATTGGTCATCTTGGTGGGTGACCACCCATTGGTCATCTTGGTGGGTGACCACCCATTGGTCATCTTGGTGGGTGACCGCCCATTGGTCATCTTGATGGATGACCGCCCATTGGTCATCTTGGTGGGTGACCGCCCATTGGTCATCTTGGTGGGTGACCACCCATTGGTCATCTTGATGGATGACCACCCATTGGTCATCTTGATGGATGACCGCCCATTGGTCATCTTGGTGGGTGACCGCCCATTGGTCATCTTGATGGATGACCACCCATTGGTCATCTTGATGGATGACCGCCCATTGGTCATCTTGGTGGGTGACCGCCCATTGGTCATCTTGATGGATGACCACCCATTGGTCATCTTGATGGATGACCGCCCATTGGTCATCTTGGTGGGTGACCGCCCATTGGTCATCTTGATGGATGACCACCCATTGGTCATCTTGATGGATGACCGCCCATTGGTCATCTTGGTGGGTGACCGCCCATTGGTCATCTTGATGGATGACCACCCATTGGTCATCTTGATGGATGACCGCCCATTGGTCATCTTGGTGGGTGACCGCCCATTGGTCATCTTGATGGATGACCACCCATTGGTCATCTTGATGGATGACCGCCCATTGGTCATCTTGGTGGGTGACCGCCCATTGGTCATCTTGATGGATGACCACCCATTGGTCATCTTGATGGATGACCGCCCATTGGTCATCTTGGTGGGTGACCGCCCATTGGTCATCTTGATGGATGACCACCCATTGGTCATCTTGATGGATGACCGCCCATTGGTCATCTTGGTGGGTGACCGCCCATTGGTCATCTTGGTGGATGACCGCCCATTGGTCATCTTGATGGATGACCGCCCATTGGTCATCTTGGTGGGTGACCGCCCATTGGTCATCTTGGTGGATGACCGCCCATTGGTCATCTTGGATGACTGCCCATTGGTCATGTTGGTGGGTGACCACCCATTGGTCATCTTGATGTATCACTCTACTCCGCCCAGAGTCTTCATTTTTTTTTTAATCTGAACAAAGATGAACTGATTGTACAGAAACCGAGGGAAAAGCAATGGCCTTCATCGCGCTGGCCACCCAGGAAGTGCCAAACACATGCTGCTGGCTGTTGTCAGAGAGAGCTTAGAGGCCAATGGAAGGGGCCATGTGGCTTCTGGCTGCAGATCACTTGACCAAAATGAGGCAGGATGTCAGCAGTGTGAGAACAGGCTGGACTGGCAGGTGGAACTGAGCCCTGCTCCTGCTCCCCACAGGACACCAAATCCTCTGCTCAGGACTCAGCCTGGCCACTGGGTGTGACGCCCACCACCCTCGCCAGCAAGGAGGACGTGCCACACCAGGATTCTTCTACAGACGTTTATTGCAGGGTTACTTGCTTGAAGCGAAAGACCCAAAACCCGAACTCTGTGCTGCTTAAATAGACCTAGGAGGAATGTGGCACCTACTGATTGGTGCTCAACTGAAACCCTCATTTACATGCTCCGGGCTTGAGCGATGACCCCGCATAGTGCCAAGCACGCATGCGCATTTAGGTTGTTTACCATTAACAGGCTACGTGGCCCTTCGGGCTGGGCGCCATCTTGTAATGGTGGATGTGGTGGCTTCCCAGAACTGGGCCATACCTAGGGTGGCCACCGGTGATCTGCATACACGCGTGGGAGGGGTGAGGAAGTAGGAATGCCATCTGGACTTACAGCCAGTGTGACAGCCAAATGAGAGTCTAGCTGACAGGAACATAAACCAGGTCATTAACACTAGCCAGGAGGGGGCTGAGGTCAATTGTATTGATGACAATAGTGTGCCCAAGCTTTCACAGTTCTGCAGGGTACTGTGTGGAGTCCAGGGTCAGGACTATGGTCCCCTGCCTCTACGCATCACATCCCTCCCTTCCTCCCTTGACTTCTTGCTCACACCCATGGCAGGCAAATAGCTACACTCTGTATGCCATGACAGCTTTCATTTGTCTAAATGACTTAAAAGTTCAAAAACTCCTGGCTGGAGGGATGGCTCAGTAGTTTAAAACACTGGCTGCTCTTGCACAGGACCCAGGTTCGATTCCCCAGAACCCACATGACAGCTAATAACCATCCTTAACTCTAGTTCCAGGGGGCCTGATGCCCTCTTCTGACCTCTGCAGGTATTGCATGCCACAGATACATACATTCAGATAATACACCCATATACATAAGATAAAAATACACAGGGGCTTGAGAGATGGCCTAGTGGTTAAGAGCACCAACTGCTCTTGCAGAAGACCCAGGTTCGATTCCCAGCACCCACATGGTGTCTAAGAACCATCTTTAACTCCAGTTACAGGGGAATCCGATGCCTTCTTCTGACCTCCTCAGCATTGGACCACACGGGTGCACCAACCTACATGCAGACAGCACACTCAAACACATAAAAAATAATAAATTGAGCCGGGTGTGGTGGTGGCGCACACCTTTAATCCTAGCACTTGGGAGGCAGAGGCAGGCGGATCTCTGTGAGTTCAAGGCCAGCCTGGTCTACAGAGTGAGTTCCAGGTCAGCTGGGGCTACAAGGAGACCCTGTCTTGAAAAGACCAAAAATAATAATAATAATAATAATAATAATTGAAAAAATAGGTCTTTAAAAAAAGAATGTAAAGCCGGGCGTGGTGGCGCACGCCTTTAATCCTAGCACTTGGGAGGCAGAGACAGGCGGATCTTTGTGAGTTCAAGGCCAGCCTGGTCTACAAGGTGAGTTCCAGGACAGCTGGGGCTACAGGGAGACCCTGTCGCAAAAGAATAAAAAAAAAAAAAAAAAAAAAAAAAGAATGTAAAGATCATAAAAATATATTTAAAAAAGGAAAAAATAAAAATAAACAATTTTTTTCTTAAAGTTCAAAAACTCAAACTGGGCATGGTGATACATGCCTTTAATCCTGAGTGGTAGAGGCAGGTGGATCTCTGTGAATTCAAGGCCAGCCTGGTCTACAAAGTGAGTTCCAGGCCAGCTGGGGACCCTGTCACAAAATGACAAACCAAAACAAAACACTCTTGTCTTGGTCTGACTGTCCTTTTTTAAGTCAGTTAATTCAGTTTAGCAGTACAGAGGGCCTACTAAGTGCAGGGTCATGGTGTCAAGGATAGAAATACCATGGCTGTTGTTCTCCCTGAATCTCTGATCTGAACCAGTCAGGGCAAGTAGGATGGTTGAAATTCTTGGTTTGGGGGCTGGAGAGATGGCTCAGTGGTTAAGAGTGCTGACTGCTCTTGCAGAGGACCCAGGTTCGATTCCCAGCAACCCACATGGCAGCTAAGAACCATCCTTTAACTCCAGCTCCAGAAAATCCAACATCCTCTTCTGGACCACTACGGCATTTGCAAAAACACAGGTGCAACAAGCTACAGGCAGACAGTACACTCCTACACATAAAAAATAATAAATAGGCCCTGGATAGATGGCCTATCGTTAAGAGCGCCAACTGCTCTTGCGGGACCCAGGTTTCAATGCCCCAGCACCCTGGTGGCTGAGAACTCTTTAACTCCATTCCAGGAGGAACTCCAGTTCCCAGGGTAATCCAAAAAAACGCCTTCCTTCTGACCTCCGAGGCATTGCATGACACGGGTACACAGAACCTGCATGCAGACAGTAACATCATACACATAGAGAAATAATAGATAAATAATTTTTAAAAGAACTTCTTGGTTTGGATTTTCTTGTTCTGTTGTATTATTATATATTTTTGTAATTTTTTGAGACAGGGTCTCCAGTTGGCCTGGAACTTTCACTATATAGAGCAGACTGGACCCAGAGTCTCAGAGATCTGACTGCGTCTGCCCTCCAGGTGCTGGGAATTTAACCCCTAGTGCCACTCACTACACAAAAGCAGACTCAGGGCTTCATGCATGTGAGGCAAGCACTCTACCTAATGAGCTACCTGCCCAGATTGTTCTGGTTTGTTTTAGTTTTTTTTGAGATAGGATTTCATGTATTACCAAGTGGCCTTGAGAATTTGCCACGAGGAGTTTGCACTCCTGTCCCATGCCTGACCTCTCCAGTATGGGCATTTTTGAGTCGCTGCACTGTTTGGGAGTTGGGTAGGTATTCTAGTTTGTCTTCCAATGACTGTGACAACACATCTGACCAACACCAACTTGGGAGGAAGGGTGTTATGTCAGCTTACCACTCCTGGTCACAGTTTCATCACTTCAGGGAGCCCCAAGCAGAGAACTGCATGAGGAACTGGGAGGCCATGGAGGACTGCTGTCACGGCTTGCCCTCTAGGCTTGCCTCTGCTACATGCCCATCCCATAACTTATACGTGTCATGCTCAACAATAAAGACAATACACCACATATGTGGCCACAGGCCAATACAATAGACCAATTCCCCAACCTGAGGGTCTACCTCAACCCAAGGAGATGCAAGTTGGACAACCAAAAGCTATCCAGCACAATTGAACCCTTATCAATTTGACAACAAACACATCACTATTAACACCTTTCCAGTTCTATCCCCAAAGTATACGATGTAACACTAATCACAACCCAAGACAATACATACCTATAAAAAGCCCCCACAGTCCCTTAAAAATGTCCAAACCACTTAAAATTCACAGTCTATTAAAAGTCTCCTAACTGTGGGTGCTGTATAAACCAAAAACAAGTACTGTTCTATTTCAAAGGTAAGAATCAGACGCACTCTCAAACAAAACCTAAGTCCAGCATAAGTAGCTCAAAGCTGGACACCTGGGGATTCACTCAACTCCGATCTTCCTTCGGGCTCCAAGCGGTCGCGGCAGCCTCCCCTCTCCATCTCTCGCCGCCGTGCACAGCTCATCTTCGCAGGCCCAGGCTCGCTCCATTACACTACCACTGCTCTGCCAGTGTTCCGTCCCAGACGCCGCACGGAGTACCGGCATTCTCCACAAAGACTGGGGCGCTACTGAAACTGAGTAAGCAGCAACCTTCACCAATGGTCTCTTCTCACTTCTCCCTTGTGCAAAGCCTCAGCTTCTCGCCATTCCATCCCCTGCAATCCTGGGGTCTTCACGCAACCGAGGTGCACTTCCACCAATGGCTTTCCTGACCTCTCACGTAGTGCCAAGCCTCTGGCCGTTGCTCTCTGTGTACCCCCTCAAATATCAACACCGAGAACCATATAGGAACAACGTCCTACATTGTTTACCAAGTCCTTTCTGCTTCTGGCTCGAGATGGAAGGCTTCAGGCCTTTCGTGGGTCACAGCTTCTGTGTGCTGACTCTTGAAGATGTATTCTATACCCAGAAGAGTTCACACCTCAGTGATCTGGTCATCTTGTTACTTAGCACTGATTTTTTCAGCCCCAGCGTAACCATCCAATTGTCCCCAGTATAACAAAGATTTCACTTCAGGTTCTGGTCTCTTGTTACTATACAGCTAATTCTTCACCCAACACAGGCCCCGACCAGAATCCATTACACAGTACCTTGATGATCTCTGCTCCCTTTGAACTAGAACTTCACAAGCCAGGCACTCCATCTTCTACATCCTTCCTATAACCTGGAGGCCATGGAGGACTGCTGTTCACTGGCTTGCTCTCTACTGGCTTGCTCTCTGGCTCATGCCCATATACTTATACTGTCACTGCTCAACAATCAAGACAATACACCACAGATGTGGCCACAGGCCAATCCAATGGAGCCAATTCCCCAACCAAGGCTCCCTCAACCCAGGTGTGTCAAGTTGACACCAAAGCTATCCAGCACAGTAGGGCACGGTCTCACACTGTAGCTCAGGCTGGCATCAAACTTCCTATGTAACCTCACCAGTCCCTCCCACCACACCCCCTGTCTAGCCACCTGTGCCCCATGGAGGACCTCTTCAAAATAGACTAGAGAAAGGACTGAACACCGTTGCTGTGGCAATGGCCTGCCGGCTTCTCACCGTCCTCCTACACCCAGGCCCTGGATGAAGGAGGACATATCACCCATCCCTCCCTCAACTGTTGGGGGCTGTGAGGGCAGGCAAAAATGAAGGGGTGAGGGTCGGGAGATTAGAAGGAAGAAGAGGGACAAGGAGGAGGGACCCTCAGCAACACCTTCCTCTGGGTTCTGTCCTGCTGCCTAGCAGTCAGGAGAGGCCACCCACTCTGGCTGCAGAGCTATGTTGGGCTCACTGCCTAGGAGATGGCGCCACCTGCAGGCCACCAGGAATGCTGTGTCATTGGGCCCTTGCATCCAGGAGAGTAAGTGCCTTGGGATTCCTGCAACTAACCTGCTCCCTCAATGGCCCGACTCCCTGCCTGCCAGCAACTCCAACAGAGGTCAGAGCCTGATCCGACAGTTTGGAAATGCTCTTTGGACATGCTCACTGCACAATGGCCTGAGTCGAGCTCGAGTTAATCCTTCAACCCTTCAATTAGATCCATGAACAAGAACTTGGGAAAATTATTGTTTCCACTTCTGTTTTCTCATCTGCACAAAGGCAACAGGTTCTGCCCTGAAATAGATTTGTGTCTTATGTGGGATAAATGGTGAAGTGTCTGTTCCCTCCATAATCACGGTTTTTACAGAGCTGCCCCCCCCCGTCTTTTTGAGACAGGGTTTCCCATTAGTCCCAGCTGACCTGGAGCTCTATACGTAGACCAGGCTGGCCTTGAACTCACAAAGATCTTCCTGCCTCTGCCTCCTGAGTGCTGGGATTAAAGGTGTACGCCCGGCCAGAGCTGCTCTTCTTAAAACTCAAATTCAGGCCTGTGGTGCTGTGAGCCACAGAACACACTTCTCCTGGGGAAGAGGACTAGCAAGGCCAGGAGACTTGGCAGGCAGGAAGGAAGCACTCTGGGCAGAGGAGGCTTGGGTGAGGAAGCTGAGATCTTGTCTTAGTACTGGCTGTGAAGCCTGAAGCTCGTCAGTGCCTCTTTCCTTGTCTTCATCTCCTAAATATGTACTGCAGGTCTACTGACTGTCATGCTCAAGTCAAGTCTTTGTGTCCTTTGAGTTCTCATCACCCCTCCGTCTTGGCTGAGACCATGCTCCTTCCCACCAGCCCTCCCCAGTCAGGGGCCCTCTTTTGGCCCTTTTCTTCTTGCATTTCACCATACCCACTTCTCAGACCCTGGAGGCAATGAGGAAGAGCTGTGATGGCGATGGCCTTCCTAATTTTCCCATAATATCCACGAGTTTGTGAGGACTAGCGTAGAAGTACTCAAAACATATTCATAGGGTTGGGCTTGTAGCTCAGTGGAAGTGCATTTGCTTAGGCAAAGGGCTGGGTTCGATCCCAGCAAGGAGGGTGGAAGGAAAGGAGGGAGAAAGAAAGAGAAAAGAGGAGGAGGAAGAAGTAGAGAAGGAAAAAAGGAGAGGGGTTGTGTCTAGGAAAGAAAGGCCAAGGGACCTGAACTCATGTTCCAGGAATTCTGGGAACTTCGAGTAAGAGGAGCTGAGAAATGTGACTAGAGCCAGGTCAGAGGGGCCACACTGGCTTTTCTGAAGACCGGAGCCTGTCAACCTTGAGTATTCTCCAGGGTGGGCCCCCCACTGAGATGGTTGGGTCCCTACCCTATTCTGGGGCTTTTAAACAGGCCTCCTGGGTAATTCTACAGCACATTTAGTTTCTCAAACACAGAAAAGGAGCATTTGAGGTAGACTGACAGGTTTGCAAGAAGCATCTTGATTCATTTCTTAATTTTATTTATTTTTATTTTATGTGTATGAGCTTATTGCCTGCATGTGTGTAAGTGCACCTGTGTTGTGCAATAGCAGCAGAGGTCCAAAGACAGTGTCCAAATCTGTGACCTTTCCGACCTCAGCCTCCTTGGTGCTGAAATTATAGGTACAAACTACCACATTCAGCAAGAGACTTGAGAACCTGGCTGAGCTACTTCTTCAAATCCAGAACCCCAACACAGCCACCAAAACTTCTCGTCCTGAGATTAGGTTATACCCAGAGGTTAGGGACTCCGTTACATGCAAGCCCAGTGCCTTGGAGAGTGCCCACACACAGCAGGTGCTCAATAAATACTTGAATAAATTTAGAATGAATAAGTGCATGTCGTTTCTGTGTGTTGGTTGAGTCTTCTGTTGTCTGTACCCAAGGAAGCTGGCATGGTAACATCTCACCAGCCCAGACAACCTCCTATGGGCAGAAAAGGGGCTGGGTACTACTGGTGAGCACTGTGCCATACAGACTCAGCCACAAGATGAAATGAAGAAATGAGCAGCTATTTCTTGGAGGAGCCCAGACACTGCCCTGGACTAGTCTCTGTGTCCGCCAGAGCTGATGTTAGGTCTGGGAGCTGCACTCACCCAGATCTAGGGTAAGAAGTCCACGGCAGATACGCCTCTGTGGACAAACAGCAAGGGCTACCACTACATTCTTCATGAGGTGGACAGAACCTGTGACATCAGGCAGACCCCATCACCATCCAAGTCACAAATCCTGGAAAAGCCATGAGGAGTTAAGAACAGGGGATGAACAACCTCACACAAGCAGATCGGAAATGAGACCCAGGGAATGCAGGCAGCTCGTCCTGGGCAGTGAGTGAGGCACTATCTCGCCATGACTCAGACTACATGTAACCTTATGAGGTTTGAGAAGCTGGGGAGTGGGGGGAACCTCTCAACCCCGAGACTGTGCACACGTAACGGGGATGAACACGCACAGATCTTGGCTGAAGGAGAAGGTCCAAAGCACTCACCACTCTCAAGAGGCTGCAACGAAGCAAAGCAGAGTGGAAGGGTTGGAGGAAGTTACGTGGTGGTCCAGAAGACCCAGAAAGGGCATTGGTGTCCTTAATCCTCAGTCGCTGCTCTGCATGCTTCCTCACCATGAGGAAAACCCACCCCCCCATCACTTCTGACAGTGACACCATGATTTCTTTTTTTTTTTAATTAATTTATTTTTCACGTGTATGAATGTACTGTCTGCATGCAGGTTTGTGCACCTATGTGGTGCAATGCTGCGGAGGTCAGAAGAGGGGGTCGGATTCCCCTGGAACTGGAGTTAAAGACAGTTCTCAGCTGCTATGTGGGTGCTGGGGATCGAACCCGGGTCCTCTGCAAGAGCAGTCAGCGCTCTTAACTGCTAGGCCATGTCTCCAGCCCCACCATGATTTCCAACAGGCAGAAGCTCCCTGTTGGAACTTCCCGTAGGTACTGGCAGATAAGAAGGAAGGTCTGGGGGCTGCATGCATAAGAGCCAGCTCACTGGAATGGGGCCCAGAGGATCCCCAGGCAAGGCGAGGGCCATAGTTCCATGACGACGTCACAAATTTCTGAGAAGAAATGCTCTGCTCTACACCCATCGTACAAGCCTTTCATGTTTAACCAGACAGCACTGCACCCGTGCTGGCCTGGAGAGGGTCAGCTCCCAGGGCAAATGAGACTGAGTGAACACAACACCAAGTGTGAAAATTAATCGAGATATTTAATAGACAGTGCAAACCATAATTTCATCTGAATATAAATGTATGCACATGTTTTCAATGAGTTATCTATCAATTATCACAAACATCAACGAGGACCTTAGAGCTATGTTAGAAAACTGTATAGCTGGAATTTAATTCTAACAATCTTACTTGCTCTCAAGAGAACACATCCATTTCAGATCAGTCACAAACTCCAAAAGACCAGAGGAGTTGGAGCGACGAGGGCCAGGGCGGGAAACGCAGGGGTGGTGCACAGGTGATAAGACAGAACCCGCTCTCGGGAAACCGAAACCGGATGTTACTACAGCGAAGGACAAGGAGAAGCCCATGGCTTTAAAAAACGACTTTTCTGCCAGTACCACACAAGTCTTACAGAGATGTGCGACAAGTCAGCTGACTTGAAGGACACAGGCTACATTTTTCAGGTCATTTCAACTGCAAACGGTCGACTTTCCACTGAGGATTCAGCAGTGGAGTTAGTGTAGTCCAGAAGCTCAATGTTGGATTTGCAAATACAGTTTATTTTACAGAAATTCAACATTATAAACAGCAGGCACCTCCCACCCGCCCACCCCCTCCCCCCTCCCGCCCCTGGGCGCAGACCATGCTATGCGAGAGTGAGCAGTGATGCGGCCTACTGCTTTGGAGTGAGAGTCGAGTGATGGAGGCTGCCTGCACCGCGTCCTGCCTGCCCTGCGCACGCACGTGCCTGCCTGCCGCACAGGCCACCAGAGTCTGTCTGGGCCCAGTCTGTGCTGGGCCAGTTACATAGATCCGGCCCAGTTCTCCAATTCCTTCATGTCGTCATCTTCCTCTTCCTTCTTCTTGGCTGTGTGGAGACAGAAAGGGTGATTTCAGAAGGTTGGCTGTGGTGCCTTCAAAGCTCTGTGGCTGAGAGCCAGGCTCGGTTCCTCTGTGACCTGAACAGCCCTGTCCCGCAGCCCCTCACCTTCTGCCTGGCAGCGGCTGCTCCTCAGCCCTACAGGCCTCCACCCAACTCCATTCAAAGACCCAAGACACCTTCCACAGCAACTCCCTTCAGGCCTCCAGGAGCAGCCACGTCTAGAGGATCTGTCCCACCAAGGGTCCCTCAGCCCCAAATCACTCAGGGGTAGACAGAGGGGGGAGAGCTTCCCACAAGAAACAATCCTTCCAGACGAGTCTACTTGGACTTGCTTGAATGCACACAACAGTTTACTGGGCGGCCTCTGCTCACGGCTGCGCTACACCACTGACTGCTCAGGGCCTCTCCTGTTAATCCATGTTAATCCACACCAGGGACAGAGGGTCACCACGTGATCATACTGTTCCCAGGCTCTTGTCTCTTGTCTCTACATCAAATCAACAGCTTTGTCTTTTCTAGAAGCTGTGTGGAATACTTCTACAAGGGGTGCAATATGCTGGAAGGAGAGAGAGGAGTGAACCATGAGGAGGAACTGGTTTTACAGAACCAAGTCTCTAAAGAACCAAGGCTGTTTCCTTCTCCCTCTGAATCCAGGATTGATGGGTGTGCACAGCACAGGAGACTAGATGGTTCAAGACCTGACCTGGACTTAATCCTCACACCTTTGCACGGTACCCAGAACTTTCTCCTATTTGGTGAGAAGAAAAAGAATTCTAGAATAAAGGCTCTTAACTAGGGCAGATTCCCTCCCCACCCCCACAGAGGACATGGAGCCCTATCTGGAGACATTTTACTTGATGCAACTCAGTATGTGGTTACTGTTGGAATCTAGTGGGTCAGTCACCTATCCCCACTGCTAATTCCCAGAATTATCTGCTCATGTTAACAGCGCTAAGGTTAAGAAAAACCCCTTCTAGAGAAAACCAGGAAACGGCAGACAGCACTGGCACTGAGGCCGTCACAACACAGCCTAACTGGCCCAGGACCCAAACCAAAGCCAACTGACCCTTGAAACACCCCATTCTCGTGGTGTCTGGGCGTGCCCTGATTCTGAGGAAAGTACTCACCGGGTTTGGATGGCAGGGCTATAGAGGGAACATTTGGTAGAGGGACAGCTTCGGGTCCACTGATCTCCAGCAAATTCTTGTCTAGCTCCTCCTGTTCTAGTTCTTCTAATTCCGCCAGGAGCTCATCCTACAAAAGGAAACAGCCTGAGACCCTTCCTGCAAACTCAGCCTCGCAGACAAGCCTCCCATGTGATGCTCAGTGAGCCTCTCTGAAAAGCAAACTCCAGGCTGAGCACTCACTGATGTGTGTGTGCGTGTCAGGTCCTGCCCTGGGAAGGACTATCTTCTCATCTTTTCATTCCTTTGCAGGGGAAAAGTACTAGGAACTGAATCTAGAACGGTGCACACAGAAGGCAAGCACTCTATCACTCAACTACATCCTCAGTCTTTTTAAGGGGGAGGAATTTATTTATTTTTATGTAATATGGATATAGTGTTTTGCCTATATGTATGTAAGTGCACCACATGAGTGCAATGCCTGTGGAGACGAGAAGAGGTGTTGGATCCCCTGGAACTGGAGTCGTGGACAGCTGTTAGCCACCACGTGAGTACTGGAAACTGAACCCTGGTCCTCTGCAAGAGTAGTCAGTGCTCTTTATGATTGAGCCATCTCTCCAGCACCCTGAGTCTCTTTTTATTTTAGGGAAAAAAAAATTGAAACAGGCTCTTGCTAAGTTGCCCAAGCCAGCCTTGAACTTCCTCCATACAGTAGACGGGCCACTTTTTTTTTTTTTAATTTTATTATGTGTATGAACATACTGTCTGCATGTAGGTTGGTGCACCCATGTCATTTAATGCCCTGGATGTCAGAAGACGGTGTCGGATTCCCCTGGAACTGGAGTTAAAGATGGTTCTCAGCTGCCATGTGGGTGCTGGGGATCGAACCTGGGTCCTCTGCAAGAGCAGTTGGCACTCTTAACCGCTAGGCCATTTCTCCAGCCCCAACAGGCCACTTTTAACTTGTTATCCTCCTGCCCAACCCTGTGAGTTGCTTTAAAATCCTGCACCATCAGGTTTGACTCCATTCCTATTTTATTTTGTAATCTCAAGAATATTTGCTAAACTGATATTAACTTGGTTTGCCTATCTAACTTTGACCTGAAACTATGAAATCCCTGGTGCTGGAAGCTGAGGACCACAAGCCGACTTCTCATTTACACAATGGGAACCAGAGGCACAAGGATTCGGTTCAGCAAAGAGCTCACCTTTGAGGGACTCAAATCTAAAGCATAATCAAGCAATTCAAGGTCTCGAATTGCTAGAGCATCAATTGATAGATGGTCTAGAAGAATCCCTGAGAGACCAGATGTATTCCACCCTTGGCTTCTCCTTTACCTCATGTCAGACAAGGCAAACCTTGTAAATGTTACCAGGCCACGGTCACCCTAGCTGCCTCAGCTCCAGCCCAGTGCCCATCACAGAAAGGCATAGGGTCACTGCTTCTGAAACCAGTATTGCCCAAAAGCCTGCCAATGAAGATTCCTTTGCTGCACCGCTCCCAAAGCATCCCTCAAAATCCACAATCTGATAGATACATGCCTTTAATCCCAGCACTCGGAAAGCAGAGGCAAGCAGATCTTTGTGAGTTCAAGGCCATCCTGGTCTACATAATGAGCTCTAGGACAGCTGGGACTAAAGGGAGACCCAAAAAAAGACACCCCCCCCCCCAGAAAAAAAATCAGAATCCATGGAGGACTACACCCTGCCCTACTGACATCCGAGTCTGGAGGTTAAGAGTCAGTGATTCCAAGTCATATCCCTGCCTCAGAATGTTCAATAACACATCAAGGGAAACCTTGGTGCCACTTGTGAGGCTCCCACAATCTGCAAGAAGTCACTCACCTCGTCAAACTCTTCTCCAAAGCCTACAGGTTTGGAAATAGCTGTGGAAATCTCTTCTGCAAGTTCTTGTTGGTCAGCAATGTCCTGCATTAACTCATCGACTTTATCAATGTCCCTTGAAATAAAACAAGCAGATTACCGTGTTAGTTAAGACTGGTCTGTGAGACAAACAGAAAACCTGCTGCCCACAATAGGTTTCTTAGCCCCACCCCACAGTTAGCAACTCCCCCTTGTGGAACTGTCCTTATTGAATTCCCCTCTCCTTTCAAATTGAGCATCCTGGGCCTGAGAAGTGGTTGGGCAGTGGTTGCTTTACAAGCTTGACCACCGGAGTTTGCTCCCAGCACATGCGTAAAGCTGGAAGGAGAGGCTCATGCCCCTTTCTCATCTACTCCAATCCACGTACAGCTGCTCTACCAGGTTCCAAGGCCAGGCAACTACAAAGGTTTTCATACAATGTCGATTGGATACTTCAAAGCACACACAGTATTTACTACCTCTGTGCTAGGTGTCAGGAAAGCAGCGAAGCAGATGTGGGCATTCGCCTGAGCAGCACAATCCAATGTACGTCTGTCCCTCGACATTACCTCACTTATATAAAGGTAACTTTCCCTGCATCTTCTATTTCTAGAGCACAGGACAGCAAATTGATTTCAGCAAATGGCCTGCTAATAAATATTTTAGTGCGGTTTATACAGACTGTAACAAATACTCAACTCTGCTTTACAGCACAAAAACAGCTAAAGAAAATACGTAAATTAATGGCATAACTGTGTCTAAAAACACAGGCCTGGGAGCTGGAGAGATGGTCTAGCAGTTAAGAGCGCTGACTGCTCTTGCAGAGGACCTGGGTTCGATCCCCAGCACCCACATGGCGGCTGAGAGCCGTCTTTAACTCCAGTTCCAGGGGAATCCGACACCCTCTTCTGACCTCCGTGACACGGGTGCACAGACCTACATGCAGACAGTACATTCATATGCATACAAGAATAAATAAAAAAAATTAAAAAAAAAACAACAACAGAGGCCTACAGACGACATTTGTCCTGTTCTGCAACACACCTAAGTAGCTGAAAGGGGCAGCAACAAGTGCTCCAGGCACCCCTTAATATCGGCTGCCGAGTCAAAGAACTAAACCAACACAGAACTGCTTCATGGAAAGGCCCCCATTTGCAGCCTAGCTACGTCCCTGGTCTTGAATTACAGCCGGAGCAAGGCTGGTACCTAGTGCTCAGGCCACTGGCTTTTGAAGTCACCATCTGTATGGAGAGGAAGGACTGCTGAAGGAAGAGCACAGCCCTGGAGTGAGGGAGAAGGAAGACTCTGCTTCCAACGCAGACCGAGGATGCAGAGCTCTGAGGAACCGCACGTGCCGGGCCTGACAGTGGCAGGAAAGCCATAACCACAGAGTCTAACCCTAGTCCGAGCCACATTCATATCACTCAGGCAGGTGGGCCTCCCTCTGTGGGACATGGCTTTTCTAGTATGATAAGCAAAGGCTTGGCTAAGGGGCTTCTATGGACTTTTCCTAACCTGAAGCTATGGTTATCATAGTAACCAAGAAACAGGAAAAAAGTATTTTTCATTCATGATATCTGCATGGAAACAAAGAAAGAGACATAATCCACGTCAAGAGTTCCAAAAAAGGAAGCAAATTACAACCAAGTCAAATGCTTGAATGCTAAGTCCAAGGCCATGGCCGAAGCAATGTCCTCCCTTCAATGTCCCTCCACCAGCATGACACATACATGTTGTCGTGAGCAGCCTTCATGGCCTTGGCAGCATAGCCCATGTTCTTGAGCACCTCAGTGTTGGTGTTGGCATTCTCCAGGGCCTCCCGCTGGAACTCGATGGTCGACAGGGTACCATCAATCTGTGCCAGCTGCTTCTCATACCTCTTCTTACGCTTCAGTGCCTGAAGGGCCGCTAGAGGGAAGAAAACGGGGTGTAAAGAGCCTGGACATGGCGTGATGTCCGAGAGGGTCCTGAGCACTTCCCCAGGAGTCCTGCATCTCCTCAGCCACTGCCTCCATCATGAAGGACTGATGATCTCCTCTATACAAGAGTACACTCAGTCTTCTAAGAAAGCGCAGACCTCACACACCTCACAAGGTAGCCAGGGAAGAAGTACAGAAACACAGGTTTATAGAGGCAGGCGGATCTCTGTGAGTTCAAGGCCAGCCTGGTCTACAGAGTGAGTTCCAGGCCAGCTGGGGCTACAGGGAGACCCTGACTTGAAAAGACCAAAAACAAAACGAAACAAAACAAAACACCAGAAAGAAACACAGGTTTATATTCCTGATAACCACCAAACCAAAGCACTGGACGTAGACACCCAGGGCAAGAATGCACTCAAGGGTCAAAGCGCAGCTCACAGACACAGGTGAGTGACCGGGATTCCGTGCTCAGCTCGCTATGAGGAGTAAAGGAGCTGATGCACCCAGCACAGTAGCAGAGCAGAGCCAACCAAACCAACCATGCAGCTCTAACTGTTACAGAGCACCACTCCAGTACCAGTTCATGCCAACTAAGTACAGAAGAAATAAATGACTCTACCAAGCACATCATCAGTCTAGGTTAAAATGCAATGTCACACAAAGCCAGTATGTCTGTAAATTGCTACACTTTTTTTTTTTAATTTTTTTTTTTATTTTTATTTTTATTTATTTCGGTATGTGTATCAATGTACTGTCTGCATGCAGGTTTGTGCACCCGTGTCGTGCAATGCCGCGGAGGTCAGAAGAGGGTCTCGGATTCCCCTGGAACTGGAGTTCTCCTGGAACTGGAGTTTCAGACGGCTCTCGGCCGCCATGTGGGTGCTGGGGATCGAACCCGGGTCCTCTGCAAGAGCGGTCGGCGCTCTTAACCGCTAGGCCATCTCTCCAGCCCTACACTTTTTTTTTTTTTTGGTACACTTCTGAAAGTAATGTGGAAACACACAGTATAGCACAAATGAAGATGTTTCTGTCTCTCTGAACCAGGAATTTTATCTGGAAATAAGACAAAATCAGGAAGTCCCATGTCTACCAATGGCCAGTGCAGCATATTTGGTATCAAAGAACGCACAGACACTCCACTGAAGATGGACTTCCGCCATTATCCAGTGATTCTCAAGCTTTCTCAGGTCAGGCACATCTCACAAGTGTCCCCTTCTCAGTTCCTTCCTTCCAGTCCTCCCCACCTTGTGGCTCAATCAAGAATATAACTTGTCTACAGAAGAGTAGAGCACCCATTTAGCTCTGGTCAATCTCTAGTAGCGAGGGGAGAAACAAAGCTTACTACAGAGCATCGTGGAGTCTGGAGGCTGCTGAGCAGCCACGCCCTCAGTCCACTCAATCCTCCAGCACGCATCATGGTTCAGAATCCCCTGACCACAGCCAAATATGGAGACTGGTGGGTCCAAAAGGAGAAGCACTCATCCAGGTCATCTGCTGTGACATGGGGAGGGGACAGCTCAGCCACTCCCAGTTCTCTACCACTGCTTCCCTCCACACCAGAATGACTGACTCCAAGTAACTCTGGAACCATTCTCGAAAAGGAACACCATGAGGAAAGGTTGGCCTTGATTTTCGGTGTCCTGAGTTTATCAGTTTATGGAGCTGATTTTACATAGTCGGCAACATCATGAGTTTTAAAACTAAAGTTGTTATTTCCCTACTGACACCATCAGAACTGCTGTATCTCTTCCTCTGCTCCATTTCTTCCGGTTAGCAGTGGCTCTCTGTACATCAAACCCTAAGCTCCCCTGATGCCCGCCTCTATTTCCAAAGTCTCTCAAGCCATAAAGCTGGAAGCAAATGCCAAATACAGCAGGGAGGTAAGGAAGCAACTCCAAGTAAATGAAATGATGAGCACCCTCTCCATCTTTGCAGACCTCCATCTAACACAATGACTGGAATGCAACACAACAGGGGGTTAATACTGTCAAGCCGAGTCTTTAATTCCATCTGTTTCATACCATTTTCATATACAACAGTCCCATCTTAACACTTAAAGAAGCTATGTTGGTGCGTTAGGTGAAATTTTCATTTAATGACACTCACAGAGATCCACCTACCTCTGCCTCCCAAGTGCTGGGATCAAAGGCATGCGACACCACACCCAGCTAATATTTTTATTTTATGAATATGAGTGTGTTGCCTTCATGTATGTAAGTATACCAGTGTCATGCAATCCCAAGGGAGGCCAGAAGAGGGTGTCAGATTCCCTGGAAATGGAGTAAGGACGGTTGTTAGCCACCATGCAGGTGCTAGGAGCTGAACCCAAGTCCTCTGCAAGAGCAGCTAGTGTCTTAACCACTGAGACATCCCTCCAGCCCTACTTAATGATATTTCCAGCTTTCTGGGCTTGCTGCTACAACTGTAGGGCATCTACACTCTACCCAGCTCTGCCTCTCCTTGAGTTCTTCTTGGCCCATACACAGGAACTCTGAATGTAAAGTAACCCTAAAAGCTGCCAGTGGTCAACATCTGGGCTATAAGAACATGTGTATGTGTGAACCTAAGTAATCACAGCTTCCCACATCTCCAATTGTTGTGAGCTTTGAGGAGTAAAAATTGGGGAACTGAAAGCTTAGAGGAGCCAACTCGCTCCAGTCAAACGACTCTCAACACTGGCAAGTAAAACTTCCTTCATTTTTTATCTTTTTGAGATAGGGTCTCCCTTTAGTCCCAGGTGGCCTGGAGCTCACTCTGTAGACCAGGCTGGCCTTGAACTCACAAAGATCCACCTGCCTCTGCTTCCCAAGTGCTAGGATTAAAGGTGTGCACCACCACGACTAGCTCCCTCCCCCAACTGGATTTCTATTTGGGGTGGGGGAATTTGGATTAGAATTCACTATATAGCTCAGGCTGCCCTTAAACTCTCAGCTTCTCAAGTGCTAGGAGTAATTGTCTGAGCTACCAGACCCATCTCCAACCAGATTTCTGATCAGAGATTTGCTTTTACATGTAGCCAAAGTCCAAAGGATCAGAGCTCAATGTTTACATAAATGGAACTGGCTTGTGATGCCAACTTTTCCATATTCCGGATGACTGAATTAAAGAAACAACTACTAGGCTAATGAAGAGCTCTTCATCTAAGCCAAATATTCAAAGAGGAGGCATCCAAAGAAATCTGTTTTCTGCAAAGAACTCAATGTCATTTGTAAACACAGTGGCTTTAATAACTGAAATTTAACCCTACCAAGAGAAGTTTAAGAGGTTGCTTTTAGATGAGAAAAAAATAGTCCTTGGAATCTCCATATTTAATTATGGCTTTCCAGTTCCAAGACAGTAATTACAGCAGCAATCACAGAATCTAATAACCAGCTTTATTGGCTCTGAAAGCTGAAGCAAAAACAACACCAACCATGTTGAATCAACACTGGTCTCCAGTCAGCTGCTCCATTAGACCCTCCCAACAGCTATTAGGAAAAAGCCACAGAAGAGATACCCTAAATAGGCAGAGAGAGCAGTGGGGCACTCAGGACCAGAAACCCCTTCTGCAAGGCATCTGTAGTGACAACAGAAGTTATCTTCAGAGAATGCAGCAGTTCAGTACAGCTAGGTAGGACTTCCTTTCTCCTAGGCCAAGGTCAAGTGGATTCTCCTTGAAGAAGAAACAGGTCTGTCTGCTGTGATCTGCCCCACATTCAGTATAGGGGAAAACAGCCCAAAGCATCTCAACAGACGCTTAGAAGGCATTTCTGCATGCTCCCCACTGGTACAAAGAGCCTCAGCACGGGCCTAGTAACAAACAGCTCTCGCTTAAGTGAATGCCATTTCAAAGACCATGATCCGCAACTGAAGGCACCCAGAAGGCACAGGGTGGGAAAGCAGCAGCATCAATCACAACGCAAACACCAGCACGCTCCAGAGGACACTTCCTCCAAAACACAACACACAACATGGAAGTGAAAGTCTGAAGACCCCTCAGCAGCTGGCAGGAGGGAGCTGCAGGAGCTCCTCTCTTGCTTTCCACCATTGTTCTCTGCCTCCTGCCTCATTCTGCTTATGAATCAACTTGTTCAAGGAAGGGCTAGAGAGATGGCTCAGTGGTCAAAAGCATTGGTTGCTCTTGCAGAGAACTTGGGTTCAGTTCCCAGTATTTACATGGTAGCTAATGACCATCTATAATGTTGGGTGTGGTGGCACACGCCTTTAATCCCAGCACTTAGGAGGCCAAGGCAGGCAGACCTCTGTGAGTTCAAGGCCAGCCTGGTCTACATAGCGAGCTCCAGGCCAGCTGAGGCTAAAGGGAGACACTGTCTCAAAAAGACCAAAATAATAATAATAATAATAATAATAATAATAATAATAAAATCTTTTAATAATATGTTCAGGGAACTCTCAGCTAGGCCACCACATCTGGGCATTAAGCTATTGATCATTTCCCTCAAACTGGAATAGGGGTTCATCTGTCATCTGCCCTGTGTATGACAGCAAGAAAAGATAAATTTAAATCACAAAGTTAACCTAAGTCAAAGAAGCAGCAACCACTTCAACCACATAACATCAGTGATTTCCACCAAACCTTAACTGGCTAAGAGTTACGTGCCTGACCTCAAGAGGAGAGGGGGCTGGAAATGACTCCCCTCTCATTGGATAGCTGAGAAAAGAGAGGCCCAAATAGGGGTCACAGCTTGCCCAGACCCTACAGATCACAGAGGAAGAATCCAGACAGGAGTCCAGAGCTCCAGAGCACATGACTGTGTGTGTGTCTGCAGAGAACAGAAGATATCAGATCCCCTGGAACAGGAGATCCAGGTCAATACAGGCCAATGTGAATGTGTGTGTGTGTGTGTGTGTGTGTGTGTGTGTGTGTGTGTGCCTGCAAAGGGCAGAAGAAGATACCAAATCCCCTGGAGCAAGAGTTCCAGGCCAATACAAGCCAATGTCAGCACTTAGCAGTTAAGAATGTTTGTTGCGGGCTGGAGATGACCTAGCGGTTGAGAGCACCGACTGCTCTTGCAGAGGACCTGGGTTCGATCCCCAGTACCCACATGGCGGCTGAGAACCGTCTGAAACTCCAATTCCAGGAGAACTCCAGTTCCAGGGGAATCCGACACCCTCTTCTGACCTCCGCGGCATTGCACAACACGGGTGCACAAACTTGTATGCAGACAGTACATTCATACACATACAGAAATAAATAAAATTTGTTAAAAAAAAAAAAGAATGTTCGTTGCTCTTGCAAAGGACTCAAGATAGATTCTCAGGACTCATGTGACGAAAGAAGAGAAACAAACACACAAATGATGAAAGAAGAGAAAAACAGGGGCTGGAGAGATAGCCTAGCGGTTAGGAGCGCCAACTGCTCTTGCAGAAGACCCAGGTTTGATCCCCAGCACCCACGTGGCAGCTAAGAACCGTCTGTAACTCCAATTCCAGGAGAACTCCAGTTCTAGGGGAATCCGAGACCCTCTTCTGACCTCTGCGGCATTGCACGACATGGGTGCACAAACCTACATGCAGACAGTTCACTCATACACATACAAAAGTAAATAAAATATGGGCTGGAGAGATGGCCTAGCGGTTAAGAGCGCCGACTGCTCTTGCAGAAGACCCGGGTTCGATCCCCAGCACCCACAGGGCAGCTGAAAACCGTCTTTAACTCCAGTTCCAGGGGAATCCGACGCCCTCTTCTGACCTCTGCGGCATTGCACGACACGGGTGCACAAACCTACATGCAGACAGTACACTCATACACATATGAAAATAAATAAAAAATTAAAAAAAATAAATTTATTAAAAATAAAAAATAAAAAAAATATTTAAAAAAGAGAAAAACATACACAAACATATAAATAAATGTAATAAAAAATTTAAGTTCTCAGAAATGAAAGTGCATTTTTTTTTTTTTGCCTCTGCTTCCTGAGTGCTAGGATTAAAGGCATGTGCCACCACGCCTGGCTTAAAGGCGGTTCTTGGCCACCATGTGGGTGCTGGGATTCAAACCCAGGTCCTCTGCAAGAGCAGTTGGCGCTTTTAACCGTTGAGCCATCTCTCTAGCCCCAAAAGTGCATCTTTAAAGCCCAAAGAGGCTGTTCTGTGTCTGCCACAACACACTCCAGGCTCACCTGTAGAGCACAGGCCTCATTCTGCTACAGCCTTGGAATGCTGTCCCCAACATTGCTAATATTTATTCCCACACAGCTGGGGAGTTCAGGCCGGAGGCACAGACACATTTTTCTTAGCAGCCTCATTTTCTGTGATGTATCTCCCTACTCCCCTAATTTGCTCTCCATGGCCTGGAGCTAATGCACTCCATTTAGAGACGGTGAAATAAGTACTTGTGTATGACCAGGAAATGGGAGTCTGAAACCCTGCTGACTTCATCAGCAAACACACAGCGAGCATAGTACTCTCACTGCAAGGAAAATTCTAGAGAAAAAGAAGCCTCTTATCTTTTTAACAGGAACAAAGATGAAAGAAAGAAACCCCACATTAACAGCCTACCAGAACATTAAACTACCCCAAAGGCATTTAAACAACAAATACAAAGTGTGTTTTGTATAAGACCGAAACTCCTACCCGATCAGGTATCCTTAGGATATGCTAGGTTACATCACATTACAGCAGTGGTTTTGGGAATCCAGGTATTCAACTTTGAAGTCCAGTCCCTAAGACAATTATTTAACCTCACTAATATTCATGATCACAACACCAATCTTGTCACATTACTGTGAGAATTAGAATGAGGTACGTATGTGACATGGTGAGCACTGGTGGTTTAACTGCAGGAATTCTCAGAGCCTATTTTAACAGGAAAACATAACCTGACCAGATTAAAAACAAACAAAAAACCAACCCACCCACCCAACAGCATATGCTTACACACACACAGAAACACACATATACACAACAGCTGAAAACACAGCTTGGGAAAAACAGATTTCAAAACATTCTAAAGGCCTAAGAGGCAGCTCAGCTGGTGAAGGGCTTACCCTGAAAGAGTGAGTTCTAATCCCTAGCACCCATGAAAAAGCCAGACCCATGTAAACCCAGCACTGGGGAGGAGAAAGCAGGTAGATCCTTAGCCCTCAGGGCCGGCCAGCCCACCTCAATCAACAAACTCCAGCTTCAGTGAGAGATCCTGTCTCAAAAAAGAAGATGGAGCTGGGCATGGTAGCACACGCCTTTAATCCCAGCACTCAGGAGGCAGAGGCAAGTGGATCTCTGTGAGTTCCAGGCCAGCCTGGTCTACACATTGAGTTCCAGGCTAGCTGTGGCTACAGGGAAACCCTGTCTCAAAAAAAAGACCCCCCCCCAAAAAAAAAAAGGTTGGGAGAGTGACTAAGGAAGGTACTTGACATTGACCCCTGACCTTCAAACATGCACACACACACACACACACACACACACACACACACACACACACCCTTGACCATTTTAGCCAATGCCAGCCTGTTGGTCCCCACCCCCTTAGCTGAAGCTACGAGCACTGGGCACAGAGGAAAGAAGCAGGGGCTTTGTACCGAAATATCAGGTTAGAATCTTGGCCCTGATGCTGGGTGAGCATCAGATACGTTACTTCGCCTCTCTGAATGTTTCTTCAGATGCATGGCCAGGTGAGGAAAACAATCTCCATGAGAATACTGGATGAACTGGAGCATTCATTCCATTCTGCTGGCTTCTTCACCCCTTGCCCCTCTTTCCCTTCTGTCTAGGGTAACAGGCACAGTGACTGGCACTTTGCATGCTTATTGGCTTTTTTGGGCGGGGGGAGAATTCCATCAACCATATAGGTAGGTACTACTACTGTCTTACTTCACGGATTAGAATACTGAAGCACAAAGAGTTCATCATCTGCCCAAGTGACACAGTTAGTGGATAGCCATGGGGCTAGGGATATAGCTCAGTCCCTTGCATGCACAAAGCCCTGGGTTCTACCCCAGCATCACAGAAACCAGGTATGGTGGGGCACTCCTGTAATCACAGCACTTCTGAGGTAGAGGCAAGAGGATCAGAAGTTCAAGGTCATCCTTGGAAACTAAGTGAGTCTAAGAAAACATGACACAGTTTCAAAAATAAAGGGCTGGAGAGATGGCTCAGCAGTTAAGAGCACTGGCTGCTCTTGCAAAAGACTTGGAACCTATAACTGCAGTTCCAGAGGCTGTGACAGCCTCTTCTGACCTCCTCAGGGACTGCATGCAGGTGGTACACTGACATACACTCAGGAAAACTATACATGCACATCAAAAATAAAATGGCTGGGCATGGTGGCATGCATTTAATCCCAGCACTCAGGAAACAGAGGCAGACGGATCTCTGAGTTAGAGGCCAGCCTAGTCTACATAATGAGTTCCAGGCCAGCTGGGGCTACAAGGAGACCCTGTCTAAAAAAGACAAAATTAAAATTAAATAGTAATTATACCTTAGAATATAAGTTCTAAATACTCTGTCTACTATAATTTTTGAATACTGTTTACTGACAAAACTGCACTACCAAGCTTCAACAATGTGAAATTTGTGACTGTCCCTGTAATGTGAGTTTGCCATTCACTCCCTTTCCAAATTCTCTACCTATACACAGTCTTTCGATGTAATGTTATTTTTTTCTTTTATTACTTTCATCATTTGTGTACGAGTGTACTGCCTACATGTGTTTAAGTGCACCCATGTCATACAGTGCCCATTGAGGTCAGAAGAGGGTGTTAGATCCCCTCGAACTGGAGTTACAGACAGTTGTTAGCTGCCATGTGGGTGCTAGGAATCGAACCCAGATCCTGCAAGAGAAACTAGTGCTCTCAACTGCTGAGTCATCTCTCCAGTCCCTCATGTTACTTTTTTTTTTTTTATTTAATTTTTTATTTATTCATTTTTATTTTTTGTCTTTTCGAGACAGGGTCTCCCTGTAGCCCCAGCTGTCCTGGAATTCGCTCTGTAGACCAGGCTGGCCTTGAACTCACAAAGATCCGCCTGCTGGGGCTGGAGAGATGGCCTAGCGGTTAAGAGCACCGACTGCTCTTACAAAGGACCCAGGTTCGATTCCCAGCACCCACATGGCGGCCGAGAACCGTCTGAAACTCCAATTCCAGGAGAACTACAGTTCCAGGGGAATCTGACACCCTCTTCTGACCTCCGCGGCATTGCACAACACGGGTGCACAAACTTGCATGCAGACAGTACATTCATACACATACAGAAATAAATAAAATTTAAAAAAAAGAAAAAAAAAAAGATCCACCTGCCTCTGCCTCCCAAGTGCTAGGATTAAAGGCATGTGCCACCACGTCCAGCTTTTTTATTTATTCTTTATATGTATGAATGTACTGTCTGTACGCAGGTCTGTGCACCCGTGTCGTGCAATGCCACAGAGGTCAGAAGAGGGAATCGTATTCCCCTGGAACTGGAGTCAAAGATGGTTCTTAGTCGCCATGTGGGTGCTGGGGATCGAACCCAGGTCCTCTGCAAGAGTAGTTGGCGCTCTTAACCACTAGGCCTTCTCTCCAGCCCCCCTCATGTTACTTCTTAAAGAAAGCAATGTTGGGCTGGAGAGATGGCCTAGTGGTTAAGAGCACTGACCGCTCTTGCAGAGGACCCGGGTTCGATCCCCAGCACCCACATGGCGGCCGAGAACCATCTGAAACTCCCAATTCGAGGAGAACTCCAGTTCAGGGGAATCTGACACCCTCTTTCTGACCTCCGTGGCATTGCAACACGCGGGTGCAAGCCAAACATGCAGACAGTACATCATACACATACAGAAATAAATTTAAAATTGTTAAAAAAAAAAAAAAAAAAAAAAAGAAAAGCAATTTTATGGCTGGGGGCGTGGCAACCACACCTTTAATCCTACCACTTGGGAGCAGAGGCAGGTGGAGGCTTCTGTGAGTTCAAGGCCAGCCTGGTCTATAGAGTGAGTTCCAGGACAGCTGGGGCTATAGGGAGACCCTGTCTCAAAAAGACCAAAAAAAAGAAAGAAAAAGAAAAAAGCGATGCTAATAAAATATTTTTTAGTGTTTTAGTGGGGGTGCGGTGGCGCTTTTTCCCAGCACTCAGGAGGCAGAGGCACGCAGATCTCTGTAAGTTCAAGGCCAGCCTGGTCTACAGAGCAAGCTCCAGGCCAGCTGGGACTAAAGGAAGACCCTGTCTCAAAAAGACCAAAAAATATTTTTTTAAATAAAACTGTTTAAAAATAAACAAACAAGGGCTTGGAGAGATGGCCTAGCAGTTAAGAGCGCCGACTGCTTTTGCAGAGGGCCCAGGTTCGAGGCCCAGCACCCACATGGGGGCTGAGAACCATCTTTGACTCCAGTTCCAGGGGAATCCGACACCCTCTTCTGACCTCCGCAGCATTGCACGACACAGGTGCACAAACCTACATGCAGACAGTACATTCAAACACATAAAAAAATAAATTAAAAATAAATTTAAAAATCTAAAAAAAATAAACAAGCAAATAAAATAGTGGGGTATGATGGTACAACACTTAATCCCAGTGCTTGGGAGGCAAAGATAGTGATCTCTGTGAGTTTAAGGCTGCCTGGTCTGCATAGGAAGCTCCAGGCCAGGCAGGTGGCTGGTAGGGGTAGGCTACCGAGAAGCCTCAGCAGGTAAAGAACCTTATCCTGAGTTCGATCCCCAAGACACACATAGTGAAAGGAAAAAATTGATAAGTTGTCCTCTGATCTCCACACACACCAGACTATGCATGTGTACACTCACCATACACATATATACACACACACAAATAAAATAATACCAGCAGGCAGATAAAGTCAGGCTGCCAGTCTGCAAAGGGCCCACTCTTTCTCCATGGAGAGCAGCTGGCAGCTGGCCTGCTTCTTTCTACCCCTATTGATCCAAGAGCCTGCTTGCCTCCCCCCCCCCCCAGACTCAGTAAGCTAGCAATCTGGCATGGGACAGGGGGAAGGGAGAGGCTCGGTCTGGCCAGAAACGCTACCAGCTAGAAATCCATGAGTCAAGTGGTAAAAGCCTCTGCCTGGACAGAAAAAAAAAAATTCTTTCTAGTGGATTTTAAATTGATTTAAAAAGCACACATGATAAAATCCAACCATGTTATTTATTATCTTTGTAGGCTGATGATTCTACTGAGCTGAGAATTTGCAATGAGATGCTTTCTAGGCTTCAAGGAATGAAAATCTTCTCTGGTGCCTGTCCTGTGTCTTCCCTAGACCAGAAATTCCTCACAGGCAGAACTCATTTCTCTGTGCCTGTAACAGTCCTAAGGCTTGGAACAGCTTGGGCCTGTTCTGTCTTTGGCTGTCAGTGCCCTCTGTCTTCTTGCTCCAGAATAGGCTCTGGAGCTTTTCTCAGAACCTAAAATGACCTTCTCTCTGTAGTCTGGAAGGTCCAGGGCTCTTGGGAAGAATTTAGTTTCTCAAACTTTTTGTCACTTGCCCATATTTTGCTCCATGTTAATTACCACTGAGATTCCCACAATTAAAAATATTTTTTATTTATTTTTACTTTATGCGTATGAGTGTATTGCCTGCATGTATGTAAGTGCACTCATGTTGTGCAATGCCTGTTGAGGTCAGAAAGAGGTCGTCAGATTCTCCTGGAACTGGAATACAGATGGCTGTTAGCTGCCGTGTAGGTGCTAGGAATTGAACTGGGATCCTCTGCAAGAGCAGTCAGTCCACTTAACCACTGAACCATCTCTGTAGCCCTGGGGGTTCCTACAATTTTGAGACCAAAGGGTCCAGTGGTTTATTATCAAGGGACAGTGAGCCTGGGACGTTCCCTGGGACTGCACCTGGAAGAAGGTGGCAGAGACTTGGAATAAGAGGACTGTAGCAGACTGTAATAACAGGAATGACCCAGGCCATAAGAAAGAAGATGCAACAGTCCAGGGAAGATGACCACCCAAAGAAATTATGCAGAAGCCAATATGGCCAATATGTCTTGTTACAAAAAGGGCAGCTGACAGCTTCTCATGGCTTGACTGCATCAGGGTCTGTTTGGGAAGGAAGAGGGAGGGGTTTTTGTGTGTGGTACTTTCTGGGTTAGGGATGGAACCTAGAGCAAGTGCTCCACCACTGAGCCACATCAGGAAGTAGCTGTTGGCGATAATTCACTCAAGACAGGATGGGAAACCCAGATCTTTGGAAAGAAAGTAAGTAACCTACCCCTATGTTCAAACAGCCCATCCTCTCTACCCAAAGCAAGGTCCTTTCCGATCTCCCAGCCAGGCTGAAGTTCATTTAAATAGTTCTCAGAGACTAAAATTGAGAACTTGTACGCCCCACATATCTGTCTTGGCTATTTCATGTCTTTAAAAGACGTCTGGGGCAAATATGGTGATACGAGCCTGTCACCCCAGCACTCAGAAGGCTGAGGCAGGGAGATCTTGAGCTGGATGCTGGTGTGGACTACAAAAGTGAGAGCTTGTCTCAAGGGGAGTTTAAAAAAACTTAGGGCCAGGAGTGGTGGCGCAGGCCTTTAATTCCAGCATTCAGTAGGCAGAGCCAGGTGGATCTCTGCGAGTTCAAGGCCAGCCTGGTGTACAGAGCAAGCTCCAAGCCAGCTGGGACTAAAGGGAGACCCTGTCTCAAAAAAAGACAAATAAATAAATAAATAAATAAATAAATAAATAAATAAATAAATAAGAAAGCTCATAAAAAGAGACAAACGCTGGGTTAGGCAGCACACAACTGTAATTCTACCATTTGGGAGGTGAAGGCAGGAGGGTCAGAAGTTCAAGGTCATCCTTTGCTGCATGATAAATTTGGGACCAGCCTGGCTGCATGAAACCCTGCTCCCCACCCCCACCCCACAAAAGTCCTAATACGCAAATTTATACTTACATATTTTACCCCCCAAATCTAGATTTTGGGGGGACTTCCTTTGCAAATGCACAGTATCTGGCAACACTGAGCCCACTCTGAAGCCTGGCCAACAATTCCCTAGAGCTGACTTGCAGCCATCTATTCATATTCACGCCCACATTCATATTCGTTCATTCATTCATTCATTCATTCATTCATTCACATTCTCTCTCTCTTTCCCTCCCTATCTTTCTGTCTATCTATCATTCCATCTATCTGTGATTTTTTTAACACACAGCCTCACTATACGGCCTAGACGGCCCTTGAATTCTTGATCCCCTTTACCTCTGCTTCCCAAGTACCACCCATGCCCAGTTCCTCAGAGGGGCAAGTGCTTTCCAGTTTACCACTACTGCCCATCTACTACCTGGCCATTCCTGTAACCTGGACATTAAGCTTACATCTAGAGGAACTGGGTGGAGTTATCTCAGTATAATCACATGCCTTCGGGCAGTTAAGTTATGCGAAATTGAAAGCTGGGCAACCGCAAGTTGTCATAAAAGTTCAACAACTGGGCTGGAGAGATGGCCTAGCGGTTAAGAGCGCCAACTGCTCTTACAGAGGACCCGGGTTCGATCCCCAGCACCCACATGGCGGCCGAGAACCGTCTGAAACTCCAATTCCAGGAGAACTCCAGTTCCAGGGGAATCCGAGACCCTCTTCTGACCTCCGCGGCATTGCACGACACGGGTGCACAAACTTGCATGCAGACAGTACATAAGATACACATACAGAAATAAAAAAAAAAAAAAAAAAAAAAGTTCAACAACTTCCTTAAAGTCACCAATAGACAAGGAAGAACCCAAGCAAGGAGCTCAGCAGACAGCCCTCCCTCCAGTCTCTCAGAGACTTGTGCCAACAGCACTTGCAACACGAAGCCTGTGGTCCTGTGTATGGCTTCTAGTTCCAACTGTGCCATCACCAAATTATGCCACTAAGACCCCCTCACTTCATAGAGCCTCAGTCTCCCCAGGAAAGGCACGGAGGGTGTAGGTAAGACATTCTCCCCAGGGCCTCCTCGAACCCTGAGAGTTCCTCCAAGATCCAAACAAATACAGAGGTGAAATTTTTTTGACTGACCTGTATTATCCTGAAAATGTAATTAACATCTACACATTCCACCTACTGAGTATACCACAAAATCAGGTTTATTCTGTGCAATGGAATTAGCAGCCTCTCTTTCATTCTAATTTCACAGCCTGTGTTAGAACAGAGACTCCGACTCCCTCTAGCCTCTGAACTCAGCTACTCCAGCTGGGCAGAGGAAGTCAGCACCCAGATTTGATGCTGGCTACAAATGTCACCCTCGAAGAAGCAAATGAAGTCAGATGTGAGTCCAGATGTCCTCAGTGCCCCATCTCCTTACGAAGCTCTAGCATGGCCACCCATCTCTGAAACTCCTCTCCTGCTCAGGGTACTTTAGCCTGGCTTCCTGCTATACCACCATTTCTTTCTTTTCTTTCTTTGGAGACAGGGCCTTAATATGGGAGGGAGTCCAGGCTGGCCTTAAACTCACAATCCTCCTGCCTCAGACTCTCGAGTACTGACACATGTACAATATCATATCATCCCCAGCCATATAACAAATCTTTTTCGGGGGGGAGTTGGGGGGGGTTGAGACAGGGTCTCCCTTTGGTCCCAGCTGGCCTAGAGCTTGCTATATAGACCAGGCTGGCCTTGAACTCACAGAGGTCAGCCTGCCTCTGCCTCCCAAGTGCTGGGATTAAGGGCAAACAAATCTTTTTTTTTTTTTTTTTTTTTTTTAGCTTTTTGAGACAGGGTCTTCCTGGAGCCCCCCAGCTGGCCTGGAACTTGCTGTGTAGACCAGGCTGGCCTTGAACTCACAGAGACCCGCCTGCCTCTGCCTCCCAAGTGCTGGGATTAAAGGCTTGGGCCACTATGCCCAGCCAAAGTTAAAAAAAGCTTTTCCAACAAGGTAAAATTTACATTAAAGACTCAACCAAAACTCCCAACCATGTTTTTATTTATTTTATTTTTGAAATATTTTTATTTATTATTTATTATTTTTTTTAATTAAGTTTTTTTTTATTATTTTTTTCCTTTTAGTTTCTATGAATGAGTTTTATTGTCAATCTGCCATTCTCCAGGGCCTGGTAGTGAATGAAACTATTTCAAGGAGAATCCCCTGAGTTGAAGGCCACCCTGCTGTACAGGAGACGTTTCCAAAACAAGCAAGCAAGGAAACCAAACCCCTCAAAAACCACCCACCTACAGACTGGGGAGTTGGATGCAGTCCTGGAGTTTCTGGGACACCTTTCCACAGACTCAGAAACCCTTGGGGACTGTTGGTTTTCTTCTTCCTTGTCATCGTCACCTTTGTCCCCAGATGTTGAGGTGGTGCTTGAGGATGGAGGCTTAGAACCTTGTCGGGCACTGAGTGGCTTGACCTCTCTGGGGCGGGCCTCATCATGGCTATGGGTCTGCCAGTAAAGCTCACTGTGCTTGAGAAGGAGGTACCAATTCCTAACGTGTTCCAAGGTCATGTGGAGTTTTACAGCCAGTCTTAAAGCTTCCTCACTACGGTAAGAGCCCCTCTTGAAATGCTCTTCAAGGATGGATTCCTGCTCCATGTCCACAACTCCATTCAGGTTATATGTATAAGGGTTCATCATGGAGACAGCTCGCTCAGTTCAGGTGTTTGATCTGTTCTCTAAGTTATTATTTTTTATGTGCATGAGTGTACTGTCTGCATGTAGGTTGGTGCATCCGTGTCATGCAATGCCATGGAGGTCAGAAGAGGGTGTCAGATACCCCTGGAACTGGAGTTAAAGATGGTTCTCAGCCGCAGTGTGGATGCTGGGAATCAAACTCAGGTTCTCTGAAAGAGCAGTCGGCACTCTTAACCTCTGAACCATCTCTCCGGCCCCCCAACCATGTTTTTAAAAAGTGGGTAATAAACAGGGCTGGAGATGGCCTAGCGGTTAAGAGCACCAACTGCTCTTGCCGAGAACCCGGGTTCAATCAACAGCACAACGAACAAACTTGATCAAATTCACATTTGCAAAATACGCAAGAGGCAGAGGGGCAGAAGGACAGAGGGGCAGAGGGGCAGAGAGGCAGAGGTAGGTGTATCTCTGTGAGTTCAAGGCCAGCCTGGTCTACTATATAGTGAGCTCCAGGCCAGCTGGGACTAAAGGGAAACCCTGTCTCAAAAAGACCAATATACTTAAAACAGACAAATTCAGATTTCAATTCCCTTCTTTCATCAGATATTAGAATAAAGACCAGGTGTGGCTATGGATAGGCCTGTTAATAATACCCTTACCCATATCACAGGGGCAGAGATAGGAAATCTTGGGGGCTTGATGGCTAGCAGCCAGGTTCAGTGAGAAACCCTGTATCAAGAGAGTAAGGTAGAGATCGAGGTGACAGAGCAGGACATCTGACATTCTCCTTTGGTGTGCATGAGCACACGTGCAAATATACTAACACACACACACACACACACACGCACACACACACACACACAAATCTAGCTGAAAATCATTAAGGACATACTACAACGTCTTTTCTAATTTTTACATCTATATCAGTTCTGCATTACTTAGTCACTTGTTAATTTTTTCTTTCTTGTCTTTTTAGAGACAGGGTCTCCCTGTAGACCCTTGCACTCACTCTGTAGACCAGGCTGGCCTTGAACTCACAGAGATCTGCCTGCCTCTGCCTCCTGAGTGCTGGGATTAAAAGTGTGCACCACCACACCTGGCCTAATTCTTTATATTGGTTATTACCCACTTTTTCTTTTTTTTCTTTTATTTATTTTTTATGTGTATGACTGTACCTTCTGCATGCAGGTCTGTGCACCCGTGTTGTGCAATGCCGCAGAGGTCAGAAGAGGGTCTCAGATTCCCCTGGAACTGGAGTTAAAGACGGTTCTCAGCCGCCATGTGGGTGCTGGGGATCAAGCCTGTTTTTTTTTTGAGATAGGGTTTCATGTATCCTTGGCTGGCCTGAATCTCCCTAAATAGTTAAAGCTGACCATGAACTTCTAATTCTCCTGCCTCCATCTCCAAGTGCTGGGTTATAGGCATGAACTACCACATATGGTTTTATGTGGTGCTGGGGATTGAACCAAGGGCCTAGTACATGCTAGGTAAACACTCTAAACTGAATTACATCCCAAACTCAGAAAATTTTAAATTAAGGGGCTGGAGAGATGGCTCAGCGGTTAAGAATGCCAACTGCTCTTGCAGAGGACCTGGGTTCGATTCCTAGCACCCACATGGCGGCTGAGAACCGTCTTCAACTCCAGTCCCAGAGGAATCCGATGCCCTCTTCTGACCTCTGCAGCACTGCACAACACGTGTGCACAAACCTGCATGCAGACAGGATACTCATACACATAAAAAAAATAATTTTTTTTTCCTTTTCAAGACAGGGTCTCCCTGTAGCCCCAGCTGTCCTGGAACTCACTCTGTAGACCAGGCTGGCCTTGAACTCTCAAAGATCCGCCTGCCTCTGCCTCCCAAGTGCTAGGATTAAATGTGTGCGCCACCACGCCTGGCCATAAAATTTTTAAAGAAAATTTTAAATTAAATGAAAATGAAAATATCAAAATTTGTAAGGTGCCACTAATACAGTTCAGTTAAGGAGAAATTTTTTTTTTTTTTTTTTTTTTGTCTTTTCGACGACAGGGTCTCCCTGTGAGCCCCAGCGTCACTGGAACCTCACTCTGTAGACCCAGCTGGCCTTCACAAAGATCCTCTTGCCTCTGCCTCCCAAGTGCTAGGATTAAAGGCATGCGCCACCACGCCCGGCAGTTAAGGAGAAATTTATAGCACTAAACACCTGTAACAGAAAAGAAAGATCTCAAATCAATGACCTCAACTTCCACATTAAGAAGCTAGAAAAGACCGGGCGTGGTGGCACACGCCTTTAATCCTAGCACTTGGGAGGCAGAGGCAGGCGGATCTTTGAGAGTTCAAGGCCAGCCTGGTCTAGAGTGAGTTCCAGGACAGCTGGGACTACAGGGAGACTCTGTCTCGAAAAGACCAAAAAAAAAAAAAGGAGTGGCTGCTGGACTTTTTCCCAGGGTTACTGGGAAGCTATTGAAAGATTCAAAACAGGACAGAAACGTGAACAGATTTACAGTGCAGAAAAGAACTCTGTGTCTGAAGTGGGGAGCAGGGTCTGGCGACCACTACAATAACGGGAGAGGGGCTGGAGAAATGGCTCAGCGGTTAAAAGCACTGTCTGCTCTTGCAGAGGGCCTGGATTGATTCCCAGCACCCACATGGCAGCTAAGAACTGTCTTTAGTGCCAGGCGTGGTGGCACATGCCTTTAATCCCAGCACTCAGGAGGCTGAGGCAGGTGGATCTCTGTAAGTTCAAAGCCAGCCTGGTCTACAGAGCAAGCTCCAGGCCAGCTGGGACTAAAAGGAGACCCTGTCTCAAAAATACCAAAAATAGGTAGATGATAGATGGATAGATAAAAGAAAGAAAGAAAGAAAGAAAGAAAGAAAGAAAGAAAGAAAGAAAGAAAGAAAGAAAGAAAGAAAGAAAGAAAAAAAAATAACAGAGAGGGTTTGTATTTCAAGGGCCTGAATTTGGAGGTTGGAAAGGAAGGCTTGAACCTGAGAGACAACTTCGTGGGCCTATGTGAACCCCACCATGTGAATGTGAGAAATCAGGCTAGACTTTCAGGCTCCTAGCTATGGTGGCCAGGTGGTGGAGATGACATTTCTCAGACCAGTGATTCAGGGAGGAGGTGGGACTGAAGGAAAAAGCATTCTGCAGGTCTTCCTGCTGGACTGCAAGCTTCTAAATTCAAATCAATTCCTGGCACTTAAATTCATAGTGTCTAAATGTAGTTAATAAAGATGTAATCCAGGGACTTCTGCCAAATTTCTGCTTACTTCTACTTTGTTTGAAACAAAACCTCACTACGTAGCTCAGGCCAGCCTGAAATTCTGGACCTTCCTGTCTCAACCTCCTGCCTGCCAGGACTACCAGTGTATGCCACACGTCTGGCTCAAATCTAACATTTTTGTTGTTGCTCATAAACCTAGTAAAAGCAGAGGATTAAAAGGTACCTAAGGATTAGCATTTCTGCCCATGTATATCAGGAAAACATGATCTGTACCTGACAGACTACCTCTAAGTCTTGTAACTGGTCATCTCTCAGAAGGCACTGAGTGGGAGGTACGAAACTTTAAAAAACAAACAAACAAAAAAGTAACAACCAATTTCTTCTAAACCAGAGTGGCAGCTCATACTGCAAAACTTTAGTGAGAACCTATCCTTGGCACTGGACTATGTGGTCTAATTCCACCCAGTGGAATAAAGGCACAGACAAGGCCTCCCCTACAAGCCAGGCATTGGGTAGATGCTCTTAGCCTGGGTGACCACCCTCTTGGCTGGGGCAGAGGAAAACTGCCTGCCTTTGGTTTCCGTTCCCAGGCTGGGATGCACTGTTCCTTTTCCAACCAGTTTTTCTTCCTCTGCTTCCAGCTGAATCCATGCCAACAAAGCCCCCTCCTGCCCGAGCCAGCATGACAGTGCCCTGGCAACTGAGATGACAACAGAAAGCTGGGGGCTGGGAACATTTATGTCAGAGTGGAGAAGGAAAAATATCAGCAGAAAAACACTGCCAGCATGTACGAGTGACTGTTAAAACAGTAAAGCATGAGACCAAACCAGCTTGTTCTCCGAGTCAGAATCACAAGGAGGGGACACAGCATCCCTTCCTGTCCAAGTGGCAGCTCGGAAAACGGGATAAAAAAGAGGCACAGGAAGCTGGTTCTCTCCTATGAGGAGACAGCCTTGCTCGGTCCACAAAAAGAGGGGGCACAGCACCTCAGTTCCTGGAAACCTGCTGCATGTCTCCTCACCGTTGCACGCAGCTTAAGTAGAATACGGCACCACCCCCACCCCCACCCCCGGGGCAGGTGCAGTGTCTCACTCACCCCACGATCTGTAGAATACAATCGCTCAGAGACAAACACTCTCATGCAGAGTAAATCCAACCTTCCTTGTACTAACACTGAAACTAAAGCCCAGGGGAGAGTACTCAGCAGATCCGATGAAAAGCTTTGTGGAGGGGTGGGCCGAGGCCCAGAATCTCCCTGCCTTCCCCGCAGGGCTGGCGAAGAGTATCAGAGCAGGGGCAACATTCGGCACTGGGAAAGGGGAGAAACCTTACAGACAATTGTTTTCCTAGGGACCAACCACCTCAAGGCCCTAGCTTTTGCAAACAAACTGCTTCCTTAGTATTAGGGTGGGTGGGGATAGGCCTGTAATCCAGGCCAGGCCACAGAATCGCTATGCTCTGGACAGTACAGTGATTGGCTAGTCATGAACACATGACCTCAACAGCCAATCAGAATCTTCTGATAGCTTTCTTATGGCAGTGGGAAAGAAAAGAAGGTAGGAGGAACTTTCCTTCCAGGAACAAACCTTGTAAACCATAATGGCCAGCCAGAGACTAGAGTTCCGAGGCAGCCCCACCCTGCTCGTTCACACAGTCATGGGGTCAATAAACCCCTTTTCTTTATTTTTTTCTTTTTTGAGCCAGGGTCTCCCTGTAACCCCAGCTAGCCTGGAACTCGCTGTGTGGACCAGGTGGGCCTTGAACTCACAGAGATCCGCCTGCCTCTGCCTCCCAAGTGCTGGGAACTTGGTATGTAGCTAAGGATGAACACGAACTTCTGATCCTGCTTCTACGTCTCCAAGTGCTAGAATTACAGGCTTGTACCACCATGTCCAGTTTTTGCACTAAGGGGAATAGAACCCAGTCAGGGCTTGGTACATGCTAGGCAAATACTTTGTCAACTGAACTACATCCCCAACCTCTGTCTCTGTTTTAAATATGGTAAAATATATATAACATAAAACATAAAACCATTTTAACTATTAGTAAATGTACAGTTCTGTGGCATTAAGTACATTTTTTTCTCTAATGTTTTTGAGATAGGGTCTCCCCGGAGCCCAAAACAGCCTAGAACTCACAGAGATCTACCTGCCTCTGGCCTCCGGAGTGTTGGGATTAAAGGTGTACACCACCAAGCCCAGCCACATTAAGTACTTTTATACTGTTGTACTGATCTGGTTTTACTCTTATGTAAAACAGTCCATTAAGATTCGCTATTGGGCTGGAGAGACGGCTGAGTGGTTAAGAGCACCGAGGTTCAATTACCAGCACCCACATGGCAACTAAGAACCGTCTTTAACTCCAGTTCCAGGGGAATCCGAAGCCCTCTTCTGACCTCTGCAGCACTGCATGACACAGGTGCACCTACCTACATGCAGACAGAACACTCATACACATAAAATAATAAAAGCCAGGTGTAGTGGTGCACGCCTTTAATCCTAGCACTTGGGAGGCAGAAGCAGGCAGATCTTTGTGAGTTCAAGGCCAGCCTGGTCTATAGAGTGAGTTCCAGGACAGCTGGGACTACAGGGAGACCCTGTCTCAGGAAAAAAAAAGAGATTCACTGTTTGAGGCTGGAAAGATGGCTGCTTTTGCAGAAGACCTTGGTTTGATGTCCAGCACCCACATGATAGCTAACAACCATTCCTAATTCCTAACTCCAGTTCCAGAGGATTTGCCACCTTCTTTTGACCTCCTTGGGCACTGCACAACATGGGTGCAGCACTTACTTACATGTAGGCAATATAATCATTCATATATATATATATATATATATATATAATTTTTTTAAGTTAATCCCATCACTCAGGACACAGAGGCAGGTGGATCTCTGTGAGTTCCAGGACAGCCTGGTCTACATAGTGAGCTCCAAAACAGTGGGCGCTACAGGGAGACTCTGTCTCAAAACAAAGAATAAAAAATAAAAAGGTTCACTATTCAACCTCTCAGAGCCTGCATACTCAATTGTAAAACAGGGATGAAACAGTAGACACACTCTGGAGTCAGATGACCTCGATTGATTCAGGCTCCATTACTTGTTAACTGCAACTGTTCTGTTTTGTTTGAGACAGGTGGACACTGGTACCCACCTATAATTCCAGAGAGGGAGACAGAAACAAGGAATCCCCAGGAGCAAGCTGGCTAGCCACATTAGCCAAAGAGACACTGTGCCTCAAAGTGGAGAGTGATCCAGAAAATACCCCGCATCAACCTTGGACTTCCATATACTCGTGCACACACATGTGCACACCACATGCATACAGAGGAAAAAAAAAGAACCAGAATTGAAAAGGAAGGAAGTAAGGAAGGCAAGGGAGGGAGGGAAGGAGGGAGGGAGGGAGGGAGGGAGGGAGGGAGGGAGGGAGGGAGGGAAAGCAAGCCAACTGGGCATGGTAGCACATGCCTTTAATCCCAGCACTTGGGAGGCAGAGGCAGGCAAATTTCTGTAAGATGGAGGCCAGCCTGGTCTACATAGCAAGCTCCATGTTTTAAACTATTCAAGCCAAAATTAGTTCAGATGTGTGGTCTGACAGTCTGAAGACCCAAGACAGAAGGGGAATCAGCTTCTGAGAGCCTGGGGCCACAGAAAAGAGAAGGCTGCTTGTTTTTGTGCTAGCCTGCTTCTCAGAGAAGGCAAGGCTGAGAAACAGAAGTACAGGTCTGAGGCTGGGCCTACGCCCTCCACAGAGCTTAAGAGGGTGTATGTGTTTACAAACAATGGAAGGATAGGGGAGGGAGGACACATGTACACAGGAATCCCTACACCCTCTCTTCTCACAGGAGGAAGCACCTCCACTACAGCTTCTTCTCCCAGCCTCTGGCTTTCTCTAGTTACAACGCCTGATGCCCTGAGCCTGAGACATTGCTCACCTGTGAGCAACCTGCACTGTAAGGGTTTGAGGAAAAAAAAAAGGCCTCTGAGATTCTTAAAGGGGCTGAGGTAAGCAACCTCCCAAGTCCCCATGGCCTGTGCATCCCAGACTGCCAAAGGCAGAAACCATGGACAGCTTGATTTGGGGAAGGGATATTTACATAGATGCATGCATCTGTTTGTGTATTTGTTTTTATGCCCCCCCCCTTTTTTTTTGTCTTTTTGAGACAGGGTTTCCCTTTAGCCCCAGCTGTCCTGGAACTCTCTCTGTAGACCAGGCTGGCCTTGAACTCACAGAGATCCACCTGCCTCTGCCTCCCGAGTGCTGGGATTAAAAGGCATGCACCAGCATACCTGGCTTGTTTTATGGTTTTGGGTTTTTTTTTTGTCTTTTTGAGACAGGGTCTCCCTGTAGTCCCAGCTGGACTGGAACTTGCTTTGTAGACCAGGCTGGCCTTGAACTCACAGAGAGGATCTCATTATGTAATCCTGTCTGGCCTGGACCTTGGTATGCAGACCAGGCTGGCCTCAAACTCAGAAATCTGCCTGCCTCTGCTTCCTGAGTGTGCAGACTAAAAACAGTACACATTTGTAAAAGTTCACTGAGAGGTACACTTAAGACTAATCTGCTTTGATGTAAATAAGTAACACTCCAATAAAGAAATAAAGCACTACATACTGCAATGCCAACACTTTCATACCTCTCTTTAAGAGTCCCTAACCCTCCCAAATCCTAAATGGGTAAAAGGGACTTTACTTTGATCTTTTGCATGGGAAAAAAACTGTGATGGGGGAAAGACAGTGTCTTGTCAGCCTTGTCACAGTAGAATGGAGCAGCAGAAGGCCTGGGGTCTGTAGTCCTCCACCCAGGCTTGCCACCCACCAAACCACTGACAGCCAGTTAACTGCAAAGAAAACAAACCCCTAAAATAGCACCAGTTTGCTCCATCTCTCCTGTTAGTGGCTTTCTGCATGACAACTAACTTTATTTTTGAAACCATCCTGGCAGGGTTGGGAACACTGTACCAGACGATCTGTGGAGAATCAGTGGGGAGGAGAAGTCACTGGAATGAGGAGACAGGCAGCATGCGTTCCATTCCCAGCTTTGGCATCAACGAGCTACGTCACTCTTTAAAAAAAAATTTCATTATGGGGGCTGGAGAGATGGTCTAGCAGTTAAGAGCACCAACTGCTCTTGCAGAGGACCCGGGTTCAATTCCCAGCACCCACATGGTGGCTGAGAACCATCTGTAACTCCAATTCCAGGAGAACTCCAGTTCCAGGGGAATCCGACACCCTCTTCTGACCTCTGAGGCATTGCACGACACGGGTGCAAAAACCTACATGCAGATAGTACATTCATATAAATAAATAAATAAATATTTTTTTTAAATTTTCATTATGGCTGGGCATGGTGGCACACACCTTTAATCCCAGCACTGGGGAGGCAGAGGCAGGCAGATCTCTGTGAGTAGAAGAGGGTGTTAGATCCCCTGGAATTGGAGTTACAGACTTTTACTAGCTATTATGTGAGTGCAGGGAACTGAACCCAGGTCCTCTGTAGGAGCAGCCACTGAGCTGTATCACTTTTTAACTTCTTAACCACTGAGCCATCATCTCTCTAGCCCCAAGCTGTATCACTTTTAACATGTCACCTACCCTCTCTGCTTGCATGAGTCCCCTTGTATGAGCAAAATGAGCTCTGAGGTTCTGTGATTTTCCAGAGCTTCTTAGGAGATGAGAACATACTAAAACTTAATAAAACAGAGAGGGCTGTTTTAATGGACACTACTTGAACTAGAGGTATTAAAGGTCCTAATTTAGAATATGGGGTGGGGGTGGTAAAATGTTTTCCATATTAAGAGGCTTACCTGCCCATGGTAGGGCCAGGACTTACACTAAGCACAGAGGCCTTTGGAGAAAAGCCTACTACTCTTCCTGACCCTGCCAGCATCACCAGTGGAGATGGTATCCCAAGCACTACCCTAAATTTAAAGTACTTTCAAACAGAAACACTCAAGGTGGGCCAGTCCCTAGCAGCTGCTGCCTTTCTCCATCATCCTTACAAAGGAGACAGTCTACACCCAGTGGCCCCATATGTGCACAGGTCGGTGAATCCTGTCAAAAGGACGCATCGGAGGAGCTTAACTGGCCATTGTCAGATTTTGTTCAGTAGGGCTTGAGGCTGCTGAGACCTAAAAGAAATCTGTGTCTGATTCTCCAAATGGCTATCCTGCTATGGATCTAACAAAGCTCAGGAGCCAGGAGGAAAGCCCTTCAGCACGAGGTCATCTGGATGCCGGCACAGGGGAGCAGCTGAAAGCCATTATCTAGCTCTGGTCTCCGAACTAGGGAATCTAAACGGAAAAATGCCCATCACCTTCTATGAACAGCCTGTGGCTGCCCTTGACTTTTACAATGCGCAGGGATATGTACCTGAGCTGTTAACAGACAAAATGAAGGTTGAGCTACTTCATCTTTTCATGCAGCAAAACTGCTTGGAGCACACCTGGCTCCCTGGAGGGTTACGGCGACAAGGGACCTGTCGACTCTGAGAATAGAAGAGGAGTCTCCACACTCATGTAATTTAACCTCCTTTTATTGTTGAAAAATAAAGACCGAACGGTGAGAAGGCACTTGCCCAAACATGCCCAGTGTTAGAACTGGGTGCACAGTGTCTTAAAAGTTCCAAGGCTCTCTTTAACCACTGTGGGCTGTCCCAGGAGCACTAGGGGACAAGAAAGCTAAGAGGAGGCAGGGATCCAGATTACTGTGAATGGGACAGGAACAAGTGTCTGGGCTATATTTGAAATGCATGGCCTCAGAAAGATGTCACTGTCATCGTCACTGTCATCCAAGAGAAGTAACTGCCTCTGTCTTGGATCAAAGATAAACATACAGGAAAGGCGCGGGGTGGCACACGCCTTTAATCCTAGCACTCAGGAGGCAGAGGCAGGCAGATCTTTGTGAGTTCAAGGCCAGCCTGGTCTACAGAGTGAGTTCCAGGACAGCTGGGGCTACAGGGAGACCCTGTCTTAAAAAGACAAAAAAAAAAAAACACAAAACCAGGACATTTTTTTTTTCTTTTTTGGTCTTTTTGAGACAGGGTCTCCCTGTAGCCCTAGCTGTCCTAGAACTCACTATGTAAACCAGGCTACCCTTGAACTCAGAGATCTGCCTGTCTCTGCCCCGTGAGTGCTGAGATTAAAGGTGTGCACCACCACACGCAGCTAATTTTTTTTTAAGATATTTTTTTTTGGTCTTTTTGAGATAGGGTCTCCCTGTAGCCCTAGCTGTCCTGGAACTCACTCTGTAGAACAGGCTGGCCTTGAACTCACAAAGATCCGCCTGCCTCTGCCTCCCAAGTGCTAGGCTTAAAGGCGTGCACCACCACGCCCGGCTTAAAGATTTATTTTTGAGTGTGTGGGTATAGGCATGCGAGTGCAGGTGTTCATGGAGGCCAGAGGCATCAGATCCCCCTAGAGCTGGGGGTTATAGATGATTGTGTACAGCCTGATGCGGGTGCTGGGACCATACTCCATCCAGTCCTCTGCAAAAGCAGTACAGGGTTTTAACTGCCAAGCCATCTCTCCACCCCAATTAAATAATTCTGAAGATCACAACTAATTGGGTGAAGCAGCCTGGCAGCTGAGAGTGAGGCACACAGCAGTACTAGGGAGTTAAGAGTCCGCTAAGCAAATGAGGGCGGGTCAAATCAATCTAAGCAGGAAGGATTCGCCTGCTTACCTTTGACGTGTTACCCAAGACAGCGTCCGAGTGGAGAAAAATTTCCACTCTGCCTGTCCTCAGTTGCTCAGGATGTGCCTGACACAAGGAAAACCAGGGCGCAGTAACGAGAGAAGAGGGTGGCCGCTGGAATGTCTCTGAAGAGAGCAGCATGTCTACCCATCGCATCCCCATGGGCAGTCTTGGATAGAAAGCCCATCAGAGTGCTGCAGGGACACAACTGCTGGCCCCTAACACTGCTCTCGTGTCCTTTCAGAAGGCACCTCACAAACTCAACCCTGCCCAAGTCTTTCCCCTTGGCGCCTGGACTTCCTGAGGCAGGCTGCTGCAGCCTACCTTCCCAAGAGTAAACCCTCACTGGCCTCCCTTACTCCTGCAACGTCACACAGCATGTTAATGTCTGCACACTGGCTGCCACAATCTCTCTGCCTGGAACAGTCCTACTCCTATCTGTTCCAAAGCCCATTCATCTACCAGCTCCCAGCTCAGACCCCCCGCCCCCCAGCAGGCACTGTCCAAGCCTCCCAGTTGGAATTCCTTCTCCTCTGTGCTTTGACTAAATATCAATGGCAGTATGCCTTATTTTAGAGCTAGCTGGGTGCTCCTAGAGAACAAGAACTGTGTCCCAGATGGTCCCATGCGGATAGTTTCACAGTGAGTGCTCAAAATGTTTGTAGAATTGAGTGGACTCTAATCTACCAAACCTCTTTCCTTCTGCCATCATCCTCTAACAAAAACAAACAGCCTACTCTGGGATGCCAACCAGGAGGCTACAGCTCCCACTCTGGGAGTGCCTGGTGCTTTTTCGGGATGATCTGTGTGGCCTGGCATGGCCTCTCTGCTTCTTAACTCTAAAATAAGAATAATGGTTCACGTCAGAGAAGCTGAGTGCTTTAGGATGAGAAGCTCTGAAAACAGATTCTCAAGTTCAAGGCCATTATTTTAAACTCCCTTTAGACCAATGCACCATTTACCAACTAATGCTAGAAATTTAAAGCCTATTTCCAGCCAAATGCCTCGACTTTGATCACAAATGCCCTAGTGTATAATGGTTGAGAGAGCTTCACTGAGGACTCTTGGGCAGCCTGTTGACTTTTTATTTCCAGAGTGTGGAGATTTCCATCTCAAGTGTGGACACAGTTCATGGTTTCAAGAAAAGCTCAGAGTTTTGAGCCTGTTGTACTCTCCAGCGTCCTGGTACAAATCATCCAACAGGTGGTTGCTGACCCATGGGAACACGGGGTTCAGGTGGTGCTCTGTGAATGTGCTCACAAGCACTGCCTACATACTAACCAATGACCTTCACACAGCAATACAAGCATCTTCTGCCTGGCCAAAACGGAGGCAAGAGCACAGACACGGAATCATGGGTGCTTAGTAGCTAACACCGCAGGAACTGGGTGTCTACATTTTCTCAGTAATAGGAACTAAAGGTACAGCTATTATCACCTTACTGTTCATGATAATTTTACACTTATAAAAGTGTCATCCAACCTAAAAAGGCCCCTAGCTCAAGTCAGACTCCCAGAAAGCAAAGCAGGTGGTCTTGAATAAGGGGCTAGGGATTGGTTTCCCAGCAGAACACCAAAAGCAAGCATAACATTAAAAGTACTCTAGCTGGGCGTGGTGGCGTTTAATCCCTAGCACTAGGGAGCAGACGTGCAGCGATCCTTTGATTCGTTCCAAGAGTCGCCTGGTCTTACATAGTAGTTCTAGGACAGCTAGGCCCCTATACAGGGAGACCCTGTCTCCAAAAAAGAAAAAAAAAAAAAAAAAAAAAAAAGATTTGTGGGGCTGAAGAGATGGCTCAGTGGTTAAGAGCACCGACTGCTCTTGCAGAGGACCCGGGTTCAATTCCCAGCACCCACATGGCGGCTAACAACAATCTTTAACTCCAATTCCAGGGGAATCCGATGCCCTCTTCTGACCGCCATGGCATTGCACCACACTGGTGCACCAAGCTACATGCAGACAGTACATTCATACACATAAAAATAAATAAAATTAAAAAAAATGTATTCTGGGGGGGCTGGAGAGATGGCCTAGCAGTTAAAAGCACTGACTGCTCTTGCAGAGGACCCAGGTTTGAGCCCCAGCACCCACATGGCGGCTGAAAACCATCTTTAACTCCAGTTCCAGGGGAATCCGACACCCTCTTCTGACCTCCACAGCATTGCACGACACAGGTACACAGACCTACATGCAGACATTTATACACATACAAAAATAAATAAAATTTTAAAAAATCATTAAAAAATGTATTCTAACACACCCAGCTAGGCATGGTGGTACATACCTTTAATCTCAACACTTGAGAAGCATAGGCTAGCAGATCTCTGTGAGAGCAAAGCCAGCCTTGTCTACATAGCAAATTCTAGGCCAACTGGGACTACAGGGAGAGCCTGTCTTAAAAAAAAAAGAAAAAACTGTATTCTAACAGATCTTCCTGCTCCACTCTTCAAATCTCTCTGATCCTTCCGCCAATATCTGGCACAGCCTGAGAAGCCCTATAGCATTGTTGCTTAGCTAAGGAGCTTTTACCCTCCCATGGGATATTTAGCTATATTTGGAAACATTTTTAAATGTCATAGCTAAAGGGGAGTGTTGTTGGACATCTAGTGGACAGAAACCAGACATGGCTAAACAACCTACAATGCCCAGGTAAGTCTTGAACCACAAAGCTATCCAGTCTAACCTTCATTGCTCTAGAGGAGTTACCATGGGAAAAATGGACACCAGAAAAGAAATGGACAATGTAGACACTGCGGCAGACTGTGAATGAATGAATGAATGAATGAATGAACACAGGTGAACAAAGGCTCTCAAATTTTCCAGACACATTTCAACGGTGTTCTCTCTGACCTAGTCCCTCTATGATGGGCCTCTCCCAACTGCCCCCCTCCAACTGACCCATACCCACAACTGACATACAGCCTTGCTGCAGCTGAAGGGAAATCTGAGACCGCACATTAACAATGAGTCAAGATGACAGAGCAGAAAGCAGCAGGCTTAGAGCCTGAAAAATTCTAGCTTGACTATGCCTTTAGGGAAAACACATAACCACTCTGAGACAGCTCGTTCTGCAAAATGGGACTAAAAGTCACTGGAGGTACAACTCAGTGGTAAAGCACATGGCTAGCATGTGCAGGGTCCTGGGCTTGAGGCCCTGGGCTTGATGTATCCTACTGACCTTGGAAGGTTTCTCTTGAATTTCAAAATCAGATTTTTGTATATAAAAGTACTTTGGAAGCCATAAAACCCTAAATAAGTGTGAAGTAGATGTCCGCAAGTGCTCATACAGTGGAAGGAATATTATAGCAAATTCATTCCCAATGACAAGACTGCACTGATAATTTATGAGTGCTCAAGGAAATAAGTTCTGGTCTTATGAAAGATACTATAGCCCACTGTGATGTAGTCAACCTCAGAATGGCTAACACAGAGCTAAACCTCAGCTTTCTCGTCTCTAAAAGGGGTTACTAAAAAAAAAAAAAGGGGGGGGTTACTACCACATAATACACGGGGTTAATAAAAAGGTCATCAGGTTTATAAAAGTATATGGCATTTTCCCTAAGAGCACCAAACTGAGTAACAGACTACTACCAGTTTCTGCCGAAGACGTGGCCACAGGCTAACAGGACCATTACAGCTTGACACCCAAATCTTCTAACTGCAGACTTGCCAAGCAGTCACAACAACATGCTACCTGTATGCAAGATTCTAATGCAAGAAAATGCTCTGGAAAGTGAAAGCAACAGCTCTGCCTGAGAAAGGCTTAGGAAACCCGACAGGCATGGTGGCACATGTCTTTGATCCAACAGCCATATCTCTGTGAGTGCAAGGCCAGCCTGGCCTACATAGATATTACATAGCTAGTTCTAGGCCAGCTGGGGCTACAGGGAGACCCTGTCTTAAAAAGACCAAAAAAGAAACCACCAATCATTTGGACTTTAAACATAAGCCTTGTCAGTCATCAACTCAAGTCCTATGAATTTTGGGACACTAACATGATCATATTTCTTTCTTTTTTTGGTCTTTTTGAAACAGGGTCTCCCTTTAGTCCCAGCTGGCCTGGAGCTCACTCTGTAGACCAGGCTGACCTTGAACTCACAGAGATCTGCCTGCCTCCGCCTCCTGACTTCTAGGATTAAAGGCATGTGCCACCACACCCGGCTCTTTTTTCTTATTTATGTATTTGTTATTTTGGTTTTTGAAGCAGGGACTCACTATTTAGCTCACTCATGGCTGGCCTGGAACTCAATAATTAGACCAGACTGTCCTCAAACTCAGAGATCCCCATCTCTTCCTCCCCAGTGCTGTGATTAAAGGCATGCACTATCATGCCAGGCCCAAATCTCTCACTTTGAAGAGAAATTCCAAAGCAAACGCCTCTTTCAGGTAGCCTCCTCTGAACAGCAACTGTGTGGGAATAGTAGCTGGATATACACATGAACAAATCTTATTTCTGCTTTTATACATATCAGAATTATATGTACACTCATTAGAATTCACAATTCTTAGCTGGGCGTGGTGGCGCACGCCTTTAATCCTAGCACTTGGGAGGCAGAGGCAGGCGGATCTTTGTGAGTTCAAAGCCAGCCTGGTCTACAGAGTGAGTTCTAGGACAGCTGGGGCTACAGGGAGACCCTGTCTCAAAAAGACCAAAAAAAAAAAAGAATTCACAGTTCTTGCTTATGCAGATAGTAAAGAATCCACTCCTGGGGCTGGAGAGATGGCCTAGCGGTTAAGAGCGCCGACCGCTCTTACAGAGGACCCGGGTTCGATCCCCAGCACCCACATGGCGGCCGAGAACCGACTGAGACTCCAATTCCAGGAGAACTCCAGCTCCAGGGGAATCCGAGACCCTCTTCTGACCTCCGCGGCATTGCACGACACGGGTGCACAGACCTGCATACAGACAGTACATTCCTACACATACAGAAATAAATAAAAAAAAAAAAAAAAATAAGTAAAAAAAAAGAATCCACTCCTTGGGTTTCTTAGTTCCTTCTATAGGAAGTAAAACAATTATTAGTCTAACTGAATTCCTGCCATAGGAAGTAAAACAATTACTAGTCTAACTGAATTAAGCAAATTAATTCTCAGAACAATGCCCTAAATTTGATTATAGGGTTGGAGAAGTGGCTCAGCAGTAGAGCACTTGCTGCTCTTGCAGAAATCCCAGGTTCAGATCCCAGCAGCCACACGGCAGCTCACAACTATAACTCCAGTTCCAGGGATCCTGAAGCCTTTTCTAGCCTCCACAGGCACTGCACGTACATGGTATATACATCCTGCAGGCAAAACACAGGAAATAAAATAAATCTTTAAAAAAAATTATTTTCGCAGGGTAGTAGAGAAATGGCCTTAGTGGTTAAGAGCAGCGACTGCTCTTGAACGGACATGGTTCAGTCCCCCGCACCCACATGGCAGCTAAAAACCATCTTTAACTCCAGTTCAGGGGGGAATCTGACAACCTTCTCCGAACTCCACACATTGCATGAACATCATGAGTACACCTACCTACATGCAACCAGTTACACTCATAACATAAAAAAAAAAAAATTTTTAAATAAAATAAAAAAATGTGATTCTGGGTCGGGCATCGGTGTCCCATGCCTTTAATCCTAGCACTTGGGGGCAGAGGCAGTGAGGATCTTTGTGAGTTCAAGGCCCAGCCTGGTTCACACAAGTGAGGGCCAGGAAAGCCAGAGCGACAGGGAAACCCTGTCGCAAAAAAGACAAAAAGACAAGAAATAAGAATTCCCGTTAATATTATCTGAAATATAATTAAAATCATTGATAATTAATAATATGTATAATTCAAATAATTAAAACTTTCTATTTGAAACCAAATTGGTTTCAAAACCCCTCAAATTTTCCACGTATGGTGGGACACATCTGTAATCCCAGCACTTGGGAGGCTACAGCACAAGAATTTTGAAGTTAGCCTGGCTACAAAGTGAGACCTCTCCACCAAAAAAAAAAAAAAAAAACCAAAGCCAAAGAGATGGTCCAGCAGGTGCAAACTACTTGCCAGTTAAGTCAGACAACCAGAGTTCCATCCCTGAAGCCTGTGTAAAAAGACAGATGTGAGATGTGGTGATACAAATCTGTATTTCAACATTTCTTTTGAAAGATGGGAGGGGGTGACAAGACAGTGACCCACAAACTCCTGGGTCAGCTAGCCTGGAGTACATCATGCCACAGGAGAAACAAGATACAAGATATCCTGCCTCAGCAAAATGGAAGACAAGAACCAATCCCCAAAGTTGTCTTCTGACTTCCACTTTTGCACTGTGGCAGCTGCATGGCCATGAACATACACGCAATGCATACACACACACACACACACACACACACACACACACACACACACATACACAAACTGCCCCTCAACTTTCAGTCAGCCTACAAACTACACAGGGATGCCATAAATATGAAGGTTCTCCTGAGTGTGGTAGCACACACCTTTAATCCCAGCGTGTGTGTGTGAGTGTGTGTGTGTGTGTGTGTGTGTGTGTGTGTGCCTGTGTCTGTGTGTCTGTCTGCAGAGAACAGAACAGGGTATCAGATCCCTGGAGCAGGAGTTACAGGCCAATACAGGCCAATGTGAAGGTTCTACTCTAGGAAGTCATGATGTGACTTCAATGTCTGCATTTCTAGCAATATTCCAGATGTTCCCACAAACCAGATCAAATTATCCAAGAACAATGGTATATACTATATTCTCATTTTTTGCAAATGAAGAAGCCAAAGCACATATACATGGGAAAGTTGTCCGGGATCCCAGACTACCAAGTGGCAGAGGCAGAATATGAACTCGGGTCTTCTGACCCCAAACCCAGCACCTCTGCCACTAAATCATATCACTAATCTTTTTTTTTAAAACATTTTTTCTTTTCTTTATTTTTATTTCATGTGTATGAGTGTCATGTCTGCATATGTTTAAGTGCACCCATGTCGTACAATGCCTGAGGCGGACAGAAGAGGGTGTTAGATCCCCTGGAAATGGAGTTATAGACAGTTGTTAGCTGCCATGTAGATGCTGGGACTTGAACCCAGGTCCTCTATAAGAACAACCAGTGCCCTCAACCACTGAGCCATCTCTCCAGCCCCCATCACTAATCTTTTGAGCTAAATATTACAGCCAAGGAGATGTACAGCTTTTCTTCATCCCTCAAGTAAGCCTCCAACCAGCTTTGCTTTGCCCTTTAAGGAGGGAGGAGGTAGAGCTAGAAATACCAGCTAGGGAGAATCAAGTCAGTCAGTTGCTCACGTTAATTTCAATCGTTCAACCCTTAAAAGGCTGAAAATGGCCAGGTGTGGTGGACCATACCTTCAATCCCAGCACTCAGGAGGCAGAGTACAGATCTCTGTGAGTTCCTGGACAGCTGGGGCTACAGGGAGACCCTGTTTCAAAACAAACAAAAAACAAAACAAAACAACAAAAAAAAGCAAAACGAAAAACTAAACTAAAAACAAAACAAAAACAAAACAAACAGGCTGAAAGGTGGCTAGGGCCTTCGCTCAATGGCAGAATGTTTGCTCATCACACAAGGCCTTGGTCCTAGTCCCAGCACACCCTCAAAAGGGGGGATAAACTAACTTTTGGGGTTCATTTGCTAAAAGCTACAGAGAATATGATTTTGGTGGGGGGCAGGATGAGAAAGGTCTGACTCAGAAACATGAGAATTACAATACCAAAGAAAAACACTAAATTCCTAAAGAAATGGTGTAGCTCTGCATGCTCTGGGCTGTGCTGCTCAGCTCTCTGCTGGATTATTCTGAGTATTTGGTTGTGCCCATACCAAACAGGAGCACATCCACAGGAGGGAAACAAGGAAGGAACAGAAACATCAGTGTGTCCCAGAGACGTGCAAGCTCGAAACCCATCTTTCTCTATCGGTCATGGCAAAGGGAGATCAGACCTGTACTCTGTGGCCTGGGGTGCCAACCACACATCTGTTTTCAGTTCACAGTTGTCTAGTATCAGAGCTGGGATCAGCCCTCAAGCCTTCTGACTCCGGCCTGGACTGCTTCTCTACCTGGGTCCCCCAATCTATCAGAGGTCAGCATTGCAGGAAGACAGCTCTCAGTCCAGACAGGAAAGGTGATCTCACAGGCAGAGCTCTCCAAAGACAGAATAGGCTACAGTACAGGACGACAGAGCCCCAAGTACAAATCCTGTCAGCATAGGGGTTCAAACAGAGGTGAACAGCTTGGCAGGAATACTGCAGAGAGATTTGGGCACTGGCTGGGTGGCTAGGAGAAATGAACCTGTCAGTCCCAGAGGAGAACTAATCTCTTCCTGCTGTTTTCCTCCAACACTTCATCTGTACACATACGATGGTTTCCCTTTTACCATTCTATGTGGGTGTGTCTTCCTTACCAGGCTGAGTCCCTGCAGGGAAAGAGAAGGCAGGCTCTTACCCAGCTTTACACCCTTACTAGGCTGAAGACTGAGTGGGAAGCCAAGGAAACACATGCCTCCTATGTGCCAGTCTGTTTGCGGGGCACTGCATATACACTGACTTACTCTATACACAGAACCCTGTGAAGGCAGTAACAGCATTCTCTTGCTACAGGGAAACGAGACTTACTGAGTGAACACCAAAGTACTGTTAGTGAGACGGAAAATGCACACCTCTCGCCTAGACAGCTGTGCTGCCTTCTTCTCAGAAGGAGCACAGTGGAATGTGCTGCCTGGAGTCTACCACCTCAGAAGCCAGCCAGTGCCATACCCAGTCAGAATAGCGTTTTTTGTTACTGTGTTTAACTCCTCTTCCAAATCCATCCTCAAATGACCAACCTAAAGCAGTTGCTCATTTACGTTTGTCTTACTTTATTTTGAAGACTGGGTCGTGCTACGTAGTCCAGGCTGGCCTGAAACTGGCTATGTATCCCAGGCTGGCTTCAGACCCATGAAAATCCTCCTGCCCAAGCCTTCTATGCTAAACCTGCTTGTCTGTTTGTGAATAGTGTCTCTTTCTCCATTCTACTTTTAATTTAATTTTTACTTATTTATCTGTTTGTTTATTTATTTATTTAGACAAAGTCTCACCTTTATAGTTCTGGCTGGCCTAGAATTCAATATATAGTCCAGGTTGGCCTCCAACTCACAGAGATCCTTCTGCCTCCCAAGAGCTGGGTTAAAAGTGTGTGGGTGGATTATTTCTGTTTTTTCTTTTTTTTTTTGGTCTTTTCAAGACAGGGTCTCCCTGTAGCCCCAGCTGTCCTGGAACTCACTCTGTAGACCAGGCTGGCCTTGAACTCACAAAGATCCACCTGCCTCTGCCTCCCAAGTACTGGGATTAAAGGCATGCGCCACCACGCCCGGCTCGTCTTTTACTCTTTTAAAAACAGTAACATGGGGCTGGAGAGAAGGCTCAGCAGTTAAGAGTGCCGACTGCTCTTGCAGGGGACCCAGGTTCAATTCCCAGCACCCACAATAGTGGCTAAGAACCATCTTTAACTCCAGTTCCAGGGGAATCCAACACCCTCTTCTGACCTCTGTGGCATTGCATGACACAGGTGCACCAACCTACATGCAGACAGTACACTTATACACATAAAAAAAATAATAAAAATTTTTAAATAAAATAAGATAAAAACAGTAACATAGGGCTGGCCAGCAAGGTGGCTCAGCAGATAACGGCACTTGGCAGCCAAGTCTGATGACCTAAGTTGGATCTCTGGACCCAATTGGAGAACCAATTCCTACAAGCTGTCCTCTGACCTCCACATGCACAAATATTTACCTGCACAGACACACAAAGACACACATACACACACACACACACACACACACACACACACACACACACACACTTTAATCACTCTGCCAAATGGGGTAAAAAGTGATTTTGTCATTTGAATCAAAGGCACAAATATGGTTGAACAACCAAAACACAGGGCCTCTTTGATACACCATTTGTCTTAAGAAGTAAACCAAACCTAGTCTGGCCATTTCTTCAAATAAGAAGTGTCACCAAGGGAAATTCCCATGGTTCAGTTGTCTAGATGGGTTTCAAATTTTCCCATCCAAGGGCTTCTGGGATGGACAGTGCACCTGACATCCCATTAAGATCCTGTGATTTCCGGGGCTGGAGAGATGGCCTAGCAGTTAAGAGCGCCGACCGCTCTTGCAGAGGACCCGGGTTCGATCCCCAGCACCCACATGGCGGCCGAGAACCATCTGAAACTCCAATTCCAGGAGAACTCCAGTTCCAGAGGAATCCGACACCCTCTTCTGACCTCCACGGCATTGCATGACACGGGTGCACAGACCTGCATGCAGACAGTACATTCATACACATACAGAAGAAAAAAAAAAAAAAATTAAAAAAAAAAAAAAAAGATCCTGTGATTTCCAACCTGATATCTTGATCATCACAGAGAGCCAAAAGGCCACACTTACTAAAATGCTATCTAGTAGATGCCTTTTTGTATGCTCATGGTCTGACAGAAGGAGAAAACTGACTCCTGTAAGCTGCCCTCCAACTTACATGCACACACACACACACACACACACACACACACATATAAACGGAATCTAAAAATAATAAAATAACTTTTAGGAGTTGGAGAAATGGCTCAGTGGCTAAGAGCACTGGCTGTTCTTCCAGAGGACCTGGGTTTGATTACCAGCCCCCACATGGCAGCTAACAGCCACTTGTAACTCCAGTTCCAAGGGATCTGACACTCTCTTATGACCTCACAGGCCACTGTACAAAATACATAAGCTTACATACATGCAGACAATATACTCATATACACATAAAATAAAAATAAAATTTAAAAGGAACTTTCATGTGGTGGTAGATGTCTGTAACTCACAATCCCCACACTCAGGAGGCTCAGGCAAGAGAATTCCAAGTTTAAGGCTAGCTTGTCCCCTGTCTCACCATCCATATCCTGGTGTGGTGGTGCATGCCTTTAAATCCCAGCACTTGGAAAGCAGAGGCAGGCGATCTCTGTGAGTTCAAGGCCAGCCTGCTCTACAGAGTGAGTTCCAGGACAGCTGGGGCTACACGGAGACCCTGTCTCAAAAACACCAAAAAAAACCCCCAACAACCAAATACCCACAAGGCAGCTAACAAGCATCCAGAGGTCCAGTTCCAGGGGAATCCGACACCCTCTTCTGACCTCCGCAGCATTGCACGACACAAATGCACAAACCTATATGCAGACAGTACATTCATACACATATAAAAATATATAAAATTTAAAAAATTTTTAAAAAAACAAATTTCCCCAGCATCTATCATGCCTTTAATCCTAGCACTCAGGAGGCAGAGGCAGGCGGATCTTTGTGAGTTCAAAGGCCAGGCTGGTCTACAGAGTGAGTTCCAGGCCAGCTGGGGCTACAGGGAGACCCTGTCTTGAAAGACCAAAAAAAAAAAAAAGAAAAAGGAAGACCAGTCAGGCATGGTGGCACACGCCTTTAATCTCAGCACTCAGGAGGCAGAATCAGGTGGATCTTTGTGAGTTCAAGGCCAGCCTGGTCTACATAGTGAGTTTCAGGCCAGCTGGGGCTACAGGGAGAGCTTGTCTTGAAAAGACCAAAAAAAAAAAAAAAAAAGGAAGACCAGAAGCCAGCAAGCTGGTTCACTGGGTAAGGCACTTGCCACATAAGCTTGATCCTCCCATCCATGTAACCCACAGAAAGGTAGAGACGGATAACTAACTTCTGAAAATTGTCTTCTGACCTCTACATGTATGTTGCATACACACACACACACACACATACACACACACACACA
>VZQC01012261.1:119397-150067 GCA_009823505.1 Rhizomys pruinosus
GGAATTGGAGTTTCAGACAGCTCTCGGCCGCCATGTGGGTGCTGGGGATCGAACCCGGGTCCTCTGCGAGAGCGTCGGCGCTCCTAACCGCTAGGCCATCTCTCTAGCCCCTACCTTTTTTTTTTTTTTTTGAGACAGGATCTATCCATGAACCTGGAGCTCTTCAATTCAGATAGACTAGCTAGCTATGAACTTCTGGGATCTGCCTGTCCCCCCCTCACCCCAGCACTGAGGTTACAACTAGGGTGCGCTTCTGCACCTGGCTTTCACATGGTCCTTATGATTCTATGTTAGGAATTTTACCAACTGAGCCATCTTACCAGCCCCAAGATTGGTTTTATTCATTTAATAAATACTCATTCATAAGTAAATAGCACTGGAAATTAAGCATAAGCTAGCCTTTTAAAGGGGAGGAGAAAAAAAAAAAGCATAAGCTAGCCACAATGCAGGGGCACAACGGTGAACCTGACTATAAAATCCTGCCTCACTGAGCCATGGTCTCGGAGGATACTGTAAAACTCAAAAGTCTTAGACTTCAAAGCTCTATTCTATTATGAATTACCACTCTTTTTTTCCCAAGTTGACCAATGAATCACCACATCCTGCCCACTCCTATAATTCAAAATCACCCAGTCTCCTCTGATTCTCCTTTAGAAGTCCCTCTATTTCCTTCCCATTTTCCCTGCTTCTATGCTATAGGCCCTTTACTCCTACCTGAGTAACTGCAAGCCTCCACGTAATGATAACGTCAAGCAACTGTTGATCTCTTACCACATGGCAGGTGCTGTGCTAAGAGCTCTTCGTGCACAGTATACCTTCATCCTGTAACACTGATCCTAGGAGTCACAGCTGAGGAATGGAAGGCACAGAGTCTCCTGCCCTGGGCACAGAGCTCGGCAGTAACAAAGCTACGGCTCAAACCCAGGCCTACAAGAGTCAACCCTTACATCCCTTACTGGGTTCCTGTCTCAGTCCCTCCCTGGTTAGTTTATACGTCTTTGTTTATGCTGCTGTTGCAATGCTCTTCCAAAAACCCAAGTGGATATGACCCTCTAAAAGAAATAGCAATGGCTTCTTAGCATCCAGGAAAAGGGCCAAAGGCCAGAGCCACTCTCCAGGGCTACTTACATCCTATCCTCCCCACACTCCAGCTGGGAGACGCTCTCGCTACTCCCCAAACACACCAAACTCTCGCTGACCCACCTCACTCTCCTTCCTCTGCAAAACCTTCTCTTTTCTCTCCTTCCAGACAAAAACCTCCCCTTTGCAGCCTCAGCCATCAAGCACTCATGCTTCACCACTGATTCCTAAATTACTCCTGGCCTCCCCACTCCCGTATTGCCAATGACTTCCTTGGGAAGGCAGGCACAGAGCTGTCTTATCTCTGGTGCTCAGTCCCAGCCCAGCAGAGTCAGCAAGGAGCCAAACGAATGTTATGTGAGAGATGTAAAACCACAGAGCACCATCCTAGGACTAGTCAGTGACCTCCCCACAGGGCAGAAGGAGAAAGGCAGCTTACAGCAGCTCTTGTCCTTGCAGGCAAACTCCAGGAGACTACTTTGAGCAAAGTTATTACAACTGAGGTTGGTTTTCCACAGTGTCCCAGCTGCCTCTCCTGAAGCCTCTTGCAAGCCAATTTAATGACCTCTAGAAGTACAGAAATTAAGAAGTTAGCCCTAGACCAAGAGACCTGAGCATCTGATCTCTTACTGTATGGCAGGCACTGTAGTTGGAGCCCTGGGGTGGGAAAGGATGTACAGTGACACCTTCTTCCGCTACCCTGTGAAGAGGCAAGCTTTCCAACATGCAGGCTGGGAAGAACCACAACTCTAATCACCACTGGTGAAAAAGAGGATCCTGATTAAGGGAGAATTGTCAGAGAAAAAAGCTAGAGTCAGCAAAATACAGTCCTGGTCTCCATCTCCACAGCTACAACTCAAGTCCAAGCCACAGATGGACGCCTGCCCCTCCTACTCTCCAAAGAGTGGCCAGATGATGCTCCAGAACCCTTACCAGAGATCAGGACAAACTTCAGCATAAAACTATTGTAAGCATTCCATCCACTTAGAATCCAAGTTGGGTTTTGTTTTTGTTTTAACAGCAATTCAAGGTCTAAGGGCCTCCCCTTTCTTCATACCACGATCCCCTCAGTCACTGCATTCCACATAGAAAGGTCTTTCGACTTCTTAAATCTTGCTAACTTTCTGGGCCATTCCTATGCTGTTCTCCCAGCCAAGAAAACCATTCCCCAGACTTTTTACAATTGGCTCCCTCTTTCCATCCTGACCACCCTCCTAACCCACCACTCCCTATGAGCTCAACTTTGTCCTCCTGTGGTTCTCATCAAGGCCAGGTTCACAATAATCACTTTCTTCATTCAGTGTCTCATTCCTCTTCCCTCCCCACAAGCCCACCGTCCCCTGCCTTTGTTTTTGTTTTTTTGTGTTTTTTTTTTAAGACAGAGTCTCACTAATGTAGACCAGTCTGGCCTGGCACTAACAGAGCTTCACCTGGCTCTGCCTCCCAAATGCTGGGATTAAAGGCACCTCCCTTTTTGAGACAGGGTCTCTCATGTTGCCCAGGTTAGTCTTGAAAATCACGGGGCTGGAGAGATGCCTCAGTGGTTAAGAGCACCGACTGCTCTTGCAGAGGACCCGGGTTCGATTCCCAGCACCCACATGGTGGCTAAGAACCATCTTTAACTCCAGTTCCAGGGGAATCCGATGCTCTCTTCTGACCTCTGTGGCATTGCACAACACGTGTGCACCAACCTACATGCAGACAGTACACTCAATATACATAAAAAAAAATAAAAAATAGGGGCTGGAGAGATGGCCTAGCAGTTAAGAGCACCAACTGCTCTTGCAGAGGACCCAGGTTCCATCCCCAGCACCCACATGGCAACTGAGAACCGTCTTTAACTCCAGGTCCAGGGGAATCTGATGCCCTCTTCTGACCTCCGCAGCACTGCACGACACAGGTGCACAAACCTGCATGCAGACAGTACATTCATACACATAAAAAATAAATAAAATTTAAAAATAAATAAAATAAAAAATAATAAATGAAAAAAGTTTCATATACATAAAAAATAAATAAAATTTAAAAATAAATAAAATAAAAAATAATAAATGAAAAAAGTTTTAAATGGCTACAGGGAGAGCCTGTCTCAAAAAAAAAAAAAAAGAAAAGAAAAGAAAAGATCACTCTGGCAGCAAAAGATAACCTTGATCATCCTGCCTCTAACTCCTAGGTGGTAGGATTACAGGCCTACACCACCATGCTCAGGTAGTATCCTCTCTCTCCCTCTCTGGCTCTCTTTCCAGTTGTTCTCCTCTATGAACACAGCTGGATGCACTGGGCATGCAGAATTCCCAGAAGGGTTGTTCACTATTAGCAGAGAAACACCCTCAGGATAGGTTATCTTGTTCCCTTAAAACAAGAAAACATCAAGCTGATTTTAGTATGTTAGATAAGCTCCTACTGTGTGCTGGATACTATAAATCCTTTCAGAAGGGTAAATTAATGAGCTCAAGATCACACAGTAGACTCCACTAGCAGTCTCTAGACTTGACTCCTAAACCCTCCTCTCCTTTGGCCCACTCTCGGGGAAGAACTGTCACTCTATGATTCACTCTCACACTGTCATACAAAATAACACAAGCCATTTTTACATTCTTTGGAGTCATTAAAGCGATTTGACATTCACCTCACCTAAGTAAGGCACTTCCCCAGAAAACCTCACAACAGGAAGTAAGGATGCCTTCAAGAACCAATACCAGGGAGGGGAGACTGAACTGCCAGTGAGGCATCGAGAAGCGGTGAGTCACAAGGTGAAGGTTTGCAACACGGGAAACTCTGATAAGGCCAGGCTATGAAGCAACAAAAGTGAATCACAGGGCTCGAGGCAGCTTAGGCCTTGTAGAGGCCAAATCTTAGCGAGTAGATGAGGAAGCTGAGGCTTCAAACTTATTTAAGTTCACTCAGCAAGTGAACAGCGTGGGAACCAGAGGGTCTTTTTTCTCTCCATAAACGAGGCTATGAAAACAATCCTGAGTCAGGCTTAGTGACCGCAGACTCCACCGAGGGCTCGAGACAGGGTAGGGGTGGGGCCAAGAAACACATCCAATGATAGGGTAGAGCAGAGGCAGTGCCCAGGAAGATGGGTGAGGCCAAAGAGAGAAGGAAAAGGCGGAAGAGAAGGAACAGACTGAGCACGGAGGAAAAGTACTATGTGACCCGGGTCTGAAGAGGACTGGCAGGGTGGGCAGAGCTTAGAGTCCAGTGGGAAGTCTGATGGGGGAAGCACTGTGGGCTCAGGAGACCCTGAAGGAGGCAAATGGACAGGGTCCGGGCCCGTAGAGGCGCCGTAAAAAGTCTGAGCCGAGGGTGCCAGGGTCGAAGGAGACCTGGAACGAGTCAGACGGAAGTGGAGTCCGGGCCTGGGGCACCCCAGGGGAACCCATGGGCAAGTCTGATGGGACCGGGCCGGCTCACCGCGCTTGTTTTTGGTGCCGTGCTTCTTGGCGGCCGTCAGCTCCTGCTCGATCTTCTTCTCCAGGAACTCCTGCTTCTTGCTTAGCATTTCCTCCGTGTCCCGAAGCCGCTGGATGGCCTCCTGGGGGGTCGGGCCGCCCTTGCCCGCCTTGCCCCCTCCAGCCCCGAACAGCTTCCCGAACACCGACATGGTTGCTGCTCGCCGCGCCGGCCTCCGGCCCCCGATCCGGTTCGGCTCGGCTCCGGCGCCCGCTCCCGTCCCGCCGCTCCCGGCAGCCGCAGGCCTCTCCTCCGCCTCCGCCCCGCAGCTGGGCCCGGCCGCGCCACCTCCCACAGGCCCCCACGCCCGGCCCGGCCGGCGTCAGGGCAACGCGCCGCTGACTACAGCTCCCAATGTGCAACGCGCACGCCGGCCCCCCCGAGTCTAAGGGAGGACGGCGCGCTGCATGCTGGGAATCTTAGTCTTCTGGCTTAGAGCGTGCGGCGGCGCACCTTTTTGGTCTCGCCGAGGTCAAAGGGCGACACGGCATGCTGGAAAACGTAGTCTCTTTGGAATGTGTTCTCTAGGAGTGGAAGACCAGGAAGAGAACTATTACAAAGAGGGATTAGTCGAGTTTGGTAGGATGCACCTTTTTAATCCCACTACTCAGAAGGCAGAGGCAGACAGATCTCTGTGAGTTCCAGGCTAACCTGGTCTACTTACCAAGTTCCAACCAGGTCTCTCTGGGGAGGAAGGAAAGAGGAAGAGAGAGAGGAGACAGGGAGAGAGACAGAGATAATCTGACTGGATATGAATGCAGCATAAGGAAGTATGAAATATCAGTCACACTGATTTTTAAATCCTTTAATCTCAGCATCCCAGCACTGAGGAGCCAAAGGCAGGCAGATCTATGAGATTGAGGTCAGCCTGATCTACATAGCAAGTTCCAAGCCAGCTTTGGCTACAGGAAGACCCTGTCACAAACCAACCAACAAACAAAATGAATAAATAAAGATGCTTCTATCAAGTCACATTGTGGTACATCTGCCCCTTCATCACTTACCTAAACCATGCTGCTCCTGGCACAAATAGTAAAACATTTGCTGGTTTTGAGCCATGACCCCAAATTCTACAGGCAGATGCTGTAGACATTATCACCCATCTCATACTTCTGTGATCTAAAGTAGTTGATAGCAAAGCCCTCCTGCCATAACTCTGGGAGTCCAGAAAGTCTTCTTGAGGGTACGGTAGCAGAAAATTCAAAATTTAATGTGAGTTCTCCTCCCAAGCAGTTGGTGTTAGCGATTAGAGAAGAATTTTGAGGTTGCATTGGGACTCCTTTAAGAAAAGTGCTGGGGCTGGAGAGATGGCCTAGTGGTTAAGAGCACTGACCGCTCTTACAGAAGACCCGGGTTCGATCCCCAGCACCCACATGGCGGCTGAGAACCGTCTGAAGCTCCAATTCCAGGAGAACTCCAGTTCCAGGGGAATCCGAGACCCTCTTCTGACCTCCGCGGCGTTGCACGACACGGGTGCACAGACTTGCATGCAGACAGTACATTCATACACATACAGAGGCCAGCTCTCAGCAGCTCTTTTTTTTTTTTTGGTGTTTTTATTTTATTTTATTTTTAATTTATTTTTTTTTATTTTTAAGGGATTCTACAATATAATAGACACAGTAGTTTTCAGATAACATTGATGTTACTCAGTATTGCATACAATTAGGTAATTGGTGCATTTTTGCAAGTATCTATGTCCAAATTTTGAACAACCCAAGGTTCCCATAGTCAGTTGGAGAAGCTTGTATGCACAGGCATGTTGATTAATCAGGAGTCCAGACTATATTCCTGTAGTCTTATGATTCACCCCTATCTCTCCGCAGCCCTTACATCTACCACGCCTCCTCTTCCGCAGTTTTGTTCCTGGGCTTTGGAAAGGGGCACAAGGGGTGAGAAGAAAACAGTCTAATTTCTTTGATGTTGTCATTTTTGGACCTCCAGTCTGTTCAGGTGTTTCCTTCATGGATTGACAGCTTTCCAGGGATACCCTTTTTAGTCATACTAACAAAGCACAACGCAATTGGATGTACAGGCATTTAAGCAGTACCAATTATTATGTCAAGCTAAACTGTGTAGCACAGACACAGAATGCTTGGATGGTATTGCTAATCCACAAAACTGTGGTTTCTCTATAAAGGGTGACAAGTTTCTATTGTGGCTTATAACATCTCCTAACACTAGAGGACATAAGCTTGTGGTATCACTGTGAGTTATTCCTCCAGGAGAGAGCTAATAGCCAAATAGATTTGGGTATATATAGACACTTTGGCTGCCACTGTTGCAAGTACTCCAGCTGTTGAGGTGTAGCTGATATTGAGGGGAGGAGGTCTTGCTTGTCTCAGGGAGACCAATATTTTGCTGTATTGCTTTAGTGGGCCTTTGGTAACGCTCTCTAGCATTTCAGAGGCCAGTTGTAGCTAGCAATTGATGTCTCATAACATTTTTTCATGCTCACACGAGGTCTTCGACAACAGGGAATTATTGCCCTTTCTTCTTGCAATATATCCATTTTGGTGTTTTTTTTTTTTAATTTTTTTTTATTTATTTCTGTATGTGTATGAATGTACTGTGTCTGCATGTCAAGGTTTCTTTGTGCCACCCGTTGTCGTGCAACGCGCGTGAGTTCAGAAGAGGGTCTCGGATCTCACCTGGAAACTGGAGCTTCTTCCTGGAATTGGAGCTTCAGACCGGTTCTCAGCCGCCATAGTGGTTGCTGGGGAATCAGAACCCGGGTCCTCTGTAAGAGCCGGTCGGCGCTCTAACCGCTAAGGCCATCTCTCCAGCCCCCATTTTGTGTGTTTTATTTTACAGCGGTCTCTCTCATAGCCCCAGCTGCCTGGCAACTCACTATGTGACCAGGCTGGCCTTGAACTCACAAGAATCTGCCTGCCTCTGCCCCTGGAGTGCTGGTATTAAAGGCTGTGCCGTGCCACCACCATCTAGGCTCAGCACTTTTTTTTTTTTTTATTTTGTATGTGTATTAAAATGTACTGTCTGCATGCAGGTTTGTGCACCCGTGTAGCGCAATGCCACGGAGGTCAGAAGAGGGCGTCGGATTCCCCTGGAATTGGAGTTAAAGACAGTTCTCAGCCGCCATGTGGGTGCTGGGGATAGAATCCGGATCCTCTGCAAGAGCAGTCGGCGCTCTTAACGGCTAGGCCATCTCTCCAGCCCCTCAGCACTTTTTTTTTTTTTAATTAATTTTAATTTATTTTGTATGTGTATGAATGTACTGTCTGCATGCAAGTCTGTGCACCCGTGTCGTGCAACGCCGCGGAGGTCAGAAGAGGGTCTCGGATTCCCCTGGAACTGGAGTTCTCCTGGAATTTGGAAGCTTCAGACGGTTCTCAGCCGCCATGTGGGTGCGGGATCGAACCCGGGTCTTCTGTAAGAGCGGTCAGCTGCTCTTAACCACTAGGCCATCTCTCCAGCCCAGCACTTTTCTTAAAGGAGTCCCAATGCAACCTCAAAATTCTTCTCTAATCGCTAACACCAACTGCTTGGGAGGAGAACTCACATTAAATTTTGATTTTCTGCTACCGTACCCTCAAGAAGACTTTCTGGACTCCCAGAGTTATGGCAGGAGGGCTTTGCTATCAACTACTTTAGATCACAGAAGTATGAGATGGGTGATAATGTCTACAGCATCTGCCTGTAGAATTTGGGGTCATGGCTCAAAACCAGCAAATGTTTTACTATTTGTGCCAGGAGCAGCATGGTTTAGGTAAGTGATGAAGGGGCAGATGTACCACAATGTGACTTGATAGAAGCATCTTTATTTATTCTTTTTTTGTTTGTTGGTTGGTTTGTGACAGGGTCTTCCTGTAGCCAAAGCTGGCTGGACTTGCTAATGTAGATCAGGCTGACCTCAATCTCGATAGTTCTGCCTGCCTTTGGCTCCTCAGTGCTGGGATGCTGAGATTAAAGGGATTTAAAAATCAGTGTGATTGATATTTCATACTTCCTTATGCTGCATTGCATATCCAGTCAATTTATCTCTGTCTCCTCTCTCCTGTCTCCTCTCTTCTTCCTCTTTCCTCCTCCCCAGAGAGACCTGGTTGGAACTTGGTAGTAGACAGTATAGCCTGGAACTTCACAGAGATCTGTCTGCTCTGGCCTTCTTGAGTATGTGGGATTAAAAAGGTGCATCCTACCAAACTCGACTAATCCCTCTTTGTAATAGTTCTCTTCCTGGTCTTCCACTCCTAGAGAACACATTCCAAAGAGACTACGTTTTCCAGCATGCCGTGTCGCCCTTTGACCTCGGCGAGACCAAAAAGGTGCGCCGCCGCACGCTCTAAGCCAGAAGACTAAGATTCCCAGCATGCAGCGCGCCGTCCTCCCTTAGACTCGGGGGGGCCGGCGTGCGCGTTGCACATTGGGAGCTGTAGTCAGCGGCGCGTTGCCCTGACGCCGGCCGGGCCGGGCGTGGGGGCCTGTGGGAGGTGGCGCGGCCGGGCCCAGCTGCGGGGCGGAGGCGGAGGAGAGGCCTGCGGCTGCCGGGAGCGGCGGGACGGGAGCGGGCGCCGGAGCCGAGCCGAACCGGATCGGGGGCCGGAGGCCGGCGCGGCGAGCAGCAACCATGTCGGTGTTCGGGAAGCTGTTCGGGGCTGGAGGGGGCAAGGCGGGCAAGGGCGGCCCGACCCCCCAGGAGGCCATCCAGCGGCTTCGGGACACGGAGGAAATGCTAAGCAAGAAGCAGGAGTTCCTGGAGAAGAAGATCGAGCAGGAGCTGACGGCCGCCAAGAAGCACGGCACCAAAAACAAGCGCGGTGAGCCGGCCCGGTCCCATCAGACTTGCCCATGGGTTCCCCTGGGGTGCCCCAGGCCCGGACTCCACTTCCGTCTGACTCGTTCCAGGTCTCCTTCGACCCTGGCACCCTCGGCTCAGACTTTTTACGGCGCCTCTACGGGCCCGGACCCTGTCCATTTGCCTCCTTCAGGGTCTCCTGAGCCCACAGTGCTTCCCCCATCAGACTTCCCACTGGACTCTAAGCTCTGCCCACCCTGCCAGTCCTCTTCAGACCCGGGTCACATAGTACTTTTCCTCCGTGCTCAGTCTGTTCCTTCTCTTCCGCCTTTTCCTTCTCTCTTTGGCCTCACCCATCTTCCTGGGCACTGCCTCTGCTCTACCCTATCATTGGATGTGTTTCTTGGCCCCACCCCTACCCTGTCTCGAGCCCTCGGTGGAGTCTGCGGTCACTAAGCCTGACTCAGGATTGTTTTCATAGCCTCGTTTATGGAGAGAAAAAAGACCCTCTGGTTCCCACGCTGTTCACTTGCTAAGTGAACTTAAATAAGTTTGAAGCCTCAGCTTCCTCATCTACTCGCTAAGATTTGGCCTCTACAAGGCCTAAGCTGCCTCGAGCCCTGTGATTCACTTTTGTTGCTTCATAGCCTGGCCTTATCAGAGTTTCCCGTGTTGCAAACCTTCACCTTGTGACTCACCGCTTCTCGATGCCTCACTGGCAGTTCAGTCTCCCCTCCCTGGTATTGGTTCTTGAAGGCATCCTTACTTCCTGTTGTGAGGTTTTCTGGGGAAGTGCCTTACTTAGGTGAGGTGAATGTCAAATCGCTTTAATGACTCCAAAGAATGTAAAAATGGCTTGTGTTATTTTGTATGACAGTGTGAGAGTGAATCATAGAGTGACAGTTCTTCCCCGAGAGTGGGCCAAAGGAGAGGAGGGTTTAGGAGTCAAGTCTAGAGACTGCTAGTGGAGTCTACTGTGTGATCTTGAGCTCATTAATTTACCCTTCTGAAAGGATTTATAGTATCCAGCACACAGTAGGAGCTTATCTAACATACTAAAATCAGCTTGATGTTTTCTTGTTTTAAGGGAACAAGATAACCTATCCTGAGGGTGTTTCTCTGCTAATAGTGAACAACCCTTCTGGGAATTCTGCATGCCCAGTGCATCCAGCTGTGTTCATAGAGGAGAACAACTGGAAAGAGAGCCAGAGAGGGAGAGGAGGATACTACCTGGCATGGTGTGTAGGCCTGTAATCCTACCACCTAGGAGTTAGAGGCAGGATGATCAAGGTTATCTTTTGTCTGCGCAGAGTGAATCTTTTCTTTTCTTTTTCTTTTTTTTTTTTTTTGAGACACTCTCCCTGTAGCCATTTAAACTTTTTTTCATTTATTATTTTTTATTTTATTTATTTTTAAATTTTATTTATTTTTTATGTATATGAAACTTTTTCATTTATTATTTTTTATTTTATTTATTTTAAATTTTATTTATTTTTTATGTGTATGAATGTACTGGTCTGCATGCAGGTTTGTGCACCGTGTTAGCAGTCATGCATGCGGAGGTCAGAAGAGGGCATAGATTCCCCTGGACCTGGAGAAAGAGCGGTTCTCAGTTGCCTGTGGGTGCTGGGGATGGAAGCCTGGGTCCTCCTGCAAGAGCAGTTGGTGCTCTTAACTGCTAGGCCATCTCTCCAGCCCTCTATTTTTTATTTTTTTTATGTAATATTGAGTGTACTGTCTGCATGTAGGTTGGTGCACACGTGTTGTGCAATGCCACAGANTGAGCTGTTAAGAACACTAGCACCTTTTATAGGGAACCGGGGTTTGAATCCCTGCACATAGCACCTAAACCACTCTAAGTAACGTTAGTTCCCAAGGGATATGACCCCCTCTTCTGGCCTCCATGGACACTGCACAAAACAGAGTACTTACACATATATAAGCAATGCACTCATACACATAAGCAAGGGGATCTCTGGGAGTTCAAGGCCAGTCTGGTCTACGAAGTGAGTTCAGGCCAGCTGGGACTGCAGGGAGACCCTGTCTCAAAAAGACAAAAAAAAAAAAAAAGGGCTGAATGCCAGTGTAGTGGAGCAATCTATAACCATCACCTTGCAATGCTGGTATAGGAAGATCACAAGTCCCAAGGCAGCTTTCAATACACCAGTTCCAAGCTAGCTTGGGCTGCATAGAAAGATTCTACCTCAGTCTCAACGTAAAATAAAATAAAAATAAACTATATATAAAACAATAAATTTTTTAAAAAGAAAAAAAAAACACTAAGTGTCATGCTTGGTATCTGGTGCATGCCTTTAAGACCTGCACTTGAGTAGCAGAGACAGACAGATTTTTCTGAGTTCAAGGACAGCCTGGTCTACAACTTGAATTCCGGGTCAGCAGGAGAGTAAGAACCTGTCTCAGAAAAAAAAAATTAATTAAAAGCTGATACTAGGGTGTGGAATGCATCATGGTGACACATGGGCAAGGTGGGACCATTCTGCCTGAGGATTTAACTCCCATGGCAAAGACTCACAGAATAAATTGGTTTAATACCAGAGAGCAGCTGGGCCTCATTGTCTGGCCTTTGGAGCAAAGGCAGAGCCCTCTAAAACTCTGAGTAGTATTTGTTCACAAAAGCTATGTAAAAAATCATGAGCCACAACATGGATGACTCATGGGGTATCTCCTAAATGAAAAAAAGCCAGGCACAAGCCGGGCGTGGTGGCACACGCCTTTAATCCTAGAACTTGGGAGGCAGAGGCAGGCGGATCTTTGTGAGTTCAAAGCCAGCCTGGTCTACAGAGTGAGTTCCAGGACAGCTGGGGCTACAGGGAGACCCTGTCTCGAAAAGACCAAAAAAAAATAAAAAAATAAATAAAAAATAAAAAAAAAAATAAAAAAAAGCCAGGCACAAAAGCCCATGTGATTTATACAAAGCTAAAAACAAGCAAGGAGTAGCCACGAGTGGCACTACATGCCTTTGATCCCAGCACTCAAAAGGCAAAGACACGCAGATCTCAGTGAGATTGAGGCTAGCCAGGGCTACATAATGAGACCCTATCTCAAAAAACAAAAAAAATAAAAAAAAACAAGCAAGGGCTTGGCTCAGTGGCTAAAAGCACACACTTCTCTTCCCAGGCACCTATGTGGGCAGCTCACCATGTCCTGGAACCCCGGCTCCAAGGGATCCAATGCTTCTAACCCCTTTGTCTCAAAAACGCCAAAACATAATACAACAACCATAATCATAATAAATGGAAGGGGGCTGGAGAGTTGGCTCAGCAGTCAAGAAAACTGGCTGCTCTTCAGGAGGACCTAGGTTTGGTTCTCAACACCCACATGGCTGCTAATAACCGTAACTCCAGTTCCAGGGGAATCCAACACCCTTTCCACACAGGTGCACTTACATACATACAGGCCAAACACTCATACACATAGAAACAAAATGAATCAAAAAAATTTTTAAAGGAAAGAAAAACTGCCAAGTTGAACTGCTACCCCAACCGCTGGGGCAGAACTACATTTTTTTTTTCATATTTTTTTTTCTTTTACCTCATAGAGCTGAGACTCTTACTATAAATACAAACAGCTTAGCTGCTATCCTGTCCTGTCTACATTCATACAAATGGATAAAGACTTATACATGAGCAGGTATGTCCTCCCTGAGCAAAGTCAGCAATGGGATTAGATGAATCTAACTCTGAAGAACCCTGAGAGGGGTGAAAGGGCGCTATGGGCTGGAGGGCCACTACCTGAGAAAATGGTGGTCCATTCAAAACTTGGAGACCGGGGCTGGAGAAATGGCTCAGCAGTTAAGAGCATCAAATGCTCTTACAGAGGACCCAGGTTCGATTCCCAGCACCCACATGGCAGCTAAGAACCGTCTTTGACTCCAGTTCCGGGGGAATCTGACACCCTCTTCTGACCTCTGCGGCATTGCATGACAGGGTGCACAAACCTACATGCAGACAGTACATACACATAAAAATAGTAAAATAAAATAAAAAAAAAACTTGGAGACCAATTGAAAGCATCTTGAGTGGAACACAGGCTTCAGTAGATGACATATGACTTGCTGGACCTTAGCCTAGAGACACTCACTCCCTCACCCAGGCCTGGGGCCCAAGGCCAAGGTTGCCTGCAAGTTTCTGTGCTGTATAACATTGTCAATTAGATTCACCTGGGAAGTGGGAACTCAGTTGGGGAACTTCCTCTACAAGACTGGCCTATGGGCATATCCCTGAGCCACTTTCTTGATTGTTGAGAAAGAGGTCCCAGCCCACTGTGGGAGGTGCTACTCTGAGGCAGGTGGTCCTGGGTTTGATAAGAAAGCTTGCAGAGCATCTGCAGAGGAGAAAGCCAGTAAGCAGCATTCCTCCTTGGTCCCTGTTTGTTTCTGCCTCCAGGTTTGGGCCCCAGGTTTTGCCCTCTCTTCCCTCCATGGTGAACTGTAACCTGTAAGATGAAATAAACTTTTCCTGCCCCCAAGTTGGTCTTGGTCAGTATCTTATCACAGCAACAGAAGCCACTAGAACAGGAAAGGAAAGTTTCATATTGAACCTCTTCAAATATTCCATTGGCTCAGCCCTCAGAGTATAACCAGGACCCTCTATTTGTCACCATCTTCAATTCTGTCACTCCACTCCAGTCACCAATCCCTCTTGCCTGGACTATTCAGTAGCTCCCTGAAGTGTGCCAAACTATAGCTGTCCAAAGTTCTCTCCACCCCATTCCCAGAATGTCCCTTCAATGCTGGGCACACACCTTTGATCCCAGCACTTGGGAGGCAGAGGCAGGCATATCTCTGTGAGTTCAAGGCCAGCCTGGTCTACATAGTGAGCTCCAGGCCAGCTGGGACTAAAGGGAGACCAGGTTTCAAAATAATTAAAAAAAAAAAAAAAAAAAAAAGAATCCAGAAAAGGCAATGGGAGGGATTTGCTTTCCGGAGAGTCCCTGGGATGAACAAGGCCCTGTTGACCCCTTAATTTTAGTCTAGCAAGAAGCATTTCAGACTTCTGACCTCCAGAACTCTAAGATAAAAAATGTACATTATTGAAAACCACTATTTATTGTTATTTGTTGCAACAGCAACAGGAACCTAATAACCCCCCACCCTCTGGGCTTCCTTTCTCCATCCTAACCCCCTCTACTCTGTACATAGTAACTACAGTAGGCTTTAAAAAAAGAAGCTGGGCATAGTGACACATTATCTTTCATAACACTCAGGAGGTAGAGGCGGGTGAGTCAGGAGTTAAAGCCAGTCTTGGCTACATAGCAAGTTCAAGGCCAGCCTGGGCTACATGAAACCCTATCTCAAAACCAAAAAGCAATAAATTCTTTTAGGGCTAGGATGTAGCTTAGTGGGAAGAGTGCTGGCCCAGCATGCACAAAGGCCTGGGCTCAATCCCCAGTACAGAAAAATAAGACCGAAAACAAAAAAGGCATTAGAGATGGCTCCAAGCTTGAAAACACTTGCAGCTCTTGCAGAGGACCGGGCTACAGGACAAGCACTCACTTTGAGTGGCTCAAAACCACCTTTAACGTCAGCTCCAGGGGATGTGACACCATCTTCTGGCTTCCAGGGGTATATATACCCACACACATAAATAATAAATAAATCCTTAAAAACGAACACATTTAGGGCTGGAGAGATGGCCTAGCGGTTAAGAACTCCGACCGCTCTTACAGAGGACCCGGGTTCAATCCCCAGCACCCACATGGCGGCTGAGAACGATCTGAAACTCCAATTCCAGGAGAACTCCAGTTCCAGGGGAATCCGAGACCCTCTTCTGACCTCCGCGGCACTGCACGACACGGGTGCACAAACTTGCATGCAGACAGTACATTCATACACATACAGAAAAAAAAAAAAAACGAACACATTTAAATACACACACCATGGTTGTGATCCCAGCACTTGGGAGGCTCAGAAGTTCATCCTCAGCTACAGAGGGAGTCTGAGTTTGACTCTCTCTCTATGTCTCTCTCTCTCTCTCTCTCTCTCTCTCTCTCTCTGGGGGGGCAAGTTCCTTTCACTGCTTTGACGATGTAGCTGGCCCTACCCTCTTCAGCACTACACACACCCAATGTCTCTTCTGTTTTATTCCTTTATCTTTCCACAAGGGACATAACTGACTTAATTGCTTTGTTTTTGCTTATTTCCACAAGAGATCACACAGATCACTGTGTTTACACTGTATCTTCAAGGCTAGAAAAATAAAAAATAAATATTTGCCAAATGAATTAGTGAAAAGACTGAAGTAGCAGTGATCTGGAGCTTGGCCCTTTGGACACAATCACTACGCTGTGATTGCACAAAAGACAAGGCCCTGGAGTTGGGCTTTGACCACCTGTATCAAGGCTCTTAAGTGTACCCCAGCTTCCCCAGAGACTCTCAGACCCTTAACCCTGAACCTGGTGTTCGGAGCATAATTAAGATGTGGGAATTTGAGGTAATTTAGCATTAAGTAGCATTAGAAAATATGTGGATTCAAGCCAGGTGTGGTAGCATACGCCTTTAATCCCAACACTCAGGAGGCAGAAGCAGGAGGATCTCAGGGAGACCCTAACTCAAAAAAGAAAAAAAGGAAATATGTGGATTTGAAATGATACAGCGTTTAGAGAACAAGGGTGTTACCTTAGCTTAGTCAGAGACTGCACCAGCCCCAAGGCCTCCTCAGATAACCATCTGCCCACTTGTCCCAGCTCCCACCAATGGAAAGGGCCTGGAAAAGCTGATTAACCATGAAAAAGATGATAACCAGACCAGGACCCACGTGCCCATGGGGACCTGGGCATGAACCTCAGATAGATAAACAACTGTCCATGGACTGGAACCTGGGTACAAGCCCCAGATTACCACCTGGAACCAAGTTCACTCCCCCTCCTCTGCCTGGCTAATGGATTAGCAGATGAGAATGTGGGGACCCAGACTAGCGGCTGTGGAGGTTGGGAACACCTGCAGCTGTGGTCACCACTCCTTCCTCCCCACTTAGGCAAACCTGGTCCACCTAGTTCTCCTAGGACACCTGCTCTGTAATCCAGACTTCTAAGGCCCTACATAAGTCATTTTCTCAGATATGTTATGCTGTCTTTGGACAACTGAAGATGTGTGTCCTTTCTCAGAAGGTGCTTAAGCCTACACAGCAGAATCTTCTTGGGTAAAGCTCACCCTTAGCTGCCCTGTAGTAACAGGAGAGGATAGCAACCCTGCCTTCTTTCAAAGTGCTGTGGTTGTGGTTAAGAGTACCAACTGCTCTTGCAGAGACCCCAGGTTCAATTCCCAGCACCCACATGGCGGCTAAGAACCGTCTTTAACTCCAGTTCCAGGGGAATCCGACGCCCTCTTCTGACCTCTGCGGCATTGCACGACACGGGTACACCAACCTACATGCATACACATTAAAAAAAATAATAAAATTTTTATTTTATTTTATTTTATTTTTGGTCTTTTCGAGACAGGGTCTCCCTGTAGCCCCAGCTGTCCTGGAACTCACTCTGTAGACCAGGCTGGCCTTGAACTCAGAAAGATCCGCCTGCCTCTAAATTTTTTAAAAAGTTCTGTTGATTCCACAAATATTGGTTGAACAATTCCTGGGCAGTTCTAGGAACTGAGATATATCTATGAACAAAACTCTGCTTTCACAGAGGTAGAGGTAGGAGGATCAGGTTCATAGTCATCGGCAGCTACAAAGCAAGTTCAAAACCAGCCTGGGTTCCATCTACCTGAGATCTTTGCTCAAAATAAACAAGGGTGTGTGTGGCTGGTTCATTAGGTAAGCATTTGTTGTGCAAGCAAGATCTGAGTTCAGAATAAAAAGCTGAGTGTGCTGGGCATGGTGGCGCATGCCTGTAATCCTAGCACTTGAGAGGCAGAGGCAGGTGGTTCCCTATGAGTTCAAGGCCAGCCTGGTCTACGTAGTTTCAGGACAGCTGGGGCTACAGGGAGACACTGTCTCAAAAAAAAAAAGCTGTAACCCAAGCTCAGGGTCAGGGAAAGGAGGATATTTGGGGCTTGCTAGCTGGAGGTTCAGAGACAGAACTTGACTTTAGGAAATGAGGCAGAGAATAGCAGGGCAAGACATCCAATGACGTCCTCTGGCCTCCATGCATATAACATAAACACAGACACACACACACACACACACACACACACACACACACACACAGACCTAATATAATGAATAAAGTGGAATGATGGAAGCACTTACTATTTTATCATGCACTGACCAGGAATCGAACCTGAGCCTCCTGTGTGGCAGGTGACAGTTCTACCACGAATAGAGGGAGGGATCTGTCATATGAAAATCTTGGGGGAAAAGCATCCTAGACAGAGAATGGCAGCATGCAAAGGCCTACTCAACCTCAGGAAGTCTCTGAAACTGGCTAGGTGCACTTGGCTCCTCTAACCCCAAGATTATAGCAGCAAGAACTTGTGAACCAACTCCTCTGGGATCAGCTGAGCTGCCTAAAAGGCAGATACCAGTCCATCTTCCTGGAAGAGACAACTCCCACCTGCCAAGCTACCTGCAAGTTGTTCAGTGAACTACAGGTTTTCAGCTTTCAGGAGCCGGTACCCATACTGGAGTGAGGCAGCTGTCTTTGAGTCATTACTGTGTTTATAATTAATCCTTCAGCTATACTCTTGTAAGTAACCCCAATAAAGTTATTGGGTCACACACACACAAAAAAAATTAAATAAATAAATAAATAAATAAACAAACATGCAAAGCCCTTGAGGCATGGAAAAAACAAAAGGCAGATGTGGCTGGAAAGGACAGAGAAGAAAAGAGGTAAGGCGCCAGGCATGGTGGCACATGCCTTTAATCCCAGCACTTGGGAGGCAGAGGCAGGCAGATCTCCGTTAGTTTAGGGCCAGCCTGGTCTACAAAGTGAGTTCAGGCCAGCTGGGGCTACAGGGAGACCCTGTCTCAAAAAGACAAAAAAAAAAAAAGGGCTGGAGAGATGGCCTAGTGGTTAAGAGTGCTGACTGCTCTTACAGAGGACCTGGGTTTGATCCCCAGCACCCACATGGCAGCTGAGAACTGTCTAAAACTCCAATTCCAGGAGAACTCCAGTTCCAGGGGAATCCGACGCCCTCTTCTGACCTCCTCCGCATTGCACGATAAGGGTGCACAAACCTACATGCAGACAGTACATTCATACACACACAGAAAAAAAAAAGACAAAAAAAAGAAAAGAGGTAAGGCTTAGTAGAGGATGCATCAAGGCAAACCTTGAAATCTGGGGAAAATAGTGAATGTATTTTGAGGAGAGCTCAAACGTGCTGGCCTTGAACACACCATGTAGCCTAGGGTGATCTTGAGCTCCTGATTCTCCATCTCTCAAAATGCTGAGCATACAGGTGTATACACATGTATATAAGTGCACCCATGCTGTCCAGTGTCTGTGGAGGACAGTGGGACAGAAGAGGTCGTCAGATATCCCCTGGAACTGGAGTTACAGAGGGTTGTTAGCCACCATTCGGATGCTGGGAACCAAACCTGGGTCCTCTGTAAGAGCAGCCAATGCTCTCAAACTCTGAGCCATCTTTCCAGCCCCATTTTATTTTAGTATTTTTTAGACAGGGTCTTCCTGCAGCCCCAGCTGTCCTGGAACTCACTATGTAGACCAGGCTGGCCTTGAACTCAGAGATCCACCTGGCTCTGCCTCCCAAATCCTGGGATTACAGGCATGCACCACCACACTTGGCAAGATATGTTTTTACAGCCGGGTGTGGTGGCACACTCCTGTAATCCTGGCAGAGGCATGTGGATTTCTGCGAGTTCAAGGCCAGCCTGGTCTACATAGCGAGTTCCAGGACAGCTGGGGCTACAGGAAAACCCTATCTCAAAAAGGCAAAAAAAGAAAAAAAAAATGTGGCCTGGAACTCACTATGTAAACCAGGCTGGGCACAAACTCAGAGAACTGCCTCCAGAGTGCTGGAATTAAAAACATGAACAGATGCTTACTATATAGCCCAGGCTGGACTGGAACTCAGTAGCGCATATTGACCCAAAACTTATGGTGGTGTTCTCTTTCATCAGCCTCCTGAGTGCTGGTATTACACTTGTACACCACACTGTGTGAGTGGTCTTTCATTTTAGTTTTTTTGTTGTTGTTGTTGTTGTTGTTTGGTCTTTTTGAGACAGGCTTTCCTTGTAGCCCCGCTGTCCTGGAACTCACTCTGTAGACCAGGCTGGCCTTGAACTCACAAAGATCCTCCTGCCTCTGCCTCCCAAGTGCTAGGATTAAAGGTGTGCACCACCATGCCCAGCAGTATTTTTTGTTTTTTGTTTTTGTATTCATTTTGGCCTTTTTTTTAATTAATTATTTTATTTTCGTATGTGCATGAATGCACTGTCTGCATGTAGGTTCATGCACCTGTGTCCTGCAATGCCGTGGAGGCCAGAAGAGGGTGTCGGATTCCCTTGGAACTGGAGTTAAAGACAGTTTTCAGCCGCCATGTGGGTGCTGGGGATCGAACCCGGGACCTCTGCAAGAGCAGTCAGTACTCTCAACCGCTAGGCCATCTCTCCAGCCCCTAAAATTTATTTTCATATGTGTATGAATGTTCTGTCTGCATGTAGGTTGGTGCACCGTGTCGTGTAATGCCGCAGAGGTCAGAAGAGGGTGTTGGATTCCCCTGGAACTGGAGTTAAAGACAGTTTTCATCTGCCATGTGGGTGCTGGGGATCGAACCTGAGTCCTCTGCAAGAGCAGTCGGCGCTCTTAACCTCTAGGCCATCTCTCCATTTTATTTTGTTTTTATTTATTTTAGACAGGGTCTCCCTGTAGCCCCAGCTGTCCTGGAACTCACTTTGTAGACTAGGCTGGCCTTGAACTCACAAAGATCCGCCTGCCTCTGCCTCCCAAGTGCTAGGATTAAAGGCATGCGCCACCACGCCCGGCTTTATTTTGTTTTTAAACAAGATCTCCCGGTAGCCCCAGTTGGCTTGGAACTCACTGTGTAGACCAGCCTGGTCTCAATCTCAGAGATCCACCCGCCTCTACCTTCCAAGTGCTGGAATTAAAGGTGTGCACTACCACACCCCGTTATTTTATTATTATTTATTTTTATTGAATGTGTATGAGTGTTTTGCCCACTAAGACCAGAAAAGTATGTCAAATCCTCTGGATCTGGAGTTACCAACAGTCATTAGGGACCATGTGGGTCCTGGGAACAAAACCTTGCTGCAAGTGCTCCTAATTGCTGACTCTATTTTTACTTATTTTTGAAGTGGCAAGGTTTGAACCCGGTAACCTATGCATGTTAGGCAAATTCTCTGCCTACCACTGAGCTATACCTCCACCCCAAGTTTCATTATTTTATACAACTTTGGTTGTTTTTTTTTTTTTTTTTTTTTGAGGCAGGGTCTCCCTGCAGCCCCAGCTGTCCTGGAACTCATTATGTAGACCAGACTGGCCTTGAACTCTCAGAGATCTGCCTGCCTCTGCCTCCCAAGTGCTGGGATTAAAGGTGTGCACCACCCTGCCTGGCTGGGTCTTTTTTTGAGACAGGGTTTTACTATGTAGCCCAGGCTGGCCTCCAACTCAGAGATCCACTTGTCTCTGCCTCTCAAGTGCTAGTATTAAAGGTATGCAGCACCACATCTGGCTTCCTTTTTTATTAAACATGGTGAATCCCAGATACTCTGTTGGCTGGATTCAACCCAGCGATTTCCAGTTTGTGATTTGTTTCCGTAAACTATGGCATCAACCTCATCAGGTATATACTAAGCTTCAGAGGGATAAAGTGCTTACCACAGTCCATAAAGGGTTGGGCCAGGATTTGAACCCAGCTTTGCCTATGTCAAAGACTGTGCTCTTTCTGGAATTAGGGTGGGATCCTGGATGCTCAGCCTCTTAATTCTATACTGTGCAGCATCTTTGGGCTCTTCAAAGAGCCTTGAACCCTCTGTAACCAATTCTGTGCCCATCACCCAGGGGCTTTCCTCTGGAGCTGTCTCCTCATCTAACCCAGGAATGCTTCCAGTAGAGGAACTCCAATATTCCAGCTCTGCTGTGGTCTCTCAGATATCAGAGCAGGTCTTGTTCTGTGACCTGGCTGCTTCCTGACATTCCAGTTGCCTTCTCCCAGCTGCACACTGGATTAAAAGGAGTATCTACCTTGAGTTTGTTAAGCCCCTGGATAGGGTTTTCATGATTTGGGGCAAATTTGTGCACAGAAGAGTGCTAGTGGGGGGGGGGGAGAACAGAAACGGAATCTATGTAGTTGTACTAGGATGCAGGTCACTTCATGACCCTGCTCCCAGTAAAACCAGGTTTGCCTGAAGTGATGATTCACATTCGTTTCTTCTCTGATAAACAAAAGAGGTTTGTTGCCTCCCATGGCTCCAATATGTAGAGGCCAAATTCCTTAATCCCCAAGGCTGTCTCTCATTCATCATCATCTCATATTTTGTGGTAGCAGGCCATGCTGCTTGACTCCCAGCTCTGCAACTAACTGGCTGTGTGAGCTGTGACAAGGAGCTATGCCTCTCTGTGCCGCTGCTGCTTCCTTGAGGGAAACAAAAGAAGGCAATAGCACTCACCTGATAGGCTAAGGTGACATGACATGAAGAGCTTAGCACAATGTCCATCTCAAGAAGGCTTGAAGAATCAGTGATTCTCACATCCTCCCCAATCTCTAGCCACTGGACTACTTGGCAGCCCCAGACCTCAGGCCTCGCACTCTTGGTTGCTTTCCCTTGTCTGTCCATCAAAATACTCTATGGCACCAGGTATGGAGGCTGTCATCTGTAATCCCAGCACTCGGGAGGCTCAGACAAGAGAAATGCCAGGGGTTCACAGCCACCCTGGGTTATACAGCAAGTGCCAGGCTAGTCTCAGCTACAGAGTTAAACCCTGTCTCAGAAAACCAACCAAGCAGGGCGGGTGTGGTGGCACACACCTTTAATCCTAGCAGTTGGGAGGCAGAGGCAGGTGGATCTTTGTGAGTTCAAGGCCAGCCTGGTCTACAGAGTGAGTTCCAGGACAGCTGGGACTACAGGGAGACCCTGTCTCGAAAAGACCAAAAAAAAAAAAAAAATCAACAAAAAGCCCACCACTGTAAACTAAGGCCCAGCTTAAGTGTCATCTCCTTTAAGACTCCCTGTCCCCATCGGTCCTTTTCCAGGCTATTTTGCAGGCTGGGAAAATTCAGCCTCCCCCCACTGGCTCTGCCCTCCTGGTGGTTCACCTTCGCCCCAGTATGTGGGAAGTAAGGCTTGCCTTTGTGCTGCAGTGCTGAGTCCCAGCACGGAAATCTGAGAACCATGGCAGGCTTCTAGGAAGCAGTCATCAAACTGAATCTTCCAGCTCTGTGGTGTCCTAACCCCAGCCTCTCTCTCAACCTCATTTTCCTCTTCTGTAACAAAACAATGTGGCCCACAGGGTGGCTGTAAATATAGGTAGGAATACATGGGTTCAGGGCCCTTTAAAAAATGTTTTATTTATTATTTTATGTATGATATGTTGCCTGCATGTAGGTAGGTGCACCTGTGTCATGCAGTGCCGGAGGTCAGAAGAGGGCGTTGGATCCCCTGGAACTGGAGTTACAGACGGTTGTTAGCTGCCATGTGAGTGCTGGGAATCAGACCTGGGTCCTCTGCAAAAGCAGCCAGTGTTCTTAACTGCTGAGCCAACTCTCCAGCTTGAAAGGAACTTTTTTCCCTACTTGCCTCTCAGTCAGTCTGGTTTGCCTCCCACCAGGAGCAGATGGGAAGAAAGATGACTGGTGGTAGGGACATTGATGACCCCATTGGAACATCTGGGGTCCCTTTCTAGGATTCTGCATTTTCACACACAAGTATAAAGTGCTTGCCCAAGGTATTTGCACATTATGCTCTGTAATAACCATCCTAGGAGCACCTTGGGGGGGGGTGTCACAGGGTCTCATACCCTAACCCTGGCTGACCTTAACTCCCAATCCTCCTATCTCTGCTCTCTGAGTGCTGCTGGGTACTAGAGTTACAGGCAACCAATTCTGGCAAGCCTGCTCTGCTACACCTTATGATTTTCCGTGACTGGCTATGGTGAGATCACCACAGGGCAATTCACCCTGTGTTTTAGAGGTGAGTGCTGCCACCTCTGGGTTTATAAAGGAACTGCCAAAGCTCAAGCCCAGGGCAGTAAGGACACATGTCCTTGACAAAAACATTTATGGAGGCTGAGCACTTTTCAAGTCAACGCACTCTGTCATCAGGACACCAACAGGTGGAAGTACAATCTCAAGCCCTATTGTATGAGTGAGGAACACGAAGCAAAAGGTGCGTGACACGACTTGCTGGAGGTCACACAGCAAATATGGCAACTCTTGGATTTGAATGTCTGGTAGCAGCACTCTAACCCCAATGCTGAGGGGGTTCCGCTTGGCCGCTGTACAGTCCTCTTTAGAGGCCATCACAAGCTGTAGGTAATGATCCAAAATACAAGGACTCCACATCCAGCCTCCTAAACAGTAGTTTGACCTGAGGTCACTCCAGGTAGCCAGGATGGGTAGGTGGTACCACCCTGCCTCCTCTTGGAGGAGATCCAAGTACCAGCCTGGATCAGCCAGGCTCTGGGGATCAGCCAATCCCTGGGCGGCTCCTCTGGCCCCCCGCCTTGACATTGCTGTACCCTGGAGCCACAGTGCTTGGCTCCGGTACCATGAACACAGCAGAACAACCCCCAGGAGGGTGCTGAACACAGGACAGCCGCGAGACAGGGTCGTAAGTGACTTCCAAAAGGACTTGAGCCAATGGCCCGCCTAGCTCAGCCTGCGGTCACTCGGAGGCATGGATGTAGACGGGCACCGCGAGCATGGCGCACGCGCCCTCCGCGCCCGCCTGCAACTCGGCCAGGGCCAGATTGGAGCCCAGCCCCTCGGTGTGCCCCGGCACCACCAGCTCCGGGTCCCCGCCCACCGTGCCGCCCACCACGATGGACAGCACCGCGTCCTGCTCGGCGAAGGGCGGCTTTCCGGGCGCGGCCTCGGGCACGGGCCCAGCGGTCTTGAGCTCCTCCAGCCCCAGCGGATCCGGCGCGGGGCTCGCCGCCTTGTGCCCGCCGCGCGGGGCCGCCCTCCTCCGGGGAGGCCGCCGGGCTTGCAGGTCCTTGTCTTTCGGGGGCCCAAGGCGGCAGCGGTGATCCTTGAGGTACTTGTGGCGGGAGAAGCCCTTGGCGCAGCCGGCGCAGCGGAACTTGTAGTTGCCGGTGTGCGCGCGCTGGTGCTCCGCCAGGTGTGCGCGGCGGCTGAAGGACTTGCTGCACAGCCCGCACTTGTGGAGCTTCATGCCTGAGGAGAGAGGGCGTCAGGAAGAACTACTACGCCTGTCCTGCAAGATGTCCTGCCCAGGAGCAGACTGTTGTCCCTAGCCCCACAAGCATGTGTGGGGTCCAGCCTCAGCGGGCTCTTCCCTCTCCCACCTCTCCCTTCCAGCCACTCACGACTGCACTGAGCAGGATCCTGGGCCTTTGCAATTGCTGTTACCACCTACCTCCCAAGGGCTGGTATTAAAGTGTTAAAGGTGTGAGCTGCCATACCTGGCCTAGTTTCCCATTTTAAAGCCTTGAGGTCACTGAATCTTTTCAGTAAACCAGTATTTATTTATTTATTTATTTATTTATTTATTTATTTATTTATTTATTTTTTGGTCTTTTCGAGACAGGGTCTCCATGTAGCCCCAGCTGTCCTGGAACTCGCTCTGTAGACCAGGCTGGCCTTGAACTCACAAAGATCTGCCTGCCTCTGCCACCCAAGTGCTAGGATTAAAGGCGTGCGCCACCACGCCCGGCTTAAACCAGTATTTCTTGAACAGGAGCAACTTTATCTCCCAGGGTATTTTGGCAGTGTCTGGCTGGAGAGATTTTTTATTGTTACACTATGGGAAAAATGACACCCACTTCCCGTGGGATAGGGGTAGGTATGGAATGTTGCTAAACATCCGACAGAGCACCACAGTCACCTCCTCTCTTCAAGGAATTATCCAGCTCCAAAAGTCAACAGTGCCAAGGAGGGGCTCAAGAGATGGCTCAGCAGTTAAGAGCACTGAGTGCTCTTGTAGATCTGGGTTTTCGGTTCTGAGCACCCACAAAGTGGCTAACAAGCATCCCAAACTCCAGTTCCAGGGTATCTGATGCCCTCTTCTGACCTCTGTGGGCATTGCACAAAACAGTTGCACTTACATGCATAAAAATAATAAATAAAATACTAAAACAACAAAACACAGTGCCAAAGAGGTAACATCCTACTTGTGTTCAAGGTATGCCCAGCCCAGATGCACAGGGAGCACATGGGAAGGAAAGTTGACTTGGAGACCTGGTACTGCCTTCCCAGGCAACCCTTCTGGCAGCATCTTGGATGGCCCTGATCCACACCTCCAGCTCACTATGTCCAGTTCAGCTGCCTCTTCTCAGATCTGCTTTCCTTGGGGGCTGGGATAGCATCTGATTTACCTTTCCTGCCCTAAGCTCCTCACCACAGACCTGGCTCCTATAACAGACACCAGCTGGCCAGATTAGGGTAGGTGAGGACTTAAATAACCCCTGTATACATGTCTGCTCCTCCTCCTCCTGACAGCTCTAGCCCATGGATCTCATCTCAGTCGGACCCTCTGACAGGCCCCCAAGCCTCTTACCAGAGTGGGAGAGAATATGTGCTTTCAGCTTGTCTGGACGGTTGAACTCCTTGCTGCAGCCTGTGTGTGCCCTGGAAGCCAAAGCCATCAGTCAGGGGAGCTCAATGGCTTAAATCCTCTAACTGGTCCTTCCACTGGCCTTTGACAACCAAAGAGCTAGGCAAGGGAGCAGGGTGGGAAGCGAGGCAGGCAGGACGTAGGATAGGACACATGGAGAGAGGCCTTGGCCCAGGGACCTAAGATTTTCTGTCCAGTCCTCTATGTTGGAACCACTGGGGGAATCTGAACCCCTAGACCTACAAACAAGGCAGCCCCCACTCACGAGAAGGGACATTTGTACTTCTTGAAGGGTTCATGGATCAGCATGTGTCTCTTCAGCTTGTCCTTGCGGTTGAATGCAGACTCACACACAGAGCATTTGTAGGGCTTCTCACCTGTGGGGACACAGGGTGGGGTGGCAAGAATCCCATGAGGAAGAGACTGAAAGGGAGGCCCTGCTCCTCCCAGGGACGTGGCTTTTCTCATTCTTCCTGAGTTTTTGCAGGGGGAAAAGAGGGAAGTGGTTTCCTTAACACATCCTCTCACTATGTAGCTCAGGCTGGACCGGAATGCACAGTCTTCATGCCTCAGCTTCCCAAGTACTAGGATTACAGGAATGTGGGAGTACAGAACTCAGGGCCCGATGCTCACTAGGAAAGCACCTATCGGGCTGAGAGATGGCCCAGTGGTTAAGAGCACTGGTTGTTCTTACAGAAGACCTGGGTTCAAATCCCAGTACCCACATGGCAGCTAACAACTGTCTGTAACTCCATTTCCAGTGGATCTAACACCCTTTTCTGTCCTCCTCAGGCACTGCATGATACACATGAAATAAAAATAAAATTTTTTAAATATTAAAAAAAAAAAGCACCCTACCATAGCACCACATCCCTGCTTCAGCTTAGGTGCTGTTATGGTGCTGAGAGTAGTCTTGAAGTCCTAGATCAAGTGATCTTCCTCCCTCAGTTTCCTCAGGGGCTAGGACTGCAGGTATTCCGCACCCAGGGTTTATTTTTTTTAATTTCACTTATTTATTGTGTATCTATGAATTTGTGTGTGTACACATAGGTATGTTGGTGTCAGAAGACAACCCACAGGGGTCTGTTCTCTCTTTCTACCAGATGAGGACCCCAGGGACCAAACTCAGGTTGTCAGGCTTTGTGGCAGGCACCTTCACCCACTGAGCCATCTCCCTAGCCCCCCATGGCTATTTTTGATAGTGAAAGGGGCTCTTTTTTGGGGGGGGTATCTTTTTGAGACAGGATCTCCCTGTAGCCCCAGCTGTAGCCCTAGCTACAGCCCCAGCTGGCCTGGAACTCGCTATGTAGACCAGGCTGGCCTTGAACTCACAGAGATCCACCTGCCTCTGCCTCCCAAGTGCTGGGTTCAAAGGCATGGGCCAACATGCCCAGCAAGAAGGGCTCTTAGACAAGGCTACATATTGAGAGGGACTCGAGGTAGTATCAAACAGCCTGTGTCTGTCCAGGCAAAGGTCCCAGGTAGAAAGGCAAGGCATGCCAAGGTGCCTGAGAACAGTGGGAGCTCTGCAGCCTGAGTGAAGGACCTGAAGAGACAAGGCAGGGGATGTCACTTCAGTGGGGCAGCCAGCCTCGCTGAGGGGGCCTGGAAAGTCAAGGTGAGTCAAATGAGCACTGAAGGATGGGATGTGACTGAAGGTCTGTGTTCCTCCACCTTGGGTATGGAGGATGGAATATGAACTTAGAAACTGCTTTTTTATTTTAAATAGTTTTAATTAATTAATTAATTAAGTGGATGAGTGTTATGCCTGCATGTAAGTGCACCCATGTCATGCAATGCCCATGGAAGACAGAACAGGGCCTTGGATCCCCTAGAACTGGAGCTACAGACGTTATCAGCTGCCATGTGGGTGCTGGGATTTGAACCTGGATCTTCTGCAAGAACAGCCAGTGCTCTTAACCAGTGAACCATCTCTCCAGCCCAAAAATGCTTTTTCTTTTTTTTAATTTAATTTTATTTATTTTTGTATGTGTATGAGTGTACTGTCTGCATGTAGGTTTGTACACCTGTGTCGTGCAATGCCGCGGAGGTCAGAAGAGGGTCTCAGATTCCCCTGGAACTGGAGTTCTCCTGGAATTGGAGCTACAGATGGTTCTCAGCTGCCATTTGGGCACTGGGGATCGAACCCGGGTCCTCTGCAAGAGCAGTCGGTGCTCTTAACCGCTAGGCTATCTCTCCAGCCCCACCAACATTGCTTTTTCTAAAAAGCCTTGACTCCTTTTTGTGGTCCATAGGTAATAAAAGCAGAATTAAAACCTGGCATCTTTGCCTTCTTTTGGAATTTATCTGACTTCTTCACTTTGGCTAAAGGCACAGAGATAAGGCATTATCCTCTGAGCCTGGAGTCACCTTGGGTTCTAGGAAGAGCAAAACCCTACTGACAGGATACCCCTGCACCCAGGTGACAGCAATACTACATGATGGCAAAGTCACACCCTGCAGCAGAAGTGATCATCTAGGAAGTACCAGACTGACCTCCTCAAGTGGTAACAAGGACTTCCTCAGACCACCCTGAAGAACAAGCGCTGAGACAGCGATGGCAGGACCGTACCCTGACTGGGACTGCTTAATTATACATACCTTGCCCCTGGCCCTAATTCTCCCATTTAAACCTAAAGCTCATGTCAAGATGGACTGGGAGATGGCTTGGTGGGCAAGGTGCTGGCTATGTAAGCCTGAGGACCTGAGTCCAAATCCCCAGAACCAGACATGGTAGCAAGTGTCTCATGTGGGATGAGAAGAATCCCTGGGAGCTCTGCTAGCCTGGTATGGTGGTTTGAAGAGAAGGTCCCCCATAGGCTCCGAGAATTTGGACATTTTGTGCCCAGCTGTAATGGGAGGTCTTAGAAGGTACGGCCATGGGGAGGAAGCTTGTCACTGGGGGCAGGCTTAGAGAGTTCAAAAAGCCTCCCCAGTCTCCAGTCACTCTGCTTTCTGTGCCTGCTTGAAGATGTGAACTTAGGCTTTCTGCTCCTGCACCTCCTGCCACCATGCCTCCCTGCCACAAAGGACTCTAATTTCTCTGGACTCTTCAACAGTAAGTTTAAATAAACTGTTACTTTTATAAGTTCCCTTGGTCCTAGTGGTTCTATCACAGCAACAGAAAAGTGATAATACACCTGGCCTACAGCAACAAAATCAACAAAATAAGTAAATAAAAACAAGTTGGGCATGGTGACATGCAGCTTTAATCCCAGCACTTGGGGGGCAGAGGCAGATGGATTGAATCTCTGTTAGTTCAAGGCCAGCCTGGTCTACGTAGCAAGTTCCAGGCCAGCTGGGGCTATAGGAAGACCCTGTCTCAAAAAGACCCAAAACAAACAAACAAACAAACAAGCAAATAAATAAAACCAAAGCAAACAACAAACTGACTCTTCTGAAACAAGGCAGAAGGTGAAGCCTGACACCTGAGGATGTCCTCTGACCCCACATATAGGTCATGACACATGCCTAGGCCATGTTCACACACACACAAATAAATGCATGCATGCAGGTGCACTCATATACTGACATGGGGCTGGAGGAAATCCTGAAAAATTCAGTATTGGAGCCTCATAATTTTGCCTCTTTGCTATCAACCTTTCTCTCTTTCTTTTCTTTTTAATTTTTATTTATTTTTTAATGTGTATGAATGTGCTGTCTACATGTAGGTTTGTACACCCGTGTTGTACAATGCCACGGAGGTCAGAAGAGGGCATCGGATTCCCCTGGAACTGGAGTTACAGACAGTTCTCAGCCACCAGGTGGGTGCTGGGGTCCTCTGCAAGAGCAGGCGGTGCTCTTAACCGCTAGGCCATCTCTCCAGCCCCTTTTCTCTCTTTCTTAACATTTTCTTGTGCCATGGAGCTGGCTCTCCAGCTTGATTGAATGGGTGGGAGGCCAATCTGGGAACATGTGGCTTTGCATGCATGAAGGAAACTGCCATATCTCTGGCCTGGCTCTGGTTTGGCTTGGGAATGAATGTCCCATGCCCCTAGGCATGTGCCTCCTAAAGCCGATGACTTCCAGGCTGAGTTTTTTTTGTTGTTGTTGTTTGTTTGTTTTTTGGTCTTTTTTTTTTTTTTTTGTCTTTTGGAGACAGGGTCTCCCTATAGCTCCAGCTGTCCCGGAACTCACTCTGTACACCAGGCTGGCCTTGAACTCACAAAGATCCGCCTGCCTCTGCCTCCCAAGTGCTAGGATTAAAGGCGTGCGCCACCATGCCCAGCTGTTTTTTGGTCTTTTTGAGACAGGGTCTCTCTGGCTGTCCTGGAACTCACTATGTAGACCAGGCTGGCCTTGCACTCACAAAGATCCACCTGCCTCTGCCTCCCAAGTGCGCCACCATGCCTGGCTCTTTAATTTCCAAAACTTTGTCTTGCCTTCCAACTGTTTTTTCCAGTTCGGCCCCAGTTTAACTTTCATATGTAAATTTTCCCCAGGTTTGCTCAGCCCACTCCCTTCTGATGAAAAGTAAGGCCTTTCATACTAACTGTCCTACAGGGACAGGAGCAGTTTTTTAAAAAGGAAAAAGTTGGAGCTGGATAGATGGCCTAGTGGTTGGGAGCCCCAACTGCTCTTGCCAAGGACCCGTGTTCGATCCCCAGTACCCACATGGCAGCTGAGAACCGTCTTTAACTCCAGTTCCAGGGGAATCCAACACCCTCTTCTGACTTCTGTGGCATTGCACGACACGGGTGCA
>VZQC01012261.1:152404-164900 GCA_009823505.1 Rhizomys pruinosus
AGAGCACTGACTGCTCTTGCAGAGGACCCGGGTTCGATTCCCAGCACCCACATAGCGACTAAGAACCGTTTTTAACTTCAGTTCCAGGGGAATCTGACATGCCCTCTTCTGACCTCCATGGCATTGCACAACATGGGTGCACCAACCTACATGCAGACAGTACATTCATACACATAAAAAATAATAAATAAGAAAAATTTAAAAAAAAGATTGGCAAGTAACACATTTTCAGAAATAATAATCCTGAAAAATGAATAAAATGGCAGTTGGCAAATGAAATAAATGAATTATTTTAAGGTGTTAAAATGTTTTTAATCTGCCCAGACCTGGTGGCCCACACCTTTAATCCCTGTACTTGGGAGCCAGAGGCAGGCAGATCTCTGTGAGTTCAAGGCCAGCTTCGTGTACATAGTGAGTTCCAGGCTGGCTGGGGGTATAGCGAGACCCTGTCTCAAAAAGACAAAGAAAAGTTTTCAATCTAATTTTAGTTCTAAAAATCAGAACTATTAACTGTTTTGATATTATAGGTTTCTTTTCCTGTATTTTTTGAGACAGGGTCTCCCTGTAGCTCCAGTTGTCCTAGAACTCCCTATGTAGACCAGGCTGGCCTTTAACTCACAGATCTACCTGCCTCTGCCTCCTGAGTGCTGGGATTAAAGGCATGCTCTACCATGCCCAGCTATTATTGGTAATTGTTATTGATTATTGTTATTATTGATTATAGTTACTGTTGATAATAATAATTCAGTCTAATGATAAAGTGTTGATTGTTCTTGGTTAATATTAATGATTATTATTGGTAATGATGATAATTAATAGCGATGATTATGACTAATTATTAATAATAGTTGTGATTATAATTATAATTATTATTGTAATAATTGTTATAATTATTAATTGTTATTATTATTCAAACAGTCCTTAATAATAAGACAAGATAAATTAATCCAAGACTACAAATGACTGTGACCTATCTACTTTTGGCCTCCCCCACAACTTTGGCTCTATAAATAGGACAGGGACAGTTAGACTTAGCATAGGGGCAGCCTAGGGATAGCTGACCAGTAGGGACAGGATAGGGAAAAGAACAGAAATAAACGTTAGGGATAGTTCATTAGAGCCAAGTGGTTGGGAATGGGCCTAAAGGTTGGGAATATGGATCTCGGCTGTTTGTGTGTTACTAGGACATTTATTCTAATTATGTAAAAAATAACCCTACGACAAATTGTAAAAAATAATTTTGTGTTTCTCATTGAACATTAGACAATAATGTGACTTCTCTCTCTTACAGGTCAACTGAAAAATCTTTTCTTTATTATGTGTGTATGTATGTATGTGTGCACACACATGTGTGTATGGATGTGTATACTTATGTTATAAATATAGTGTTAATGTTAATAGCTATAAAAACAGCAAGCCGGGCGTGGTGGCGTACGCCTTTAATCCTAGCACTTGGGAGGCAGAGGCAGGCAGATCTTTGTGAGTTCAAGGCCAGCCTGGTCTACAGTGTGAGTTCCAGGACAGCTGAGATTACAGGGAGACCCTGTCTCGAAAAGACCAAAAACAAAACAAAACAAACAAAAAAAACCAGGAAAAAACTGCCTCTGAGTTGGAATTTGGCCCTTTCTTCTCAGATGCAGGTTTATAATTGAACAGCCAACACATAATTAAATTTCAACAAAGGTTATGGGTCGTCTATTAGAAATAATAGGACATCTTCATAACCTACTGGTTACACTCCTTCAACACTTGAGACAAAGATGCAACCAGCTTTTCATAGTATTAAAGTGTTAACAAAGCTTTGGGTCTTTGGGGATATGGGTTAGTTAAAAAAAAAATTCTGGATCCATTATTTTCCATGCATGTGTACATTAAGCCCATCAGGCTTAAGTGGTGTGTGCTAGTGGAATTTGGCTGGGGAGAACCAATCCAGTGCCAGCCTGTGAAGTCCAGTGTCGGTGCCATCGGCATGATAACTGGTGTGTGGTGAGTCTGTGCTGGCAGAATTAGACTGAGGAGTGCTGATCAACCATCAGTCTGGGGGTCCAGCAGTTCCAATAGGGCACTGCCTGGTGTAGATGGTAAATGCTAGTATGTTAGATGTGGATCAATCAGGTTGCTAACCTGGTAAACTAGTGTGGGGTTGGATGTAGACTAATCAGGTCACCAACCTGTGGAGTGGATTGTGACTGGGTGCAGGCTGACCATCAGCCTGGAATTCCTGTCTGGAGAGTTACTGACTCCCAGGCAGGTGGGATAGCATGGCCAGACGGGAAATGTTCCATTTCCCAGGCTAAAGACCTGAGAGGGACAGTAGTCACTCAGGTTGGACTGTGAAAGTGGCCATCTGTCACCTGCAATGAGGTGCCAGCTTACCCAGGGAGGAAGATGCTGGCAGCAGCCTCCCTTAACAGGACTGAGTTACATCTCTCTCAGAAGGTGCATGTAACCACATCTGGAGTTACAAATTGTTATTAAAATTTGTTTTGCTTCTAATTTGTATTAGATTTCCAGCAACTTTGGGATTAAATGTACACAAACGTTCTCTATACGTTTCTGTATTATATGGTATTACCTGTGACATTTCTTTTGCCAACAAGATATTCAGGCCAACACAAAGACCATTTAATTAGACTTACTGGAACTTTACACTTTGGTTCCTGTCTATAGGTATGTGTAATACAACTGCCTTTTAGACATCTATAGGTCAAAATATAAAAAGGAGCCGGGCGTGGTGGCGCATGCCTTTAATCCTAGCACTTGGGAGGCAGAGGCAGGCGGATCTTTGTGAGTTCAAGGCCAGCTTGGTCTACAGAGTGAGTTCCAGGCCAGCTGGGGCTACATGGAGACCCTGTCTCAAAAAGACCAAAAAAAAATAAATAAATAAAAAGGTAAAAAACAAAAAGAGGGAGGGGTTGAGTACTCCCTCTGGGATACAGTCAAATAGAGAACTCTTTATTCCAAAACGGATAAATTTTTAATTTTTTTAAAATTGTATTTATTTTTTATGTGTATGAATGTACTGTCTGCATGTAGGTTTATGCACCTGTGTCATGCAATGCTGCGGAGGTCAGAAGAGGGTGTCGCATTCGCCTGGAACTGGAGTTAAAGACGGTTCTCTTTGCCTTTTAGACATCTATAGGTTCTCTCTGCCTTTTAGACATCTATAGGTCAAAATATAAAAAGGAGCCGGGCGTGGTGGCGCATGCCTTTAATCCTAGCACTTGGGAGGCAGAGGCAGGCGGATCTTTGTGAGTTCAAGGCCAGCTTGGTCTACAGAGTGAGTTCCAGGCCAGCTGGGGCTACATGGAGACCCTGTCTCAAAAAGACCAAAAAAAAAATAAATAAAAAGGTAAAAAACAAAAAGAGGGAGGGGTTGAGTACTCCCTCTGGGATACAGTCAAATAGAGAACTCTTTATTCCAAAACGGATAAATTTTTAATTTTTTTAAAATTGTATTTATTTTTTATGTGTATGAATGTACTGTCTGCATGTAGGTTTATGCACCTGTGTCATGCAATGCTGCGGAGGTCAGAAGAGGGTGTCGCATTCGCCTGGAACTGGAGTTAAAGACGGTTCTCTTTGCCTTTTAGACATCTATAGGTTCTCTCTGCCTTTTAGACATCTATAGGTCAAAATATAAAAAGGAGCCGGGCGTGGTGGCGCATGCCTTTAATCCTAGCACTTGGGAGGCAGAGGCAGGCAGATCTTTGTGAGTTCAAGGCCAGCCTGGTCTACAGAGTGAGTTCCAGGACAGCTGGGGCTACAGGGAGACCCTGTCTCGAAAAAGACAAAAAAACAAAAATCTGAGGTTTGACCTGCCCCCTGCCCTCCTGGCACTCAAGATAGGCTTGAGCTAGCTATTCAAAGCTCAGGTTCCTTTGTGATATTAGTCTCTCCCATGTGCTCACCTGCCTCTCAGGAAAAAAAAAATTTAAAGGATATGGGAAAATTCAGTTAAGTTAGGTATGAATTGGCTAAGAGTCTAAACAATGCCCCCTAGTGCACCAGCTGGAGTCATGGGACCTCCCTGGCCATGCCCATAGGGTGGGATGTGGTGACTCAAAAGTCTAGGATTTGGCCCGGGAGATGAGTCACGCTGGATATAAAACCCAGCCATTTTTTAATAAATTTCTCTCTGTATTTGGATACCTTAAAATGCGTCCGTATGCTGTGCATCCATGGCTCACTGTGTGAATAAATGGGATGATCTCCAATGTACATATGCACAAAGAAGTAAAAATTAAGTTAAATCCAGGCATGTGGCACAGGGCCATAATCCTAGTACTTGGGAGGGGAAGGCAAGAGATCAGAAGTACAAGGTCTGGAGAGATGGCTCAGTGGTTAAGAGCACCAACTGCTGGGCTGGAGAGACGACTCAGTGGTTAAGAGCACCAACTGCTGGGCTAGAGAGACGGCTCAGTGGTTAAGAGCACCAACTGCTGGGCTGGAGAGACGGCTCAGTGGTTAAGGGCACCAACTGCTATAGCAGAGGACCCAAGTTTGATTCCCAGCACCCACATGGTGCACCCACATGGCAGCTAAGAACTATCTTTAAGCCAGGTGTGGTGGCACATGCCTTTGGTTCTAGCACTTGTGAGGCAGAGGCAAAGGCAGGCAGATCTCTGTGAGTTCAAGGCCAGCCTGGTCTACAGAGTTCCAGGCCAGCTGGGGCTACAGGGAGAACCTGTCTAAAAAAAAAAAAAAAAAAAAAGCACAAGGGTTGCATTGGCTATGTGAGATACTGTCTCTCTATCCCCACCAAAACCAAACAAATACAATAAATATCCAAATGAAATAAAATATTACTATGTCTCAAGTTGGGAACCAAGTAGAGGAATTTTCAGGAAGGTAACATTTCCCCACACTTATCTGGGAGGGCTGACACCCAGGGGACAGAGTCAAGTCGTCCGTCTGTCCCTGTCCCCCCCCCCACCTGCCTTCAGAGCTCACCTCTGCTCTTTAGTGGTGGGAACTCCTTGTTCACACTGAGGACAGGTGAGTGAGGATCAGTAAGGAGACAAAAAAAGGGATGTGGGGGAGAAGGGGAGAAGAGCCAATAGGAATGGAGGAGGACAGAGGTACAGACCAGAGAAGGAGGGCCAGGATGGGGAAGGCAGGTGCCCACCTGAGTGGATGTGGGCATGCAGCTTGAGGTAGTGCTCCCTTCGGAAGAACTTCTTGCAGACCTGGCACTTGAAGCGGCCACCACTGCCGTGGGTGGGCAGGTGACGCCGCAGGTAACGCTCACAAGGAAACACCTGGAGGAAGAGGGGAGGTCAGCCTCAATAGGGCCCCTTCCCTTGCCACCTTCAGCATTCTGAGCTCAGAGACCCTGGTTTCAAGTCCTTAGGGAAACACTCTCTTTTCCATGGACGAGGATAGGGTGACCAATCTAGCCCTCAGGATCTCCTGGCTCCCTAAGTTCTCATGAGCCCAGGCAAAGCTCTCCCGTTCTTGAGCTTCATCCCAGGCTGCTCTTCCTATACAGAGAGCTTTCCTTCTTGGTATCCTAAACTCCTATTTCTCCCTCAAGACCCAACTCAGGTGTCAGTGCCTCTGTGATGTTCTCTTGACTACTTGGTGTCACCACTTCCTTGCTACACTCTGTCCCATCTCTGTCCTTGGGAGTCAGGAAAAAATCAAGACCTCTCATCCATCTGGGTGACAGATAGCTGGAGCTGGTAGTTCTCACCAGTGAGATTTTTCTACCTTGGGACAAAACAAATCCTGTCTTTGAAGGATCTCCCAAAATTGGGTTGTTTTTTGTTTTGTTTTGTTTTTGGTATTTTTGAGACAGGGTTTCCCTTTTAGTCCCAGCTTGCTCTGTAGGCCAGGCTGGCCTTGAACTCACAGAGATCCACCTGCCTCTGCCTCCTGAGTGCTGGAATTAAAAGCATATGCTACCATGGCCGGCCAGCCTGAAAAATATTAAAATTTTAAAATATTTTATTTATTTTTATTTTATGTGTATGAATATATTGCCTGCATATGTGTAAGTGTACCTGTGTTTGGCAGTCTCTGCAGAGGTCAGAAAAAGGTGCTGAATCCCTGGAATTGGTTGTTAGCCTCCATGTGCATACTGGGAATCAAACCCAGGTCCTCTGCAGCAGCACCCAGTGCTCTTAAGCTGAGCCTTCTCTCTAGGTTCTGATCACCCAAAGTTTTTTTTGTTTTTTTTTTTCCGGTCTTTTTGAGACAGGGTCTCCCTGTAGCCCCAGCTGTCCTGGAACTCACTCTGTAGACCAGGCTGGCCTTGAACTCACAAAGATCCGCCTGCCTCTGCCTCCTCAGTGCTAGGATTAAAGGCGTGCGCCACCACGCCACGTTTTTTGTTTTGTTTTGTTTTGTTTTCACCCAAAGTTTTAAGTCACCATTTAACTCACTGAACTATAGCACGTAGCTTACATTGGCCCCCTGAGAAAACATGGCACCTGTCATTCCCTAGCACTGGGCCTGGTTAAATGACTGACAAACTAACAAATGAAGAAAAAAGTAGACATATAGCTCAAGAAGTAAATAGGAAGAATATAAAGAGGTAAGAAACACAGGTGCCATGAACTCTAACAGAGGCCTGGGAAGGGCGTTCATTCAGTCACTCATTCATTTTCTCACACAGCTGGTAAAGTGACCTGGTCAAGGGCTTAACCCCATCACTTCCTAGTTAGGTGCACCTTAGTCCCCCACCACTTGTAGAATGGGAATAGTAATAGGATATCTGCACCTTAGGGTTAATGAGGCAGTTCATGGCCCTCTCAAGGCCTTCTCTTACGGTAGGAACCCTCCATAACAAAGGAAAAGAAATGTAGCATGGTCTGTGCCTGAGTACACATGCACAGTCCTGCCTGCACAGAGCACCCAATCAGGATACGGTGTCACTATGCAAGAAAACTAAGCCATCCATGCAGTATAAAAGGCTAAGCTCGCTGGGCGTGGTGGCGCACGCCTTTAATCCTAGCACTTGGGAGGCAGAGGCAGGCGGATCTTTGTGAGTTCAAGGCCAGTCTGGTCTATAGAGTGAGTTCCAGGACAGCTGGGACTACAGGGAGACCCTGTCTTGAAAAGACCAAAAAAAAAAAAGGCTAAGCTCTCCTTTGTTTGAGACCCTGCTTTAGAGAGTTATCTCTCAGTGACTGAACCGGTACCATAAATTGCTTCTTGCATAAATGCCTTGGGATCCTGCTTTATGTCTGAGTGCCTACTACACTCTGGGCACGTGACATGGCACCTACCTTCTGGCAGTGTGGGCAGGGGAAGCTGTGAGTGGCGGTTTGTATGTGGTGCTCCAGGGCCTCGGGGGTGGAGTATTTATTGACACACTTGACACACCTAAGTGGGAAGGAATGGAGAGATGAGAGGGACACAGGAGGGCATGGAGACCTTCCCATGGTACCCCAGGGCCAATGTCAGGAGGCAAAATCCAACATGTAATTCATGCTGAAATATGTCCACTCTTCTTTCCTGTCATTGCATCCTCAGTTGAGCTGCTCTGACATGCGCAGTAGCGTCTCTGGCCTCCTGACCGTCCTGCCCCCTGGAGTCCCTTATTCCTTGGGGCAGCAAGAAAATTATAGGGGCATGGGCTATACCTATAATCTCAATGGTTCAGAGGTAGAAGCAGGAAGAGCAGGAAGATCAGGAGTTCAAGGTAATTAGACTATGCTACACAGTGAGTAGTGAGCTCAAGAATAGCTTGGGATGAAGATATATATATATATGATGTTTTTTAAAAAAAAAATTGAGAAGGGTTTCCCTGTAGCCACGGCTTGCCTGGTTCTCACAGAGATCTGCCTCCCTCTGCCTCCTGAGTGCTGTGATCAAAGGTGTGCACCACCATCACCCAGCTGGGCTCCTTCTTTTTTTGAGATGAGGTTTCCCTGTAGACCAAGCTAGTCAAGGCCAGCCTGATGAATTCCAGGCTAGCCAGGGCTACATAGTAAGACCCTGACTCAATGCAGAACAAAACAAAAAACTCAGCCTCAACTTTGACCTATATTTTGTATAGATTACAAACAGGATTATAAACAAGATTCTAAGCAAGCAAGATTTCTTTTAGAACTTTTGCTTTCCAATACGTGCCTGGTTGTTTTTGTTCAATCAATGCATTATTTTGGCTATAACCTAGGTTCTGTTCTTTATAAAATATTTTTCTAATTTTTTTTTTAGCTTAGAAAAAAAAAAATCAGGGGCTGGAGAGATGACTCAGCAGTTAAGAGCACTGGCTGCTGTTTCAGAAGACCCAGCTTTGAATCCCAGCACCCACATGGTAGCTAACAACCAGTAACTCTAGTTCCAGGGGATCTGACACACTCTCCTGTCCTCTGAATATACTGCACAGCATAGGTGCACTTATACACATGCAGGCATAACACTTATACACATAAAATAAATAAAATATATACCAAGTGTGGTGCACATACCTTTAATCCCAGCACTCAGGAGGCAGAGGCTGGCGAATCTCTGTGAGTTCAAGGCCAACGTGGTCTTGAAGTTCCAGTATAGCTGGGGCTATTGGGAGACCCTGTCCCAAAAAAGATCTAAATAAAGCTGGGTATGGTGGTTCACACTTTTAATCCCAGCCTTTGGGAGGCAGAGGCAGAGGCAGAGGCAGAGGCAGGTAGATCTCTGTGAATTCAAGGCCAGCCTGGTCTACATAGAGAGATCCAGGCCAGCTGGGACTACCGGGAGACCCTGTCTCAAAAAGACAAAAAAAAAGCCGGGCGTGGTGGCACACGCCTTTAATCCTAGCACTTGGGAGGCAGAGGCGGGCGGATCTTTGTGAGTTCAAGGCCAGCCTGGTCTACAGAGTGAGTTCCAGGACAGCTGGGGCTACAAGGAGACCCTGTCTCGAAAAGACTAAAAAAAAAAAAAAAACAAAAAAAACCAACAACAAAAAACCCCTAACTAACTAAATAAATAAATAACAAAAAAATTTAAAAATCAACCTTTTTTTTTTTTTCCATTACTAACAGGGAAATATTGGTTTTCTTTTTGAACTTTTATTTTATTATATTATTTTTTGGTCTTTTTGACACAGGATCTCCCTGAAGCTTCAGCTGTCCTGGAACTCACTATGGAGATCATGCTGGCCTCTGTCTCACAGAGATCTGCCTGCCTCTGCCTCTCAAGTGCTGGGATTAAAGGCATACACCACTATTCTTGGCAAGCTTTATTTTAATTATGTGTATATGTGACTGTGTGTAGGTATGTGGATGCAATGTGCCTGCAGAATACAAGAGGGTTTCAGATCCCAGGTGCTGGAGTTACGGGTAGTTCTGAGCCTCCCAGAGTGTGTGCTAGGAACTGAACACCAGTCCTCTGCAATAGTATGCACTCTTAACCACTAAGCCATCTCTCCAGCCCTAGATTTTTCTCCTTCTACCATATGAGGCCCAAGGGCTCAAACCCAGGTCATCAGGCTTGGCAGCAAGTGCCTTTACCCACCGAACCATCTCACTGCCCCTTAGTTTCCCTTTTCAAGGCTATTTTTCTCTGGTAAATGCCTACTAAGTTGAAGAACAAGCTAAGAAGAGCCAGCAACTTTGCACAGATGCCAATGCTCAGAAACACTGCAGGGCTGGATCCCAGCCTTCAGCCTGTTTCCTTTCAGATGTGTTCTGCTCCTGAGTACTCTGAGGCCAGGGCTCTCTGACCACTGTTCTGCTATGGGGAGAAGCTATGGAGCATGTACTTGTAGACAGTGCTGTCCTTCTTGGGGCTGTGCTGCGGCAGCAGGCTGTGGGAGTACTGGTGCACGCCGAGATCATACAGCGAGGGGAAGTCCTTGCCGCACAGGTGGCAGCGATAGCTCAGCTCTTCTTGGTGGCTTTTGATGTGCTCCAGAAATGTGTCCAGCTTGGGGAATGTCTGGGCACAGCTTCTGACCACGCACTTGTATACCTTGAGGGGAGACACAGTAGGAGGTAAGAGAGGTAGGAGCTGTGTCTGCTGCTTCCCCCACCCTAGGCTCTGGCTACCAGCACTGCTACTGACAACCTGCCTGCTGCTCCCCTACTCCCTACTGCTGGAGCCCTGGCGTGTGTGTGTGTGTGTGTGTGTGTGTGTGTGTGTGTATTACTGGCAATCAGACCTAGGGCTTCCCCCATTCTGGTTGAGCACTCTACCACTGCTTTGTCTCCAGCTCTCTCTCTTTTTACTCTTTATTTTGATATAAGTGCTCACTGAGTTGCCCAGGCTGCTCTTGAACTCACTCTGCAGCCCAGTGAGGCCTTGAACTATGACCCTCCTACCTGAGCCTCTTGAGGACCTGTGATTATAGGCTTGTGGCACAGGCCCAGCTCCTGGCTTCACTCTGATTACAGGGTTTTCTTCTCATCCATTTACCTTTCCCTCAGGCTTTGTGTAGCTTGGCTGTATGTAGAGAAATTATCCAAGACTTAGAACTACAGTGGAGGACTAACTCTCTAGTCATTTAGCATCATAGAGTAGTAGAGTGGCTCTCAAACTTGAGTGCACATCATTAGCTGGACGCAGTGGTACACACCTGCAACCTCAGCATCTGGGAGGAAGAGGCAGGAAGATCAAGAATTCAAGATCATCCTTGAATACATGGCAAGTTCAAGGCCAACCTGGGTTACATGAGAACCTGTCTCAAAAAAAAAAAAAAAAAAAACTCGAGTGGACATCAAAATCACAAACTGGGAGCTGAATAAATGGGTCAGTGGTTAAGAACACCTACTGCTCTTGCATAGGACCTACGTTTGGTTCCCAGCACCCACATGACATCCATCAACCACCTGTAACTCCAATTCTAGGTCATCCAATAGCTTTTTCTGACCTCCATAGGTTGCTACACACTTGTGGTACACATAAACACACACAGGCTCACACATATACACATAAATAAAAATAGGAGGCAGAGAAAGATGGATCTCTACAAGATCAAGGCCAGCCTGGTCTACATAGGGAGTTCCAGGCCAGCTAGGGCTACAGAGAGACCCTGTGTCAAAAGAAGAAAAAAAAGAAATCTTTTTTAAAAAGTCACAAACCGCTTAGCACCACCAGGGTATCTGACTTGGCAGGTGTTGGGTGGCCCAAATAAGCATGTTCCTCCTAACAAGGATTCATCAGCTGGAGCAGATGCTGCTCCCTCCTACTATCAACGACCTTGCCTAGGGTCCTCTTGCTTGTTGGGGATGTGGCTAGTTTTCACTATGTTGATCTAGGACCTAGACTTTAAGTTTAATATTAACTGATTTAACATAAATAATTTTTAAGTTTTTTTTGGTGGTGCTGGGGACAGAACTCAGGGCTTCGCACATGCTTGACAAGTTCTCTACCCCTGAGCCACACCCCTAATCCTAATGGGATTGTTTTTGGTCAGGTAGAAGAGATAACCCCAAAGGTTATGGATAAGCCAAAGGTTATGGATAAGACATCAATGAGATTTGCAGGTAACGTACCAGTCTGATGTGGGGACAGTTAGATACACAACAGATAGGTGTCACACCCTCTTGTGAACTGGCTCTGTCATCCTTTTCATTCCTTCATTTTGACTAATGTCTAGTCTCTTTTCTCTAAGAAATAAACTTTTTTTTCCTCCCCAGGAGACAGAGTCTCATGTATTCCAGGCTGGCTTCAAACTCACTATGCAGCTAAGAATGAATTTGAACTTTTGATCCTGCATCCTCCATCTCTAAAGTGCATGGATTATAGTGTGCAGTGCCATACTAGGTACAAGAACTATTGGGGATCAAATCCAGAGCTCTGTGAATGCTAGGCAAATATGTGACCAACTGAATTATGTCCCTAGCCCACTGCCGGTACTTTTCTCAATTAGGAGAATATTATTATACTTCAAATAATACAAAATAGAAAATGGTTAATAGAAATAGAAAACTGGAATTTGCTTATTTCTCCTATATGATAATAAGCCTGTAATTTGCAGTGTTAGGCTTGTACGGCAGGATACGTAGGTCACCATGGACCAGGCTTCTAACTCCCACGCTGCTATCATCCTTAGCTCTATTCATCCTCAAGGCTGCAGAACAGTTGCTCTATGACCATCTATCACATTTGTATTCCAGTCAGGATAAATGGGGGGAAAAAAAAAAGGAAGAAGAAAGGAGGAGGATTATTCCTTCCAGCAAGCTTGTCTTTCTGTTTTGGGAGGGACACTGTCCCCAGAGACTGTTGCCTGATATCACTGACAAGAAAGGAGTCACATGACCAGCACTAGATGCAAGACTTGCAGATCAAGTGCTTTACCTCAGCCTGTTGCTAGCCTGGGAAAACTAGAGTTCACTTCCTTAGGAATAAGAAATGTTTGGCACTGTGTCGGTACCTAAGGAGAACATACTGCTAGTACAATTTTTAAATTTTTCTTGCTGGGTGTGGTGGCACACACCTTTAATCCCAGCACTCGGGAGGCAGAGGCTGGTGGATCTCTGTGAGTTCAAGACCAGCCTGGTCTACAGAGTGAGCTCCAGGCCAGCTAGGACTAAAGGGAGACCCTATCTCAAAAATACCAAAAAAA
>VZQC01012261.1:166001-217536 GCA_009823505.1 Rhizomys pruinosus
CCCACCTGTGGCCATGTCCTCTGCTCCTGTTCCCCGCCCACCTGTGGCCATGTCCTCTGCTCCTGTTCCCCGCCCACCTGCGGCCATGTCCTCTGCTCCTGTTCCCCGCCCACCTGCGGCCATGTCCTCTGCTCCTGTTCCCCACCTACCTGCTCATTCTTGTGCTGGGTCATGTGGGACTTGAGCTGGAAGTATGTGCTGAACTTGTTGGGGCAGAACTGGCACAGGTAGGAGCTGTCGATGAGGACCACCTGTTTGGGCTCCAGTTTGTCACCCTCGTCCTCACCTGCTGTGGGCAAGGCTTGGGGCTGCGGTGTACTCGACAGGGTCTGGCCCAACCCTACAGAGAGACAGGGAAATAAGTCACAGAGAAGAGCTGCAAGAGAGGACAGGAGCCATATGGGAGGGGCTCCTGGAACATCTGTGAACTCTTACTGGCTGCCTAAGGAGTACTTGGTATCAGGCACTGTACTAGGAACGGCATTCACAGCACACGCACAAACACAGCCCAGGTGTGATACTAAAACACTGAAAAACTTTTTTTCTCCAGAAAGTGTCTTATGCAGTCCAAGGTCACCTCAAAATTGCTCTATAGCCGAAAATGACCTTGACCTTTTTTTTTATTGGTCTTTTCAAGAAAGGGTCTCCCTGTAGCCCCAGCTGTCCTGAGATTCACTCTGTAGACCAGGCCGGCCTTGAACTCACAAAGATCCACCTGCCTCTGCCTCCCAAGTGCTAGGATTAAAGGCATGTGCCACCACAGCCAGCTAAACTAAATAGGGCTGGAGAGCTGGCGCAGCCTTTAAAGGTTCAGGCTCATAACCAAAATGACCTTGAACTTTTATCCTCTGCACCCATCTCTCAAGTACTGGGATTAGAAGTCAGTGCCATTACACTCTGTTTATATGGTGCTGGGGACTGAACCCAGGACTTTAGCATGCTAGGCAAGCACTCTAGCAACTGAGCTACATGCTCAGTCCTTGAAGTACATACTGACTGAGTGACAGTTATGGCTTCTAACTCCTCTCCCTACCTTCATGCAGATACTGTGACCTCTCCATGGTTGTTAAAAACTGAACAACATTGGGGCTGGAGAGATGACTCTGTGGTTAAGAGCACTGACTGCTCTTGACGAGGACCCAGGTTTGATACCCACCACCCACATAGAGGCTAAAAACCATCCATAGACCAAAAAAAAAGGCCAGGCGTGGTGGTGCACGCCTTTAATCCTAGCACTCGGGAGGCCGAGGTAGGCGGATCTTTGTGAGTTCAAGGCCAGCCTGGTCTACAGAGTGAGTTCCAGGACAGCTGGGGCTACAGGGAGACCCTGTCTCGGGAAAAAAAAAAAAAAAAAAAAAAAAAATCCATAACTCCAGTTCCAGATCTGCTGCCTCCATTTGGCCTCCGCAGGTATTACATGCACAGATGCACTTACATACATGTAGGCATAACACGCGTATACATAAAATAAAAATAATTTAAAATTTTTATTGTTGTTTGTTTGAGACAGGGTCTCCCTGTGGCCCCAGCTAGCCTGGAACTCTCTATGTAGACCAGGCTGGCCTTGAACTCACAGAGATCTGCCTGCCTCTGCCTCCAGAGTGCTGGGACTGAAAGTGGATGCCACCATGCCCAGATGTTTAAAAACATTTTTTTTTTGATTGGGGATTTCCCAGGAGTTTAAAAATTTTTTTTAAAAACCTTAAACACCAGCCAGGCGTGGTGGCATACATATTTAATCCCAGGACTCAGGAAGCAGAGAGAGGCAGATCTCTGTGAGTTCAAGGCCAGACTGGTTATATAGTGAGTTCCAGGGCAGCTGGAACTATGGAGAGACCCTGTCTCAAAAAAAAAAAGATCAAAAAAATAAAATAAAATAAAGTAAAAATAAATATTAAGGGGCTAGAGAGATGGCTCAGTAGTTAAGAGGACTGGCTACTCCTGCAGGGGACCTGGGTTTGAGTCCCAGCAGCAATATGGGGGCTAGCAACCATCTGTAACTCCAGTTCCAGGGGATCTCATACCCTTTTCTGACCTCCAAGGGCTCTGCAAGACACAGTGCACTTACATACATATAGACTTTACATATTAAATATTTTTTAAAATCTTAATCACACACGCACACACACATTTCCCCTTGGCTCTGGTAGAGCACCTCCCCTAGCATGCACAAGGGCCTGAATTCCAGCCCCAGCTCCACAAAGGAGAAAGAACCTCAGTGGTTTCTTTTTATTTGAACTTTTTGAGATAGGGTCTCTCTGTAGCCCCAGCTGGCTTGGAACTTACTATATTGACAGGGCTGGCCTAGATCTCATAGATATGTGCTTGCCTCTGCCTCCCAAGTGCTAGGAGTACAGGTATGTACTACTAGAAAATATAAAATTACATATGGTATTCATTCCGAATCTCTGTTGACAACTTTGTTCTCAACCTAGAAGCCTTCAACCCCTATTCAGGAGAACTAAACCAATGTCTAGGTTAGGATCGTTGGCTCAGGAGCCACTCACTGAGGGCTTAGATGAAATGCCCATGGAGATCAAATTGGTCTCGGCTGCTGATCAACCACAGGAGCTGCCTAGAGCAATACTGAAAACAGATTCTGAAGATTAGGGATGTGGCTCAGTAGACAGGGTTTGCCTATAGGGCCTAGCATGCACAATGCCCTGGGCTCAATCCCTAGCACCATAAAACTAAGCATGGTGGCACATGTCTGTAATCCCAGTACTTAGGAGGTAGAGGTACGATGATCAGGAGGAGTTCTAGGTCATCCTCAGCTACATAACAAGTTCCAGGCCAGCCTGGGCTACATATGATCCTGTGGGAAAATGAAGGAAGGAAGGAAGGAAGGAAGGAAGGAAGGAAGGAAGGAAGGAAGGAAGGAAGGAAGGAAGGAAAGTAGACTCTAAGGTGGGATCCAGGCTCAATAAAAAAGTAAAAAAAAAAATGGGGGCTGGAGAGATGGCTCGGCAGTTAAGAGCACCGACTGCTCTTGCACCCACATGGCAGCTAAGAACCATCTTTGACTCCAGTTCCACGGGAATCTGGCGCCCTCTTCTGACCTCCGTGGCACTGCATGACATGGGTACACCAACCTACATGCAGACAGTACACTCATACACATAAAAAATAAAAAAAATTTTTAAGTAAAAAAGGTGGGTAACTAATTAATGAATGGTATCTACATCTGCCCTGGCACAGCACTGTAGTAATGTCACACTTATTATATATTTGGTATCCTTCCTTTCATCCTATGCCCCTTTTAAGACAGATTCTTAAACTTGTTTATTTTTGTCTTTTTAAGACATGGTCTCCCTGTAGCCCCAGCTGTCCTGGAACTTGTTTTGTAGACCAGGCTGGACTTGAACTCACAAAGATCCGCTGCCTCTGCCTCCCAAGTGCTAGGATTAAAGGCATGCGCCACCATGCCTGGCTCCAAGACAGGTTCTTTTTTTTTTTAATATTAAAGTTTTTTATTTTATTTATTTATTTATGTGTATGAATGTACTGTCTGCATGTAGGTCTGTGCACCCGTCGTGCAATGCAGCAGAGGTCAGAAGAGGGTGTTGGATTCCCTTGAAACTGGAGTTCTCCTGGAATTGGAGTTACAGATGGTTCTCAGCCACCATGTGGGTGCTGGGGATCAAACCCGGATCCTCTGCAAGAGCAGCTGGTGCTCTTAACCACTAGGCCATCTCTTCAGCCCAAGATAGGTTCTTTTAAAAAAAATATTTTATGGGGCTGGAGAGATGGCCTAGCGGTTAAGAGCGCCGACCGCTCTTACAGAGGACCCGGGTTCGATCCCCAGCACCCACATGGCGGCTGAGAACCGTCTGAAGCTCCAATTCCAGGAGAACTCCAGTTCCAGGGGAATCCGAGACCCTCTTCTGAACTCCGCGGCGTTGCACGACACGGGTGCACAGACTTGCATGCAGACAGTACATTCATACACATACAGAAATAAATAAAAAAAATAAATTAATTTAAAAAAATATATTTTATTTATTTTATTTTTATATTATATTGCCTTCGTGTATTAAGTGCACCCATGTCATGCAATGCCTGCAGAGGTCAGAAGAGGGCGTTGGATCCTATGGAACTGGAGTTACAGCTAGTTGTTAGCCACCATGTAGGTGCTGGGAACTGAACCCAAGTCCTCTACAAGAGTATCCATTGCTCTTAACTGCTGAGCCATCTCCCCAGCCACTAAAATGGGTTCTTACTATACAGCACAGACTGAACTCAAACTCACAATGTAGTCAAGACTGGCCTCCAACTCCTGATCCTCCACCTTCGTCTCTCTGATGCTGGGATTACACATATAGAGCATCACACCCAGCTCTCTATGTCCCACTTGTTTGTTTGTTTTCTTTTTGGTCTTTTTGAGACAGGGTCTCCCTGTAGCCCCAGCTGTCCTGGAACTCATTCTGTTGACCAGGCTGGCCTTGAACTCACAAAGATCCGCCTGCCTCTGCCTCCCAAGTGCTAGGATCAGAGGTGTGTGCCACCGCGCCCAGCTTTCTATGTCCCATTTCATAGATGAGTCATGGAAGCTGCCCAAGGTCACATGACTAGCAATAACTCTATGATGCTGAGGCTGGAGAAAGAGCTCTTGACTAGCTTCCACAAGGCTTTGGGGTTTGATTTCCAGCACCCCAAAGAAACAATCACATAGCACTCTGAAACTCTGGAGTGATCCTGTGGGGACAGTGACTTTCCCCACTTCCACCCACCTGTGTCCTCTTCTTCCTCTTGCCTGCTGGGGTTCAAAGCCATGACCTGTACTGTCACAGAGTTTCGAGAAACAGTGCCACCATTGCGCCCTGGAGGCCACACCTTGTGGGTCTGCATGTGCTTCTTGACGTTGGACTTCTGGGCAAAGGCACGGCCACACGCGATGCACTGGAAGGGCTTCTCCCCAGTGTGGCTGTGGGGACAAGGCTGGTCAGAGTCCTGGTGTAGGAATGGGGACACGGACTCTTCCCAGGAGCTCACAGCCACCAGCAGGACCCAGAGACATTGCTGCTTCTGTTCTGCCACTATGGGACACATCTTCCCTCTAAAGCAGGAAGACCAAAGTTGGAAAGAACTGGACTCTTGATCATATGGCTGTGTCTTAGTCAGTGGACCTTGGGCTACTTACCTCACACTCTAAGATGATACAGTTCCTAACTCTTGAAGCCTCAAACAGGAAACAATCTTGGTTTGTTTTTGGGGTGTGTGTGTGTGTGTGTGTGTGTGTGTGTGTGTGTGCGTGTGTGTGTGGTTTATGTGTGAGGATGCATGTATGCCACAGCACGTATGTGGATGTCACTGGACAACTTGTAGGAATTAGTTCTTTCTTCCCACCATGTTGATCCTAGGGAACTGAACTCAGGACATCAGACTTGGTGGCAAGTGCCTTTTTTCTCTGAGCCATCTTCTTGGCCCAAATATTGTCAGTGTACCCTCAACACTTGATTGCCAAATTTTTTTTTCTTTATTTTTATTTTATCATTTTTTTTTTTTGCCACTACAGGGGCTGAAACCTAGAACCTCATGTATGATGGTCAAATGTGCTGCCTCTGAGCTTCCCCTTGCTGGACTTTCTTTCTTATTTATTTATTTATGTTTTGGGGACAGGGTCTCCCTGTAGCCCCAGCTGGCCTGGAACTTACTATGTAGACCAGGTTGGCCTTGAACTCACAGAGATCCACCTGCCTCTGCCTCCCGAGTGCTCTAGGCATGTGCCACCACACCCAGCACCCAACTCACTTTTTTTTTTTCACTTTTTTTTTTAAAGTATAATCCTATATTATTTTTTTTCCAGAAGATGCTTTTTCTTCTGTCCTTAGAAATCCAAGTTCACAAGGGCTTTGGTGGAAGTCCTGGGGCAGCACCAGCAGGTCTAAACTGGAGTGGGGTGTCTGGTCCTTTACTCATTCAGCAAGGCAACATCACATGGTGCTTGTGAAGACACCAGAGCTGAGACACGAGCTCGGAAGTGCTCGATGGCTTCTCTCTACTATGTTCTAAATGGTGAACCTCTTTTTGTTTTTTTTTCTTAAACATTTTTTTTAGTTTTAGATTTGTTTTTAACTTTTTTCAAACGTATTCATTTTTATTTTATCGTATGAATGTTCTGCCTGCATGTATGTAAGTGCATCTATGTCATGCAAAGCCTATGGAAGCCAGAAGAGGATGTTGGATCCCCTGGAACTGGAATTACAGATGGCGGTTAGCAGCCGTGTGGGTGCTGGGAAGTGCTCTGTGTCCTCTGGAAGTGAAGCAAGTACTCTCAGCTGCTGAACCATCTGTCCAGTCCCATTGTTTTTGTTTTTTCAGACAAGGTTCCACTGTGTAGCCCCTGCTGGCCTTGACCCCACAGAGAGCTGCCTGCCTCTGCCTCGAGTCCTAGGCTTAAGGGCACCCAGCTATCCAAGCATTAAAATGAAAAAGGAAGCATTTTCGCCACATCATTCAGAATTTTCCAGCTCCATACGCCACGATACCACCACGCCCCCACCAATGCATCCCATTGTAGGAGGTGCTATGTCAGTCTATCCCTTCACTTCACAGATAGGACAACTGAGGCCAAAGAGGGGTTCTGTACATTCTGTACATTCTTGGACCAAGAGGGATTCTTTTTAGCAGGCCACTCTAGCATAGCTGGCAGCCTGCAGGCCAACCCTGCCGCAGCTGGAAGACTGAGGCAGCCTCCTGTGTAGGCAAAGTCCTCTTGGTTCAAAAGCACCCACCCACTTCTTGTCACGGTGGGTACACCCTGCCTCTACCCTGAGAGGAATAAAGGAACTATCATCCCACTCTCCACTGCTGCCACAGAGCATCACAGAACAGGTGGGACCTTGGTCCCCAACACAGCCAGGGACTGAGAAGGAGCCTCGCCTCCAGAAGGTGGCCCCTAGCCACACCGGCGGCCCCTATACCTTCGGATGTGCTGCTGCAGGTCAAAGTTTTTGGTGAAGGACTTGTCACAGTAGGAGCACTTGAGTTTCTGAGCCTTTGGCTTCCCTGCAGCTGAAAGACAAAGGAAGAAGGGGCAGTGAGGGCCCAGCCGAGAGCATCGAAGGAGCCTCCAACCACTCCACCCTACACTGGGGCCAGAACACGCACACTCTGCGAGATCTCCATCTATGCACAGGCAGGGCAAATGGGAAAGCCCAAGACATGCTCGGGCTGGAAAAGCCACACAAAGCTCCTTTGAAGGCTTCTTCTGCGCCATGATCGAATCCATTCTGCCATGGCCTTCAGCACTCCATGTCCTCTGCACTCTGCCAATCTCATCATTCCCTCCATCCTGCAACTGACGCCTTGCTAATGTACAACCTCAGGCAGGCTCTCACCTCAGGACTTGGCACCTGTTGGTTTCCTTGCCTGGAATGCTTGTCTCTCAAGGCTGCTTCCTTCTCCCCTGATGGTAGATAGTGTTTTTCCAGCCCCTCCCCCGCTATTCTCAACTATAGTACCCTGTTATCTCCTTCCTACAAGCAACTCCAAAGTAAGTGTTCCCTGTCCATTTCACTATGAGCAACTGAGTGCAAAAGAGATCCTGGACCAAGACACCATGCTCCCAGTGGGAGAAGCAAGGTTGTTAATCTATTTGTGGAAGGGAAAAAGGAAGAGATTGGGACTGGAGAGATAGCCTAGCAGTTAAGAGCACCGACGCTCTTGCAGAGGACCCGAGTTCGATCCCCAGCACCCACATGGCGGCTAACAACCGTCTGTAACTCCAATTCCAGGAGAACTCCAGTTCCAGGGGAATCCGAGACCCTCTTCTGACTTCCGTGGCATTGCACGACACGGGTGCACAGACCTGCATGCAGACAGTACATTCATACACATACAAAGATAAATAAAAAAAAAAAAAGAAAAAGGAAGAGATTGAAAGGAAAGCCCTTGAAAACCCACTTCTCTCTTCCATTTACCCCTTGCTTCCGACACTGCCTGACTCTACACTTACCACCTCTAAAAGGGAGGCAGACTCTGCAACTTGTGGCCGTTCTCTCCTCCCTTCCTCACAAGTCCCATACATAATGGGACATCAATGTTCCAGGCTAAGACAGGTATTTCCCAGCATCCTTTGCAGCTATGTACGGCCATGTGACTAAGTTCTCACCACTAATATATGCGTTAGCAGAAGTCTCCTGGAGAACTTCTAGAAGCTGGGATGCTGCCTTTCACCCTTCTCTTCTTCCTCCTTCTTACTGCCTGGAATATGAAATTGATGCCTGGAACTCTAGCAACCACCTCAGATGTAGGGGCACCCAGACAAATGAAGTCACACTCTAGGGACAGAGGAATAGAAAGACAAAAGAAGCATGGGTGCTTGGTGACGTCACAACATCCCCAGGTGGCCTGCTTCTGGTCTTATTCTACACTGAGAGAAACAAAGCCCTTATCATTTTGAAGTCACAGTTACTTTACGTTTCAATACATGTCACCAATTTAACCCTATAAGAGGATAAGACCAAAACCAAGCAGCTGATGGGAAGGCCAAGGAAAGATGCCCATGGCAGGTGGGCAGCCCACCTTCTGGGAGTCCACTGGCACCTTTAGACCGTCGGGTCTTCAGCGTTGATGGGGAGTCAAAGGTGGCCACAGTGCCAGCAGTGGCACTGGTCATGGGAGCGGTGGGGCTGGGTCCTTTTGGTTTGAATCCCTGCTTGCCAGGGCTGTACACCGGGGGCGTTGGGTACACGGGAGCATCCACACACTGGTTTGGCACCTAGAAGGACAGCACTGTCAGGGAAAGAGCCCTTGGACGGGACAGCTTCCCTAGCCATGGACTCTCACTGTGGCCCTGGACGCTCTTAGTCACTACCCTTCCTTCACCATGTAACCCTGCCACCTGGCTCAGAGACTCCAGTCACTCTCAGATCCCTTAGAACGTCATGAGGAGGCCAGTTGAGCAGGCAGAAGTGCTCGTTGCCAAGTCCTACAACCAGAGTTCAAGCCCTGGAACCCACATGGTGAAGAAGACCACTGATTCTCCCAAGCTGTCCTCCTAACTTCCACATATGTCCTGTGGCAGATGTGCTGTGGCATGTCTGTTCCCTTCCCCCTAAATTGAAGGCAGGAAGGAAGAAAGGAAGGAAGTGGGGGAGGGAGGAAGGGAGGAGGGAAGAAGAGAGGGAGAGAAGGAGGGAACTTCATAAAGCCAGAGCCCAGAAAGAGCTTTGGAGGTGGGCTGTCTGGGTTCAGATCCCAGGCACTTTCCGTCATAGGTGTGAGGCTCGTCCTCTCCTATGACACAGGCACGCCATGAGAACAGGGTTGGGTCTGCTTTTATTCCCCTTGGTTCCCCCAGGCACACAGCTGTGCTCAGGGCAGGCCCACATGACCTTTTAGTCCCCATGGTTCCCCCAGGCACACAGCTGTGCTCAGGGCAGGCCTAGATGACCTTTTAGTCCCCATGGCTCCCCCAGGCACACAGCTGTGCTCAGGGCAGGCCTAGATGACCTTTTAGTCCCCATGGTTCCCCCAGGCACACAGCTGAGCTCAGGGCAGGCCTAGATGACCTTTTATTCCCCATGGCTCCCCCAGGTACACAGCTGAGCTCAGGGCAGGCCCAGATGACCTTTTAGTCCCCATGGCTCCTCCAGGCACACAGCTGTGCTCAGGGCAGGCCTAGATGACCTTTTAGTCCCCATGGTTCCCCCAGGCACACAGCTGAGCTCAGGGCAGTCCTAGATGACCTTTTATTCCCCATGGCTCCCCCAGGTACACAGCTGAGCTCAGGGCAGGCCCAGGTGACCGGCAATGACCCTGGCCAATTTTCCTTTCCAGCCTACCCTGTCTCTGCTTACCTCTAGGGGCGGGTAGGGCTGCATCCCCAGTGCCTGGATCTCTACTGTTCCACTCCCAGCCAGGGGCGCAGCAGCACTGTACACCTCTACCACACCATTGCCAACAGGGTTGGGGCGCCCAGTAGGGCCCAGGGCTTGGGGTGGGGGAGGTGGGGGTTGAGGGGGTGGGGGTGGAGGCAGAGGTGGAGGGGGTGGAGGAGGTGGTGGAGGCTGGGTGAGGTAGCTGGGCACAGAATGCATGTTCAGGTTGTTCTGCAATTAGAAGAGAAAATGAAAGCATTGAAACATCTAGATACCAACTTCTGGCTCGCCAGCTGGGAAGGGCTTTTGCCAGAAGGTAGAAAGGACAACTACTAACCAGTGAGCTCAGAGGACATTATTGAGAGAGGACAGGGAAATAAAAACCTGGGAGGATTTTGAGGGGTGTCAGCTTGCAGTTCTAATCCCTCTTTTTTTTTTTTTTAATTTTCTTATGTGTGGGAGTGTACTGTCTGCATGTAGGTTGGTGCACCTGTGTCGTGCAATGCCGTGGAGGTCAGAAGAGGATGTTGGACTACCCTGGAACTGGAGTTGAAGACAGTTCTTAGCCGCTATGTGGGTGCTAGGGATCAAACCCAGGTCCTCTGCAAGAGCAGTTGGTGCTCTTAACCACTAGGCCATCTCTTCAGGCCCCTAATCCCTCTTTTTTATGGTCAGCCAAGCTGACTAGCTTGTGCACAAATGCATCAGTAGAGGAGGTCATCTGACATGGCCATCAGAAGTTTATATGCAGGACTGGCTTTTTTTTTTTTTTTTTTTTTTGGTCTTTTCGAGACAAGGTCCCCCTGTAGCCCCAGCTGGCCTGGAGCTCACTATGTAGACCAGGCTAGCTTTGAACTCACAGAGATCCACCTGCCTCTGCCTCCCAAGTGCTGGGATTAAAGGCATGCACCACCACGCCCGGCTAAGACTGGCTTTTGACAGGCATCTGAGAACTGGGTTTGGGATGTTTCCCTGGTAACTGACCACACAGTAGTATGCACTAGATTGCACCAACAGTGTGACTTAGGTGACCAGCCCTTTCCCTTCTGGGAGTCTGAAATATGGTCTTGGTGGCTGGTCATCTACATATACAGAAAGATCTCAAGGACACGCTTTCTCTTCTTTTTCTTCTCTAATAGACACAAGATACTTCTGTCAAGTATGAAAACAGGAATCAAAGCTGAATGGTCGTCGTCAACAGGCCTCAGTGGGGCAGCTTCAGTGCTCAGCGGGGCTGCCAAGGAAAGCAGACAGTCGTCCTCCACCAGGGCCAGGGCTGCTTTCTCCTACAATATTCTGAATCCACAGGAGTTGGTATCCAGGCCTGGAAGTAAACTCCTGAGGGACTTCCCCAGCCTGTACAAGGCCCCAGGGTCAATCCCTATTACTACAAGGAAAAGAAAACAAAAAACAGAAAAGAAGACTCCAGAAGAAGCCATAACTGTCTTACCTGCACAGGTGGGGGCCCTTGGGGCATGGGCTGGTCCAGGGACGTGAAGGCTGACATGGCAGACATGAGTACATCATCGCTCACCAAGATGTTCCCCTGTACTAGGGTCTGGATCAGTGGGGATGGGGGTACTGTGATGTAAGTGGAGATCTGAGCAAGAAAGAGGGTTTCTGTGTTAGTTCATACATGTGTGGGTGATATAAAAGATATCAAGCCACACATGGTAACGAACACCCCAAATCCTAGCACTTGGGAGGCTGAGGCACAAGATTTATAGGATTTTGAGGCTAAACCTGGGCTACATAGCAGACACACACACCTTCAAATAAACAAGAAAGAATAACAACAAAAAAATTAAGTAAAAGACCCAGGTTCTGGAGTCCCATAGACCTGGGTTCCATTTCCACCTTGGCAGTTCCCTGCCATGTCACCCTAGACAAGTCACACTACCTCTCTGAGCCTCCAGTTAGTCATCTACCAAATGAGGAAGAGTCATACCTCTGAAAGGCGCATACATACTCTATGACCCAGTAATAATACTTCCTGACTTCTAGAGACAAAGCACATGCCCACAGGAAGTCCACAAATGAGAAGATTCACAGTCTATGCTAGAAGATGCCTGAAGCAACTTCAAAAGTTTCAGTCTATATCTTATTTATTTATTTAATTTTATTTTTTAATTTAATTTTTATTTATTATTTTTTTAAATAATTTTTTAAATTTTATTTATTTATTTATTTATTTTTTCATTTTTTGGTCTTTTCGAGACAGGGTCTCCCTGTAGCCCCAGCTGTCCTGGAACTCACTCTGTAGACCAGGCTGGCCTTGAACTCACAAAGATCTGCCTGCCTCTGCCTCCCAAGTGCTAGGATTAAAGGAGTGCGCCACCACACCCGGCTATTTATTTTTTTATGTGTATAAATGTACTGTCTACATGTAGGTTTGTGTACCCGTGTCGTGCTGCAGAGGTCAGAAGAGGGTGTTGGGATTTGAGATCTCCTGAGCCCAGCGGCAGGAAGAGGGGAAGACAGATCTAGTGGCTGTGGGGGCGGAGTTATCCTCCCAGCCGGTATTAAAGGCACGCTTGTGTGACTCTTGAGATTCGAGATCTCCTGAGCCCAGCGGCAGGTGCCGGGGCGCGGGCTGAAGAGCCCCCCCCCCCTCGCCAACTGAGATTACGAAGAAGGATCTGAAGGAGGCAAGCAAAGCACGCCTTCAACACAGTGAAGAGGCATTCAGGACTCACATTGGAATACAGGCAAGGAGAAGCCCATATGCCAGGATCACGAAGAAGCAGAGACTACACTGGAAAGGTGCCGGATAATCCCACGCCAAGCTTTACCAACCCTATGGAACTCCTGCAGTGGGATCCCCCCGGGGATGCCCCAGGCACAGACATCAGACAATTGGGAACATACTAAAGAACTACAACAAATCATAAAGAACAAAATAAGAACTAAGAAAAAGAGAATGAGGACCAGAGAGAAGAATGACAAGCTCCGGAAGGAAGTAGACACATGAAAGATCCCATGCTGAAAGAAAAAGAAAAAGAAACCAACAGCAACAAAAGAGCTACACAAAAGAGATCGAGAAGCTCCAAAAAAAATAGAAACACTAAAGAAATCAGAAGAGGAAATGAAAAAGGAAATCAAAACATCCATCCATTCAAGAGGAAAGGAATGAAAAAAGCCTCAGAAGCAGAATGGAGGAAGCAGAAACAAAAAATCAGACCTGGGAGACAACACAGAACAACTAAAAACTCAAGGAAAGATTATGAAAAATTTAAAAATACACAAAAAATGGAACAACCAGGAGCTGTGGGACACTATGAAAAGATCAAACCTCCGCATCATAGATAGAGGAAGGAGAAGAATCCCAAGAGAAAGGTATTGATCAGATCTTCAACAGAATAATAGATGAAAACTTCCCCAAACTAAAAAAGGACAAAACCAATACCCATACAAGAAAGACATAGAACTCCAAACAGACAAGATCAGAAAAGAAATCTCCACGCCACATCATAGTTAAAATGCTGGACACCCAAAAACAAAGAGAAAATTCTTAAGCGACAAGAGAAAGCAACAAGTGACCTATAAGGGGAAACCTATCAGAATAACAATGGACTTCTCACAGCAAACGATGAAGGCAAGAAGAACCTGGAGCAAAGCATTCCCAGTGTTGAGGGACAATGATGCCAGCCCAGGTTACTATACCCAGCAAAAATGTCAATCATAGTGGAAGGGGAGAGGAAAATCTTCCATGACATAAACAACTTGAAAGAATACATGTCCGGAAAACCAACCCTTCAGAGAATACTTGAAGCAATCCAAAGAACAGAAGAAAGGAGCAACCAACCCCAGGCAACTAGAAGGAGAAATCAATAAAAGCATAACTGCAGAAGTAGAAACCTAAATCAAAAACCGCAGATGGATAATAAGGCAAAAGGGAGCAACACAACCTATCAGTCATAACCTTAAATATTAATGGACTCTAAATTCCCCAATCAAAAGACATTAGACTGGGAGACTGGATTAGGAAACAGAATCCATCGATATGCTGTCTGCAAGAAACACATCTTACCTTCAAGGACAGGCACCACCTTTAAGTGAAGGGATGGAAAAAAATATTCCAAGCAAAATGGTACCAAAAAGAAGCAGGTGTTGCTTTTTAATATAAAAAAAAATAGACTTCAAAGTAAAAAGAAATCAGAAGAGAAAGAGAAGGCCATTACATTTTCATCAAAGGAACATCCACCAAGAAGATTTCACAATTATGAAATATATCTGCCCAAAATCTGGTGCACCAAACTTTATAAAGACAATTCTCCGGACCACAAGTCACAGACTACCCCCAGCACACTCCTAGTGGGAGATTTCAATACCCCACTGAGTCCTTTGGATAGGTCAACAGGACAAAAAATAAACAGAGAGACATCTGAATCTAATGATAATACACAAATTACCTTATAGACCTCTACGAACATTCCATCCCATACAAAGAGAATACACTTTCTACTAGACACCCCACGGAACATTCTCCAAAATTGACCACATCCTGGGACACAGAAGAACCTCTACAATACAAAAGATTGAAATAATTTCATGCATCCTGTCAGACCACGTGCAATGAAGCTCAACTCAACACCAGGACAAGCCCTCCTGCCTACAAGAACACATGGAGACTAAACAACACACTCTTGAATAATGAATGGGTCAAGGAAGAGATAAAGAAAGAAAAAGAAATAAAAACATTCCTGGAACTGAATGACAATGACAATACAACACACAACAAAACTTTGGGATACCTTAAAAGCAGTCCTAAGAGGGAATTTATAGCCCTGGGTGCCTACTTAGAAAAACAGAAAGAGCACAAGTGAATGATCTAACACTACAGCTAAAGCACTTGAGAGGCAAACAACAGATGAACACCCTAAACGCAACAGACAGGAAGAAATAACAAAATCAGAGCAGAAATCAATGAAATAGAAACAAAGGAAAACAATACACAAAAATAAATGAAGCCAAAAGTTGGTTTTTGAAAAGATACAAGATAGCGCCCTCTAGCCAGTTAACAAAAAGAAAGAAGGAACAACTCCAAATCAAAATCTCTGTGATGAAAAGGGAAATATCACAACGGACAAGGAAAAGATCAAGAAAATTATAGGGAATATTACAAGAACCTATTTCTACCAAGTTGAAAATCTAGGAGAAATGATGAATAACTGAAATCTTGGGAATCACCAAAGCTTGGCCAAGAGGAGACCAGCAGCTACTTAAACAGACCCATAACATATGAAGAAAAGAGGATGTAGTAAGAAACCTCCCCACTAAAAAAAGCCCAGGCCCAGACGGTTTCACAGCAGAATTCTATAAAACATTTCAAAAAGACCTACAACCATTATTCTGAAACTGTTTGAAAGGTATACAAATCAGAGGGAACTCTCCAAATTCCTTCTATGAAGCCAACATCACTCTATTACCAAAACCAGGCAAAGACAGAAGTAAAAAGGAGAATTATAGACCCATCTCCCTCATGAAAACAGATGCCAATTCTAACGAATACTGGAAATCGCATCAGACCCACATCCAGAAGATCATCCATCATGACCAAGTTGGATTCTACCAGAGATGCAGGGATGGTTCAACATCGAAAATCAATAAACATCATCAAACACATAAACGGAAATCAAAGACAAAAAACCACACCATCATCGCAATTGATGCTGTGAAAAAGCCTTTGACAAAATCCAGCATCCCTCATGCTTAAAGTCCTAGAAGGAATTGGATTGGAGGGATCATTCCTCATGTATCAAAGCCATATACAGGAAACCCACAGCCAATATCATCCTAAAGGGGAAATGACGGAAACATTCCCTTAAGGTAGGAACTCGGCAAGGCTGCCCCTATCACCACTCCTCTTCAATCTAGTGCTTGAAACACTTGCTAGAGCAATAAGGCAAGAAAAGGATATTAAAGGAGTACTATTGGAAAGGGAAGTCAAACTATCCCTATGCTGATGATATGATTGTTTAAAGAACTAAGAAAAAAACTCCACCAGAAAACTTCTAGAAACGATTAAACCTTCAGCAAAGTGCAGGATACAAAATTAACCTTAGAAATCAATGGCCTTTCTTTACACCAGAACAAGCAACTGGAGAAAGAATCAAAGGAACTTCCCCACTCACAATAGCCTCAAAAACAATAAGATACCTAGAACAAACCTAACCAAAGACACCAAAGACCTCTACAACAAAAATTTTAACCCTTAAAGAAAGAAATGAAGAAGACCTCAGAAGATGGAAAAACCTCCATGCTCATGGATTGGGAAAATTAACATTGTAAAAATGTCCATTTTACCAAAACTCTTGTATAGATTTAATGCAATCCCAATCAAAATCCCCAGAGTTTCTTCACAGGCTTGGAAACAAAAAGTTCTTAAATTCATTTGGAGAAACAAAAGACCCGAATAGCCAAATCAATCCTGAGTGAAAAGAGCTACACAGGGGGATCTCTATACCAGATTTTAAACTATACTACAGGGCTATAGTCATAAAAAACAGCCTGGTACTGGCACAAAAACAGACCTGTTGACCAATGGAACCAAAACCGAAGATCTCAATCTGAGCACCTACAATTTCAGCCATCTCATATTTGACAAGGGGGCCAAGAAACCACAATGAGAGGAGAAAAGACAGCATCTTCAGCAAGTGGTGTTGGCAAAACTGGATCACCACTTGTAGAAGAATGAATTAAAACCCTACCTCTCACCCTGTACAAAAGTCAAACTCCAGATGGATTAAAGCCTCACGTATGAAACCCCAACTCTGAAGGTGATAGAAGAAAAAGTTGGCAGCAGACTACAAGACATAGGCGTAGGAAAAGACTTCCTAAATCAGACGCAGCTGCACAAGAATTAAGGTCGACAATTGACAAATGGGACCTCATTAAACTCAAAAGCTTCTGTACATCAAAGAACAATCAAGGAAGTGAAGAGAATCCCACAGAGTGGGAGGAAACCTTCACTGCGATCATTGACAAAGCATTGATTTCCAGAATATATAAACTACTCAAAAAACAAAGAAAAAAAAAGAAAACAAACGACCCGCTCAATAGATGGAGCAAGAACTGAACAGAGACTTCACAAGCGAGGGAATTAGAGATGTGCTGAAACAACACTCAAGATTGCTCAACCTCACTAATCATTAAGGAAATGCAAATCAAAACCACTTTAAGATATCATCTACTCCAGTAAGACTGGCTAGGATCAAGAAAACAAATGATACCAAGTGCTGGGAGAGGTTGTGGGGGAAGGGGAACAACTCATCCACTGCTGGTGGGAATGTAAAACTCGTACAGCCACTATGGAAAGCAGTGTGGAGAACCCCTTGGAAGACCTGGAATGAACTTGCCCCCCGACCCAGCCATACCACCTCCTGGGCATGTACCCTCAAGACTTACGCCACCACAGAGATACATGCACGGCCATGTTTATTCAGCTCTCTCCAATAGCAAGAGCTGGAACCAACCTAATGCCCTCAACTGACGAATGGATAGAGAAAATGTGGTACATCTACACAATGGAGTTCTATGCAGCAGTAAAGAAAGAACGACATCCCGAGCTTGCAGGAAAATGGCTGGAGCTAGAGGACATCATGCTGAGTGAAGAAACACAGTCCCAGAAAAAAACAAACGACGAATGGTATCCCTCATCTGTGGATGCTAGTGCAATTACCCAGTTGTAAGTATTTCTTGTGTTAGGGCCCCTGAGCTTCTGTACAAAGCAGTTGGACATAATGCATTTTGGAAAACAACAACAACAACAGAAAATACTGCATCAAAGAACTGAGTGAAACAGTAACTTCTGCTCCAAAACAAAACCAAAAAAAAAAAATATTGAGAAAGACTAAGAGATGGAAAGCATGTTTGCAGAATGCACGAGCTCTGATGGGGTGGGGGAATGAGCGGGAACACGGGTCTAGGATTTGTTAAAAATAAATAAATAAATACAATAAAAAAAATAAAATAAAAATAAAAAAAAAGAAAAATAATAAAAAATAAAATAAAAAAAAAAAGAAAGAGGGTGTTGGATTCCCCTGGAACTGGGTAGTAAAGACGGTTCTCAGCCACCCATGTGGGTGCTGGGAATCAACCCGGGTCCTCTGCAAGAGCAGTTGGTGCTCTTAACCACTAGGCCATCTCTCTAGCCCCTTTTTTATTATTTTTATGTGTATGAGTGTACTGTCTGCATGTAGGTTGGTGCACCCATGTCGTGCAATGCCGCAGAGGTCAGAAGAGGGTGTCAGATTCCCCTGGAACTGGAGTTAAAGACGGTCCTTAGCCGCCATGTGGGTGCTGGGAATCAAACCCGGGTCCTCTTCAAGAGCAGTCAGCACTCTTAACCGCTAGGCCATCTCTCCGGCCCCCAGTCTATATCTCTTATTTGGATGGAAGTGAATGCTCTTAGTTTGATGGCAGGAATTATATATGCTCAGTAGCTGAAAATAACAAAAGAACACAGGGCAATTCAGCCTCTCTACCTGACATCCTGAGACAGTCAGAGCCTCCTCATGAGGCACATCCCCCTTTTGTATAAAGATCTTATTCATTTTATTAATGCTTGTGTGAGTCTATATGTACCATGTGTGAACAGGTGCCTATGGAGGGCTCCCTTGGAACTGAAGTTACAGGCAGCTGTGAGCCACCTGATGTAGGTGCTAGGAACCAAGGTCTTCTGCAACAGCAAAAGGGGTTTATATTATTATTATTATTATTATTATTATTATTATTATGTCTTTTTGAGACAGGGTCTCCCTGTAGCCCCACCTGTCCTGGAGCTCACTATGTAGACCAGGCTGGCCTTGAACTCACAGAGATCCACCTGCCTCTGCCTCCCAAATGCTGGGATTAAAGGCGTGTGCCACCATGCCTGGCTGCAAAAGGCTTTTTAACTGAACCATGTTAACTGAAGCTCTGGAAGCTTCTCTAAATATCGGCAACCTGACTTTCCTTCTGGCGTGCAGACATGCTCATCAACAACTCCACTTAAAGGCTAAAGTCTTCTCAAATCCAGTATGCCCAAATGAACTTCTATGTCCCCAAACTTTATCCCTACCTTGGTGATAGCAACCCAACTCCAGAATCACCCTTGACCCTTTTTCTGTTTCATTCCCTCACCCAACCAGTCCACAGAATATGCCAACAACATCTTCAAAATTATTTCTAAAATCTTAGGCTGGGTATGTAGCTGAGTTGATACAATGTCTGCCTACTACGCTTGCTTGAAGCCCTGGGTTGGATCCCCAGCACCACATAAACTGGGAGTTGTGGTATAGACCTATACTCCCAGCACTCAGGAGGTAGAGGCACGAGGATCAAAAGTTCAAGATCAGCCGGGCATGGTGGCGCACGCCTTTAATCCTAGCACTCGGGAGGCAGAGGCAGGAGGATCTTTGTGAGTTCAAGGCCAGCCTGGTCTACAGAGTGAGTTCCAGGACAGCTGGGGCTACAGGGAGACCCTGTCTTGAAAAAGACCAAAAAAAAAAAAAAAGTTCAGGATAATCCTTGTTTACATAGGGAGTTCAAGACTGACCTGTGCTACATAAGACCCTGTGTCAAAACAACAATAATTCTAAAGTCTCACCCTTCTCAGCACCTGTCTGCATCCCCACCCATTGCCTGGATCTGTATAACAGACCCCAGTAGATCTCCTCACCAGATGAAAATCTAGCTTCTGTACAGCAGTCAGAGACCTGGGAACAATGTAAGTCACTCTAGGTCCCTCTTCTCAAAACACTCCAGCGGCTCCCATAGGCAAGCAAAATACCACAGCACCCACATGATCTGCCAGGACGCTGCTGCTGCTGCTGCTGCTGCTGCTGCTGCTGCTGCTGCTGCTGCTGCTCTGACCCTCCTCCTTGCTTACTCAGCCCCAGCCACTGTGCCATCCTTGTAGCTCCTGGGAAAGCTCAGTACCACAGGGCCTTTGCACCTGCTGATCCCTCTACCTGGAATACTCTTTATAGCAGCCAGAAAGACTTGTTCTCTCCTATCTTTGGGTCTCTACTCAAATGTCACTTCTCAGTCTTGTCCCAAATGCCATATGTAATATGGCAAAATCTCCCACCTCTAGCTTTACATTTAATAATCTGAGAGAAGTGTAATTATTTTATTACTATTAATTTTTTGTCTTTTTGAGACAGGGTTTCCCTGTAGTCCCAGCTGTCCTGGAACTTACTATGTAGACCAGGCTGACCTTCAACTCACAGAGATCCACTTGCCTTTGCCTCCTGAGTGCTGGGATTAAAGGCATGTGCCACCACACCTGGCTATAATTTTCTTTTAGACAAAGTCTCACTATGCAACCCAGGTGGCCTGGAACTCGCTATGTAGACCAGGCTGCCCTCAAACTCACAGAGATCCATCTGCCTCTGCCTCCTGAGTACAGAGATTAGAGGTGTGCACTACCATGTTGGACAGCCTCAAATTCCTGATCCTCCTGATTCAGACTCCTGAGTGTACATCCTTATACACCTCCATCCTATCCATCTCATCTAACTCCACAAGGGCAGAGATTAGTCTGCCATGCCCACCAGGGTTCAGCACAGAATTCGACACACATCAGCTGCTAAAATGACCTGCTGAAGGAATGATCAATCAAAGGAATGCATAACTACCTGGCGGTTGGCAGGAGGTGGGGCCTGCTGGACGGCAGCAGGGGCTGCCGACGGGGTGTAGATGCTGTTGGTAGCCAGCGAGACTGTGGCCAAGGCAGGGGCATTCCCCTGGCACTGCTCCCGCTTGTGGGTCATAAAGGCTGGTAGTGAGTTGAACTGCTTCTTACACTTCCCGCAGAGAAAGACATCCTCATCATCTATAGGTCAGGACACAGGTGAAGAGGCCACACATGGAAATGAGTAATGAAGAAAGCAAGAATGAGTCAGGAGCATCACAGTGAAGAACAGGAGTCGACAGCTAACCTTGAGAACAGCAGTGAATGACAAGCCACATGAGTGCCGGACATCAACCATGCACTTCCCTGGGGTGCCCAAGGCCCATCAGGCACCTGCAGGAAAAGCCAGCCATGTGCAGCTGGGTATCAAATAATGTGAAATAAGGAAGTAGCACAGTGGATGGGTTCACTTCCGAGTTGAGAAATCCCAGCTCTACCCTATTGCTGCTTACTCATCAGTCTCTAGTGGGCTATGTGACCACTCCCTTGCGCCTCTGTCTCCACTATTCCCCTCACCTGGCTGCATCTCAGATCAACCCGCTCTGCAAGGCCCATGAGCTCCAGGAAGCCTTCTTTAGAAAGATTAATTTGTTTGTTTTGGTTTGTTTGTGTATGAGTGTTTTCCCTGCACGTGTGTAAGTGTACCTGTGTCATGTAATGCCCTTGGAGGTCAGAAGAGGGTGGATCACCTGGAACCATGCAACTGAGTGCTGGGAATTGAACCCAGTTTCTCTGCAAGAGCAGCCAGTGCTCTTAACCACTGAGTCATCTCTCCAGCCCCATTTGTTTTTTGAGACAAGGTCACCTTGTAGCCACAACTGGCCTGGAACTTACTATGTAGACCAGGCTGGCTTCAATCTCACAGAGATCCAGTTGTCTCTCCCTCCAATGCGTTGGGATTAAAGGTGTGTATCATCACACTTGGTGTATTAGTCACTTTTCTGTTGCTGTGATAAAACCACCATGAGCAATGGAACTTATAAAAGGAAGAGTTTATTTGAGCTTACGATTGACCGTTCCAGGGAATCAAAGTCCATTGTGGCAGGAAGCATGGTGGCCAGGGCTGGAGCAGCAAGCTGAGGGTCACATCTTGCAATGAGCACAGGAAGCAGAGAGAGAGACTGGAGACTGCAAGGCTTGTTAAACTCACTAAGCCCGCCCCCAGTAACATACTTCCTCCAGCACGGCCACACCTTCTAAGACCTCCAAGAACAGTGCCACCAACTGGAGACAAAAAATGTCTGAATACTTAAAGCCTATGGGAGGAGGGACGCTCTCATTCAAACCACCAAACTTGGCTTTATACTTTTTAATTATGTGTGTGTGTATCTGTGTGTGCATTTGTACACATGAGTAGACATGCCCTCAGAGGGCAGAAAAGGGCAACAGAGCCCCTGGAGCTGGAGCTACAGGTGGTTGTGAGCCAACCTGATGTAGTGGCTAGGAACTGAACTCATGTCCTTTGCAAGGACAATACCATTGCCCCATCTCTCTAGCCCAAATGGAATCTTTCCTAAAATCAAAGCCAGTTTCTTCCTCTGAGTCCAAGCCTCCTATTTCAGTTTTCTCACCACTTCCAGACGTATCTAGGGAAGGAAATATGCTTTATTATCACCATAGGTGTGATATGTCCTGTGCACCTCGTAGGCCCTCAGTGGAAATTTGCTGAATGAAAGAAAAGCTACTTGAATGGCAACTATACCTAATAACAGCCATGTATTGTGTCAAACCCTTAAATATCTAATTGTTACTGAATTTTTGTGTGTCATATTGATGATCAAATCCATGGCCACTGAGTTATATATCCTCAACTCTGGTGTTTGATTTGTATTCTTCTTATAGACTAATAAAAATTTTAGTGGGAAACACAGCTTCCTAATTAAATTATATATTTATTCCTAATTTTATATATATTATATATATAATATATATATATATAGTATATATATAAAATATATATATATTTGTGTGTGTTGTTCTTTTTGAGGACAGGGTCTCCCTTTAGTTCCTAACTAGCCTGTGAGCTCCTCTCTGGTAGACCAGGTGTCCTGGATCTCACAGAGGTCCGCCTGCTCTGGCCTCCCAAGATGTGGTATTAAAGGTTGTGTATGTCACATGCCCGGCATACCCAACTATAATATATTTTTTAAAGGTTTGCATTCACTTCGAGAATGGATGCGGGGGGGGGGGGGGTGATTTGCAGCTAGGCATAACTTATGACTATATTCCAACCAATAATATAAAGGCAGAAGTATATCCATGCAAATTTCTCCTAAAAGGAAAAGCTATAGTTGGGTATGGTCATATAATCTCAACACTCGGGAGACTGGGGCAAAAGGATCCAGAGTTCTAGGCCAGCCAGGGCTACATAGTAAGTTCCAATCTCAAAACCAAGAAAATAATAAAAAAGGAAAGGGCACGATTTACAGTTCCTTCTTTCTTCCCTCATGTTAGCTAGAAGCTGGGACAGCCATCTACATGTGATCCAGCAACAGAGTCAAAGAAAGCAGGGCAAAGTCTCACATACCTACCCAAATGTCCAGTCAGGGACTTCAGGAAGAGAGAAGAAGACTATTGTGGTAAGAAAGCTGGTATGTTGCCTTGTGTCTTGACTTTCTTTCTTCTATTTTTTCTTTCTTCTTCTTCTCTTATTCTTTGCTTATTTCTTTCTTATTTGCTTCTCTTCTTTTCTTTTATTTCTTTTTCTTCTATCTTTTCTCTTTTCTTTCTTTCCTATTTCTTTCTTTTTTAATTTCTTTATTGAGGAATGAGCTGTAAACATGCCAACGCATGTATGTGGAGTTTGGAGCACTACTTGCGGAGTTCTTCTCTCTGTTCAACATATGAGTTCTAGGGACCAAACTCAGGTCTTTGGGTTTGGTAGCTAGCACCTTTTACCCACTGAGCCATTTTTTTTTTTATTGCTGCAAATTCATTTTTTTTGTCTTTGTTTTGTTTTAAAACAGGGTCTCTCTGTGTCTGTCCATAGTTGGCCTGGAACTCACTACATAGACCAGGCTGGCTTGATCTCACAGAGATTCTCCTGCCTCTGCCTCCCAAGTGCCACCCAGGTGTACCACCACACCTGGCCTCCATTCTTTGTATACATTGGCTCAAGTTAAGTCCCAAGTACTCGAATAAGACACTTATAAAGTAGGACAATCATTTCAATTTTACAAATGTGGAAACTGAGGCACAATGTGGTTAACTTGTTTGCCCAGGACTAAAGCTATGGGTCTTAGGATTCAAATCCAAGTATTTATCTCTCAATGCCTAGAGTGATTCCCAAGTAATCAAAAAAATGTTTGTGGGCTAGGCATGGTGGCACATGCTTATAATCCCAGCCACTGGGCGGTAGTAGGAGGATCAGTTTAAGGCCATTCTCCTTAAACAGCAAGTTCAAAGACAGTCCGGGCTATGAGACCCCACCTTTAAAAAAACGTTTGAGCCCGGCATGGTGGCGCATTGCTTTAATCCTAGCACTAGGAGGCAGAGAAGGGGGGATTTTTTGTGAGTCAAAAGCAGGCCTGGTCTACAAAGCGAGTTCCAGGCCAGCTGGGGCTTACAGGGAACCCTGTCTTAAAAAGACCAAAAAAAAAAAAAAAAAAGTTGTGGGGGCTTGAAGAGATGGTTCAGCGGTTAGAGCACTGACTGCTCTTTACAGAGGACCAGGGTTTGATTCCCAGCACCCACCATCGGCAGCTAAGAACTGTCTTTTACTCGGTTCCAGGGAAAATCTGACACGCTCTTTTGACATCCAGCATTGCACGACACGATGCACCAACCTAAATGCACGCACAGTATATATCATACACATAAAAATAAATAACATTTTTTTTTTTTTGCCTGGTGTGGTGGCGCAGCCTTTAATCCTAGCACTTGGGAGGCAGAGGCAGGTGGATCTTTGTGAGTTCAAGGAGGCCTGGTCTACAGAGCGAATTCAGGACAGCGGGGCTACAGGGAGACCCTGTCTCAAAAGACCAAATAAATAAATAAATAAATAAATAAATAAATAAATAAATTTTTTAAAAAAGTTACATTCTCTACTATGGTAAAGCCACCATTTAAAAAAAGAAAGGCATGAGATGAAAGTCCAGTCTGGGAGGGAGGGGCGAGCGTTCAGTCACCAGAAGACAGCTCTGTCCAATGCCCCATGAGCCTTAGCTTTTCTGCATGAGGAACCACTTGCCCTCCACTGGTGAACAGAGCAGATACTCACCCAGTGGCTGGATGGCAGGGGGTGCATTGACACTCTGTCCTGTTGGATCAGGGACTGCTCCTTGGCCATCCAACAATGACTGAACGGCCAGAACGGTTTGATTGTCCATTCCTGAAAGAGGCAAGGCAGCCTGTGAGGAAGGTGGGCCCGGCTCTCACTCTGACATCCTTCTTACAAGTTAGACCTATTGCAAAAAACCCAGGCAAAGGCAGCTGGGTGTCCAGATAGCTGCTGCAAGATGCATTCTCTTCTACTTCACTGCAACAGATTCTAGGCTGTGAGAATGGAAACAGGGTCCCAGAACAAAGACTGTACTCTTCAACATCTCTTACAGCTAGGAAAGGGGGACAGAAGGTGTTATATGGAAGGCCTTTCTTTGGTGGTTGGAGAGAAGGCTCAGCATTCAAAGCACTTGCTGTTCTTCTAAAGGGCCCAAGTTTGGTTCCCAGCACCCATGCTGGGCCTGTAACTCCAGCTCCAGGGGATCTGATGCCGTCTTCTGGCCTTTGTGAGGCACACACATACACAACACACATATACACATAAATAAATAATAATAAGAGAAAAAGATTCGGGGCTGGAGAGATGGCCTAGCGGTTAAGACAGACCGCACTGCTCTTCACGAGGACCCGGTTTCGACGCCAGCACCCACATGGCGGTAGGAGAACCCCCGGCTGTAACAAGCTTCAATTCCAGGAGAAACTCCAGTTCTCATGGGGAATCCGGACCACTCCTCTGCGACCTCGGCGGCTTGCCAACGGACAACGCGGTGCCACAGACGTGCAGTAGACAGTACATTCATACACAAAGAAGAATAAGAAAAACATAAAAAAAAAAGAAAAAAGATTGCTTTTTCCTTTTTTGAACATTTTTTTTATTTTTTATTTTGTGATGCGTATGAATGTATTGTCTGCATATAGGTCTGCACGGCCGTCGTTGATCGTGCCGCGTACCAGGTCAGAGAGGGTGCTCGCGGACTCCACCTGGACTTGCGAGTTCTCACTGAAATTTGAACCTACAGACGGTTCTTCACCCACCATGTGGGTGCTGGGGATCGAACCCGTCCCTCTGCGAAGGAGGCAGTCAGTGCTTCTCAACCGGTAAGCCATCTCTCCAGCCCCGACGCTTCCGTCCATTTTATTGTTGTTTTTGAGAGACAGTAGGTCTGCGCAGCTGCGAACTTGTTGTGAGACTCAGGCTGCTGTCACAGAGATCCGCCTGCCTCTGAGCTCCCAAGTGCTGCGGACTAAAAAGGTGTGTGGCGCCACTACACTTCAGCTCTTCTCTTTTTTGAGAAGGGGTCTCGCCCTGTAGCCCAGCTGCCTGGGAACTCACTATGTAGACCAGGTGACCATTGAACTCACAGAGAGCTGCGCTGCCTCTTGCCTCTCTGAGTGCTGGCGGGGATTAAAGGGTGTGCATTCCACCAGTCCTGGCTTTGTTTTTTTTTTGCGCTTTTTTTTGGGGGGGGGGCATTCTATGAATACTTAAGCTATGTCGAAAGATATTAACATGCACACTGAAGACACATAATTTTTTTTTTTTTGGTCTTTTTCGATACAGCGGTCTCCCTGTAGCCTCCCAGCTGGTCTGGAAACTCACTCTGGGTAGACCAGCGGTCGTTGAAACCACAATAGATCCTCCTGCTCTTGGCGCCTCGCGAGCGTGCTAGGATTAAAGCGGCGCCCCTTGCCGGCTGACACATAATGCTTTTTTATGTGAAAATTGTTTCCTATGGTATCTAGATTACAAAAAAATCATCAAAGAATCCCATAAAAATTTAAAGGCAAAAGCTTAGGGGCTGGGAAGATGGCTCAGCAGTTAAGAGCACTGACTGCTCTTGCAGAGGACCCGGTTTGATTCCCAGCACCACATGGTGACTAAGAACCATCTTTAGTATATGCTGGTGGTGCACACCTTAGCCCCAGCACTCAGAGGCAGAGGCAGGCAGACCTCTGTGAGTTCAAGCCAGCCTGTCTACAAAATGACTCCAGGCCACCTGGGACTACAGAGGAGCCCTGTCTCAAAAATACAAAAAAAAAAAAGTTTAATTAAAACAGTTACTGGAAATTCTCAACTAAGTCAAAATAAGTATGATTTCTAAATAATCAACTATCATAGGCATTATTTTTAATAATTCTAATAGTCTTATTTGTTCTCACCACAGAAAATAAAAAGGAAAACTAACTTAAGAATCAAAGTGGTTTAAAGCCAGGCATGGTGACTTAAACCTGAATGTGCTCTTCTTTTTGAGACAGGGTCTTATTCTATAGCCCAGCTGGCACTTTGAACTCATTATGTAGCCCAGGCTGAACTTGAACTCACAGAGATCCCTTCCACATCAGCATTCCCAAGTGCTAGGATTACAAATGTGCAACTCCACCAGTTTTATGTGATGCTGAAGATCGAACCCAGGGCTTCATACATACTAGGCATACATATAACTGAAGACTTTTTAAAGTTTTTTTTAATTTATTTTATTATTATTTTTTTATTTGTATGTGTTGAATTGTACTGTCGCATGTAGGTCTGTGCACCCGGTTTTGCATACCGCGGAGGTCAGAAGAAGGTCTCGGATTCCCCTGGAACTGGAGTTCTCCTGGATTGGAGTTTACAGACGGTTCTCAGCGCCATGTGGGTGCTGGGATCGAACCCGGGTCCTCTGCAAGAACAGTCGGCGTGTCTTAACCACTAGGGCATCTCTGCCAGCCCCTTATTTTATTTTTTATGTGTATGAAGTGTACTGTCTGCATGTAGGTTGTGCAACCCATGTATGATGCAGCCAGGAGTCAAGAAGAGGGGGTTGGATTTCCCTGGACGGGAGCTAAAGATGGTTCTCAGCCGCCGATGTGGGTGCTGGGACGAACCCAGGTCCTCTGCAAGAGCAGTCGGCACCTTAACTGCTAGGCCATCTCTCCAGCCTCGTAACTGAAGACTTTTTAAGAGCTGTCTTGGGTGCAGCCCCCTCCTTTCTCCCATCCCTCATTCTGTTTCCTAGAACAAGGACATGGGTTGCATAGGGCTGCCCTCCCACTGGCAGACCATGGACAGAGGTCTTCTTCCTAAACTCCACTGCACCTGCTTGCCTAGGATCATCAGAGCAAACCTGGTGACTGTTACACTTCCCAAGAAAGGAGGGGCTAAGAGAGTCAGCCACTCCTCCCAACCAACCAGTTGGTCCTAGTTGCAAGAAGGGGAGGAGCTAAGGGTATATAAATCCAGGAAGCCTTAGGGAGGTTCAGCCATTTTGTGCTGCTGGAAGGAAGTCAGGATCCACGCCTGGATGGAGACTTTCCAGTATTGCCAGGAGGGGCCTCACACGCCTATAATTAAGCTTTACCTACTGCTCCATAAGTAAGCCCAGTCAACTCACTGGTCTCTAAGACTATAGTCTGGTGAAACTGTACATCTGTTTGTTGTAGGGAGCAAGGAAGGAGGGGGCAAGATGTCCTTTGTGCCTCCCAGGAGAAATTTTAGCTACTACGTGGAACTTTCTACATACCATGCCTGTGGAACTTTCTACATACCATGCCGTGGAACTTTCTACAACCATGGCTGGCCATTAAGAACAAGCTCTGGCTGGGCGTGATGGCGCACGCCTTTAATCCTAGCACTTGGGAGGCAGAGGCAGGCGGATGTTTGTGAGTTCAAGGCCAGCCTGATCTACAGAGCGAGTTCCAGGACAGCTGGACTACAAGGGACCCTGTCTCAAAAAGACAAAAAAAAAAAAAAAAAAAAAAAAAAAAGGACAAGCTCTAAAGATTGGAGCACGAAATTTGGGAAAGAGAGAGTCCTGAGAGTACAGCACATGTTTAGCATATGCAAAACCTAAGGTTAACCTCCATCGCATTAAAAAAAAAAAAAAAAAGGCTGAACGGCCGGGCATGGTGGCATACACCCTGCAGGAGGTAGAGGCAGGCAGATTTCTGTAAATCCAAGCCAGCCTGGTCTACATAGTAAGGTAGTGAGTTCCAGGCCAGCTGTGGCTACAGGGAGACCCTGTCTCAGAAAGATTCACCCCCCCCCGAAAAAAGAAAAACAAAAAAGCTAGCACATCACTGACCCTGTAAGAAGCTTGTTCACAGCCCCATGGCCCTAGACCACATCTTCTGGATTTCCTATGAACAGTTGGGTGGCCTCTCAAAGCTACTTACTGCTGGATCCTAAGTCATGAAGCCCTCTGGATGTCCTGATACCTAGTCTTCTTCACCCACAGCTCACATGCCTGTTTGTACTCTGTTCTCATCTGTTCCTTCACCATCAAGTAGCTGATGAAGGCTACTTTTGCCCTCTATCTTCTCTGCCCACCTTCCAAGCCTCCTCTGCTCTCTCTAGTGGACTTAAGTGCTCACCTTCTACCAAAGGGCATTCAACAGCCTCTGATACACCAAGAAGTCTTGGCTCCAAGTACCATCCTTCCTGGGTCTTCTCCACTTTATTGGTGGCCTCCTTGTGATTTTAGATTGTTTTTGTTTATGTGCAGATGGTTTTGCCTGTCTGCTAGAAGCTTTAGTTGTCAAAAAAAAAAAAAAAAAAAAAGAAAAAAGAAAGCACATTGAGTGGCCACTGGCATAAGCCAGTAAGCAGCATCCCTCTGCGGTCTTGGCTTCAATTCCTGCCTCCAGGTTCCTGCCTTGAGTTCCTGTCTTGGCCTCCCTTGATGATGTAATGTGGGCTGTAAGCCAAATAAACCTTTTCTTCCCCAAATTGCAGCAAACTAGAATATAAATTGGCACCAGGATCACATGAGGACCTGACCATGCTGGGTTTTTATTGCTGTCATTTGGTTTGGTGTTTTTGAGTCAGGGTCTCCCTGTAGCCTCGGATGGCCTGGAACTCACAGAGCTCTGTCTGCTTCTACCTCCCGAGTATTGGGACTAAAAGTGTATGCCAACACTTGTGTCAACCATATTGTTTTGGGGAGGATCATGGGAGCATTTGGAATTTTGGGATGGGAAAACCCCTGAGCGCTTGAAGGTTAGTGAGCTGTTCTGCAGGAACCTGGAAGGTAATGCTAAGAGAAATGGAGATAGTGGAGGCTTGGCTTGTGAAGTTTCAGAGGGAACTTGGAGAGTCTATCTGGGCCATTTGTGTGATATATTTTTCAGTTCAGAATTTTTGGACATGAAACCTTATGTGCTTTATTGGGAGAACTGATGATTCTCCCAATGCTGGTCAGATGAGGCTGAGCAATCAGCTGTAATTACGAAGAAACCAGCATCGCTGAGTGATGGGACATTGATCTTCTGGGAAATATTTCCTCAGAGTCAGCACACAGAGCTGTGGTCCAGAGGAGGCCAAAGCTGCATCAGAAGCCAGATTTGGTAATGTGTAAGGGTCTCCAAGGTGGTCCTGGTTTTGAAGGCATGAAGGGGTCATGAAGAGAATCTAGGACCTGATACCCTGTGAGGCCAAGAGGACACTGGTGAAGGTGCAGCCTCAGTTGCAGTGAAGACACCAGGATATAACAGAGATGCCTGGACTGTGGGATGACCATCAAGGCAGTGGGGACATGAGCTACAGGGCCAGCCTGGGCCTATGAGACAAGCTGCCCGGGCATGGAAGGGGGCTGTCCAAGCCTGTTAGAGCCCAGAGGATCACGAGTACATCAAGCTATACTGCTGGAACTTGGTTTTACGTGTGTCTGGTTCTTCCCATTTGAAATAAAAAAGTATATAACTTATTTTTATTTTATAGGAGCCAACAGTTAAGAGAGTTTAGAGATACACTGAGCTCTTTTTAAAGTACTGGAATTTTTTTTCTTTTTTTTTGTCTTTTCGAGACAGGGTCTCCCTGTGGCCTTGAACTCACAAAGATTCGCCTGCCTCTGCCTCCCAAGTGCTAGGATTAAAGGCGTGCGCCACCACGCCCGGCTTAAAGTACTGGAATTTTTAAAGACTGTGGGACTTTCAAAATTATACTGTTCTATATTGTGATACTAATATTAACATAAGATCTTGGGGACAAGAAATGGAAAGGTTACAGTTTAATAGTGATTTGTGTATCAAGTTGACAAGGGGTCAACTTGACACACCTGAGAAGAAGAAACAGAAATTGGGAAATGTCTTCTATCAGATTGGCCCATGGGCATGTCTGTGAGGTATTTTCTTGATTGCTGATTGACACCAGAAGGCCCACGAACTGTGGGTGGCACCACCCCTGGGCAGGTGCTCCTAAATTGTGTAAGAAAGAAGGCTGAGCACAGGCCTGGGGCACAAGTCAGTAAGTAATGCTCTTCCACCATCTTGGCTTCAGTTTCTGCCTCCAGTTCCCTACCCTAGGTTCCTGTCCTGAGTTCCCACCTGACTTCCCTAAAGATGGACTATGCTTTGGAAGTGTAAGATGAAATAAACCCTTTCCACATGGTGGCACACACCTTTAATCCCAGCACTTGGGAGGCAGAGGCAGACTGATCTCTGTGAGTTCAAGGCTAACCTGGTCTACGTAGCAAGTTCCTGGCCATCTGGGGCTACAGGGAGACCCTGACTCGAAAAGACCAACACCTCCCTCCCCCCCAAAAAAGAAATAAACACTTTCCTCCTTTGGTCAGTGTTTCATCACAACACTACAAAGCTAATACAGCCTGTCTATAAGTGCATCACATGCATCCAGTGCCCACAGAGGCCAGAAGGCACTGGATCCCCTGGAACTGGAGTTATGGATGGCTGTGAACTGTCACATGGTACTGGGAACCAAACCTGGGTCCTCTGGAAGACAATAAATGTTCTTAACCACTGAGCCATCTCTCCAGCCCCTCATAGGAGCCTCCTTTCTTCTCTCTTCCTGTCCAGCCCAAAAGGTGGCTACTTTGGGGGCTTCCTTAAGAATGAGTCTCTCCCTCCTGCACTGTTCCTGGTTAGTCTCAGTCTACCCCCATGTAGTTCCCTCCAGTACCAGGAAGTGCAAATCTGGAGTTCCTGCTCTCTTGGACAAGCTTCTGCAAACCCTTTCCCATCTTATGCAAAACCATGTATTTTTATCTGGGTGCAAATCTGTCTATGAAGACTCATAGACCGTTTATTTTTTATTTTTTATTTTTTTTGGTATTTTTGAGACAGGGTCTCCTTTTAGTCCCAGCCAGCCTGGAGCTTGCTCTGTAGACCAGGCCGGCCTTGAACTCACAAAGATCCACCGGCCTCTGTCTCCCGAGTACTGGCACTAAAGATGGTTCTTAAGCACCATGTGGGTGCTGGGAATCAAACCCGGTCCTCTGCAAGAAAAAGTTAGTGCTCTTAACTGCTGAGCCATCTCTCCATCTCTCCAGCCCCCTAGACCATTTATTTACAATAGTAAAACTAATAACACTTTAGAGGGGGCTGGGGATGTAGCTGAGTTCTTAGACTACTTGCCTAGCATGCATAGGTCCTATGTTCAACCCCAGCACTACTTAAGTCAGGTGTGGTAATGCATACCTTTAATCTTAGGTAGAGGAAGGAGGTCAGAAGTTGAAGGTCATTCTGGGCTAGCCTGGGATACATGATCCCATCTCAAACAAAGAAAAAAGGTGGAATCAGTTCAGAGAGCCCTCATGGGGCCAAGAGTTAAACTGTGGAACACCCATGCTGCGCAAGCCACCAACAGATACAACAACTAAGATGCATTTTCAAGGAACTGTGAAGGGGAAAAAAAATGCAAGTTTCAAGGATTAGATGCTCTAATAGTCCATTTACATAATGTTCTTTTTTAACGGCATTTAAAAAATATTTTATGCCGGGCTTGGTGGTGCACACCTTTAATCCCAGCACTCAGGAGACAGAGGCATGTGGATCTCTGAGTTCAAGGCCAGCCTGGTCTAAGGAGTGAGTCCAGGACAGCTGGGGCTACAGGGAGACCCAGTCTCAAAAAAAACCAAAAAAACCAAAAATTTATTTTGTATATGAGTGTATTGCCTGTATGTATGTAAGTGCACCCATGTCACACAGTGCCTGTGGAGGACAGAGGACACTGGATCCCTTGAACTGGAGTTATGGATGGTTGTTAGCTGCCATGCATGGGGTGCTAGAAATGGAGCCTGGGTTCTTTGCAAGCGCAGCCAATACTCCTAACCACTGAGCCATCTCTCCAGCCGCATTTTTGTATTTTAAACTCTGTGTGTGTGTAATTGTGTGTGTGAATGCAGCAGCAGTGCTTGAGTTACAGGGTGCTGTGAGATGCCCAACATGGGTGCTGGAATTCAAACTCAGGGTGGTTCTCTTACCCAGTGAGCCATCTTTCCCGCCCCTATTCTTGTTATTTTGTTTTCCAAGACAGGATTTCACTACATAGCACTGGCTGACCTCCAACTTGCTATGTAGACCAGGCTGGCCTCAAATTCACAGAGATCCACCTGCCTCTGCCTCCCAAGTGCTAGGATTAAAGGCGTGTCCCACCACACCAGGCCCTTCCAAAATCAGATAATTGTTCAGAGCCAGTGATGATAAGACGAGGGGAGGGATTCGGAACAAAGCTAGGAAAGGAGAAGAGCAAGGAAAGGAACGCCTCTGTATTGACAGGTGGTGCTGTATGCTAGAATCACAAACTACCACTGGGGGAAACAGCATTCTTAGGATCACTTTATATTGTTTCTTACAACTGTGAGTACCTACAGAAAAGAAGTTCTTTCCAAATAAAATACTTAATTAAAAAAAAAATACAGCTTTGGGCCTGTGAGATGGCTCAGTGGGTAAAGATCTTTGCCACCAAGCCTGATGACTCACATGGCAAAAGGAAAGAACTGACTCCTACACGTGTGCTGTGGCATGAGCATACACACCACATACATGAAACACAGAAATAAATGGAAAAAATGAAAAATACAGCCCCAAACTGAGCCCGAATGAAATATGCCACGCCCTGCCCTGTTTCTCTTCCTATAGTGCTCACTACCAGGACGATTAGGGCACACTGTCCTTCCACGCAAGGCCACTGATGTGCCGGCTTTGATTTCCCCTCACCCTCCTTCTTTCCTGTTTCTACACCTCCGGCAAATTTGGCCTATTCTGACTTCCAAACATATCTGAAATCCACCATCCCCTCAGCTGTCCCCTGGCCTGGCTCCTCAGTCACCACCCAGCTGCCACTTGGGCCCCCTCCAGGCCATTCCCCAGCAGCCGGAGTGAACTTTATAAAACATGCATCAGACCATGCTGCTCCCCTGCTGAAAACCTTTTCTTAGCACTAATCCCAAGATAAAGTTCAGACGCTTTATGAAACCAGTGGAGGTCTCATCTCCACCTGCTCCTCCACACTGAACTTCTGTGACTCATGGGAAATCTCAGTATCTTTGGGGTTTAGTAAATGCCATTTCCACCACCTGGGTCCTTCTGATGTCTCCTCGGGTGGATCTCCACAGACCTGCTGTCCTTCCCTAACCCAGTTATCACAACGTCCAAGGAACTGATTTCATCTTTATTCATTTCATTTTGGTGCTGGGGACATGTCAGAGCCAGTGAACACCTACTGATTTCATGATCCAATACACAAATGCTTGCATAAACATTGAAACAATGCAACACCCCACTGTTCTCCAGGAAGAACACCCCCCCCAAAGGCCCTGACCGTTCGAATCCATCTGCAATTTTCTTCACAGCCTATACCAGCTGAGATCATTCTAAACTGTCTTGTTTTTTTCAGACACAATCTCACGGAGCCCAAACTGGCCTCGAAAACTTGTTAGTAGCTGAAGCTGCCTATCTTGATCTTCCTACTACCTTCCAAATGCTGGTTACAGACATGCACCACAGCTGGCTGAGATGATCTCCAATTCTTTCCCATTACTCTGGCGGGGCCACGTAGGGGTGACTGTAGGAGGAAGGGGGAATGAGGACGGTTGTGTCTTGGTCCAATGAGAATCACTGAAACTGGACTCCTGGAGATGGGAAGATCAGACTATGGAGGAAACTCTGATATCAAAGGGAGGAAAGCGAGATCTCCCGGGGAAGTTCAAGCCAGGCCTCCTGTTGATGCTGCCCAGTTTCTCTACTCACTGATCACATCCATAGGACATTCTTGGGTCTATACACACACACACACACACACACACACACACACACACACACGCACACGTTAACTGTGCAGATCTCAAAAGCTACCTTTTCTCGCTAAACACCAGCGGGTGCCCATGGTGGTACTAGGGGATGCGCTGTCTCCAAAGCCTAAAACTATCTGATCTGTGGACCACCTCCCCCTGATCTAGCAGATCAAGGACACCTGGCTGGCACCAGTCCAGGCTCTTGAGTTTTACAAACTCAGTACCCCAAGCACGGTTCACACAACAGGCGCCCAGCGTCTGCTAGTTTGGGCCTGTGGTCTCTCCCAGTCCCAGGCGTGCACATAGGCGGCGCCTGTCCTTTCCCCTCGGGAAGCAGGGAACTGCGAGCCCGCCCGAGGTACCCAGTCGGCCCCGGGGACGTTCTCTGTGGTCCGGCTGCGCGGGGCGGCCGCTCTGCATCGCGGTCTCCTCCCTAAACGCCCGGGTCCAGCCGGCTGTTCCTGCCGCGTGCTCCCTCCCGCGCCAGCCCGCTGCCTCCGCCGCTCGCGCTGTTCCGGTTCGGAGGCCCCCTCCCCGCGGGGCCGGCTCTCCCTGGCTGTTCCGGGCCGGTCGACCCCTCCCCGGCCGGGCCGCGACTCCCGTGGCTGTTCCCATCCGCACCCCTCCCGCCCCGCGCTGTTCCGGCCCCGGCGCCCTCCGCCCCGCGGCCGACGCGCGCCCTGGGCCCTGCGCTTTCAGGGCGCGGCGGGAGGGGGCGCCTCGCGGAACAGCCGCTCCCCTGGCCCCGCCGCGCTCACCCTCCAGGGCCTCGAAGATCGCCTGCGCCATCTTGGAGTCTCTGCCGCCGCCGCTGCCCCGGGAGCCAAAGCCGGGCTACGCAAGCATTGTGGGAATCGCGGTGCCGGCCGCGGAGGCGGCGGCGGGGTCCGGGCCGCCAGGGGGCGCCCAGTAGCCGACGCCGAGCCCCCTGCCCCGGAAACACAGCCTCGGCTCTGCTCTCGGGGCGCCCTCTTCCGCGACATCCTCCCATCGTCGTCACCTACACATCTGCTCCGTAGGGACCGTGTCCGTAGCGCGCAAGGCTCCACCCAACCTTAATCCCCACCCACCTGACTACCTGGGTTCCCAACTCTCACAGATACCCCTCAACTCCACTGCTTGCGAAACCCCAGCTCTGCAGCACGGTGGCACCCTATCACCGCTGCTCACAGTATGCTCCAACTTGGCCACGTTAGCTCCTATTCCCACCTCACCTGGACCACCCAATTCTGTCACAAGGACACCCCCTTCAGCCCTCAACTGAGCCACACAGAATGCACCCCTTGTCTTAGATGTACCGTTCCCCTCTCCAGAAGTGACTGGGAAGCATCCTCTGCTTGGGCTGAATCCCCCATTCCCTCTTAGATCCCCCAGCTTTTGGGGACCTCTAGACCCCTTCACACACACACACACACACACACCTCTCAACCCTAATTCTGTGAGACTCCATTTCTGTCACATAAACCTAGTACCCACCTCAACCACCTCTCATCCAGGCTCATAGAGACATACCAAGGTTTCTAGGGCCCCTCCCATCTTTCATTGGGCCCATGGCACACACCACCTTCATTTATACATTTATGTAGGTCAGAAGAGGGTGTCGGATTCCCCTGGAACTGGAGTTCTCCTGGAATTGGAGTTTCAGTCGGTTCTTGGCCGCCATGTGGGTGCTGGGGATCGAACCCGGGTCCTCTGCAAGAGCGGTCGGTGCTCTTAACCGCTAGGCCATCTCTCCAGCCCCGGTGCTGGTCTTAAACTCCTGATTCTCTGGCCTCCAACTTCTAAGTGTCTAAGTGCTGGGCACCATGACCAACTTTGGATAGTCAACTTTTTTTTTTTTTTTGTCTTTTTGAGACAGGGTCTCCCTATTGTAGCCCCAGCTGACCCAGAACTCACTATGTAGATCAGGTTGGCCTTGAACTCACAGAGATCTTCCTGCCTCTGCCTCCCAAGTGCTAGGATTAAAGGCGTGTGCCACCACACCCAGCACAGGTGTTTTTTTTTTTAATATATAATAATTTTATTCTTTGGATAATGTCAGGCTGGGTGTGGCGGTGTATACCTTTAATCCCAGCACTCATGTGTGCAGCAGCCCTTGTCATGTCCAGAAGACACTGTTTAGTCCTGGTCCCACCTGACCTCTGGCTCTTACAATGTTTCCACCCACTCTACTATAACAGTCCCTGAGCCTGGAGAGAAAGGGTGTGTGGTATACATGCCCACACTTCTTCTCTGCCCTTTGGCCTGTTGTTTCTATGTTAACCACTGTCCTTCTATACAGAGAAACTTCCCTCATGAGGTTTGAAAGTTGCACTAACCTATGGGTAAAGAGATGTAAGTTTATATAAGCCACAATAAGAACTTGTCACCCTTTATAGAGAAACCACAGTTTGCGGATTAGCATACCATCCAAGCATCTGTGTCTATGTTCACAGCTTAGCTTGATGTAACAATTAGTACTGCTTAAATGCCTGTACATCCAATTGCTTGTGCTTTGTTAGTATGACTAAAAAGGTATCACTGGAAAAGCTGTCAACCCATGAAGGGAAACAACCTGAACAGACTAGAGTCCAAAATGAAATCTCAGGGGCTGGAGAGATGCCTAGCGGTTTTTAAGAGCGGCCGACCGCTATTGCAGAGGTACCCGGGTTCGATCCCCAGCACCCCATGGGGCTGCTGAGAACTCTGACAAACTCTCCAATTTCCAGGAGAACTTCCAGTTTCCAGGGAATCCGACACCCTCTTCTGATCCGCGGCATTGCACCGACACGGTGCACAAACTTGCATGCAGACCAGTACATTCATAACATACAGAAATAAATAAAATTAATTAAAAAAACCAAAAAAAAATGACAATCCAAAAAAGAAAGTAGGACTGTTTTTCTTCTCAAACCCACTTGTCCCTTTTCCAAAAGCCCAGAAACAAACTGCGGAAGAGAAGCATGGTAGAATGTAAGGCTGCGAAGAGATAAGGGGTATCATGAGACTACAGGAATATAGTCCTGGACTCCTAATTTGATCAACATGCCTGTGCATACAAGTTCCAACGACTGGGAACTATGGGAACTTGGGTTATTCAAATTTTGGACATAGATAGGCTAGCAAAATGCACCAATTACCTAAATTTATGACAAATCTGAAGTAACATCAATGTTATCTTGCAAACAACTTGTGTTATTATATGAGAATTCCCTAAAAATAAACAAATAAAAAAAAAGGATATTCACTGAGCTAAGCAGTTAAGGAGCGCCGACTGCTCTTGAGAGGCACTGGGTCGAAAAAAAATCCCCAAGCACCCACATGTCAGCTGAGAACCGTCTGTAAACTCCAATTTCCAGGAGAACTCCAGTTCCAGGGAATCTGACGCACTCTTCTGACCTTCTGAGCATTGCACGACATGGGTTGCACAAACTAAATGCAGACAGTTACATTCATACACATAAATTAAATAAAAAAAAAGATATCATTCTACTCTAATAAGCCTGGCTAGGATCAAGAAAACAAATGATACCAAGATGCTGGAGAGTTGTAGGGAAAGGGGAACACTCATCCCTGCTGGTGGGAATTAAATGGTACAAACCACTATGGAAAGTAGTACGGAGAACCTTGGAAGACTTGATGAACTGCCACCCAACCAGCCATACCGACTCCTGGGCATTGTACCACTCAAGACTCACCCCACACTTCAGATTGATACATTGCACAAGCCATGTTTTTTTGAGCTCTCTTCACAATTAGCAAGGAGCTTGGAACCAACCCAAGGCCCCTCAACTGACGTAGTGGATATGAGTAAAATTGTAGGTATTCTACACAATGGAATTAGTAACTATGCAGCAGTAAAAGAAAGATGACTCATGAACTTTGCAGGTAAATGGATGGAGCTAGAAGATATCATGCTAAGTGAATAAGTAGCATAGTCCCAGAAAAACAAGATGACCGAATGTTATCCCTGATCTGTGGTGCTAGCAACCAATACCTAGATTATATGGCAAAACTGGAGCAACTGTTAATGTGATCTGAAAACAACTGTGCTCTTATATTGTAGAAATCACCTTAAAAAAAATAAATAAAAAAAATTACCCCCCCCCAAAAAAAAGAAATGTCACCTGCTACTCATGGAGAATCCTTCTCTGAGTTCTTACACGGGGCCCAGCATGGAAAGAGGGCATTTGGAAACTATTTACTTGGACAGGCTTTTCTTGGGTAGAGTCATTTGGTAAGTCCTGTCTTACATGGCTATTGTCATAAACCTCCCATGGTGCTAAAGGTGAAGAGTTGTGAAAACAGGAACATTTATTACGTAGTAACCCATTTTATTTTATTTTATTTTATTTTTATATTATTTCCAATGTTATGAATGTATTGTCTGCATGCAAGTCTGTGCACCCGTGACAGCATTGCCGAGGAGGTCAGAAGAGGGCGGGACTCCCCTGGAACTGGAGTGCTCTCCTGGAATTGGATTTCAGACGCTCTCTGGCCGCCAGTGTGGGTGCTGGGAATTCGAACCCGGGTCCTCTGCAAGAGCGGTTCGGCGCTCTTAACCGCGTAGGCCATCGCTCCAGCCCCGTAGTAACCCATTTTAATTTTGCATAACTCTTAAGTTCCTCAGGGCAACCCTCTTTTTTTATTTTATTTTATTTTCTGTTCATGTGTATTGAATGTACGTGTCTGCATGCAGTCTGTGCACCCGTTGTACGTGATCAATGCCTCGGAGGTTCAGTAGAAGAGAGGTGTGGACTCCACCTAGAACGGAGTTCTCCTGGAATTGGAGTATTCGACGTTCTGCCGCCATGGGGTGCTTGGGGTCGAAACCCGGGTCCCTGTAAAGATGATGGTTGGCGCTCTTAACCGCTAGCCATTCTCTCCAGCCCAGGGCAACCCTCTTTATTTACCTTTGCCCCCCAAAACAAAATTCACTTGGTGTCTGCATAGAGTACTTACTGTGTACCAGTTTTTCTGTATGCTTTTGTGTGTGTGGTTTTGGCTGTCAACCCCAGGGCTGTATGCATACTGATAAATGTTCTCCCCCAAGCCCCTTAATATCTTTTTTAATTTTATTTTTTTTATTTTCAGAACAGAGTCTCCCTTTAGTCCCTGGAGCTCACTCTTGTAGACCAGCTGGCCTTGATCTCAGAGATCCGCGCTGCCTCTGCTCCATTGCAGATAGTAGTGCTAGGAATAAAGGTGTGCACCACCACACCGGGATCTTTTTCTTTTTTTCAGCCCTTACATTAAATTTTAAAAAAACATTTTTCTTTTTTTTTTTTTTTGGACAGGGTCTCCCCTGTAGCCACAGCGGTCCTGGAACTCACTATGTAGGACCAGCTGCCTTGAACTGCACAGAGATTCCTCCTTGGCCTCCATGCCTCCCACAGTGCTAGGGGATGTAGGCGTCCCACCACACCTGGCTTCCTCCATTTTTAATCTTTTTTTTTTTTTTTTTCTTTTGAGACAGGGTCTCCGTAGCCCCAGCTGTCTGGAACTCACTCTCTAGACCAGGCTGGCCTTAACTCACAAAGATCCACCTCCTCTCGCTCTCCAGAGTAGCTGAAATTAAAAAAAATTTAAAAAAAAAAAAAAAAAAAATTTTAATATTTTATTTTATTTATTTTATTTATTTTTATTTTATTTTATTTTATTTTATTTTTATGCTTGGCGCCAGAAGCGAGAGCCCCTCGGGCTCGCCCCCCGACCCAGGAGTCAGTGAAAAAAACGATCAGAGTTAAGTGGTATTTTTCACAGAGGCCCATGAAGCCGGCGGACAAACCGCCCCACCCCACCCCCAGGGAAAAGTGGAGGGAGCACAGGGGCCCCCACTTATTCTACACCTCTCAAGTCTCTTCACCGTGCCAGACTAGAGTCAAGCTCAACAGGGTGTTTTTTCTCCACTGATTGCGTCAATCCCGTTGCCTAGGCTGTGGTTTCGCTGGATAGTAGGTAGGGACAGTGGAAACCTCCTTCATCCATTCATGTGTGTCAACTAATTAGAAGAGGAAGCATTTGTCTACCTTAAGAGAGTCATAGTTACCCCACAGTTTACCCGCACTTCATTGAATTTCTTCACTTTGACATACAGAACACTGGGCAGAAATCACATCCCGTCAACACCGCTGCGGGCCTCATTGCAATTTTATTCTTACAGAAATCCGGTTAACCTGTGGGAAACAGAGACACAGAGAAAAAAGTAACTGCCCCAAAAAGAGGATGTAGCTAATAAGGGCTAAAGACAGGTCTCAAATCCAGGTCTCCTGGCTTGGCTCCAGGTCTCTGGTCTTAGTTGCTTTCGTCATTTTGTAGCAAAATACCAGAGGCACGCCAACAGAAGTCTATTGTATCAGCATCCTGGAAGCCAGAAGTCAGGGCCCAAGGTGCCAGCAGGCTTCCTTTCTCTGGAGGGCGGGCTTTCTCCTTGGCTTGCAGAAAGTGCCTTTTTGAGGTGTCACATGGTATTCACATGCTCACCCCCACCTGTGTGTGTGTATCTTTTCTAGCCAACTGTGGTGGCATATGCCTTTAATACCAAGACTTGGGAGACAGCAGCAGACAGGTTTAAAGGCCAGCCTGACTTACATACTGAGTTCCAGGACTAGCCAGGGCTACTAGTGAGACCCTGACTCAGGAAAAAATTAAAAAAGATTTAAAAATACATTTATTTGATTTTATCTTGGAGGGAGGGGCCTAGGCAATCAGAAGGACAACTTGCAGGGTCAGTTCTGGTGGCAGGTACCTTTACCTGCTGACCCATCTTGTGGGCCTCATTTTGCTCTTTGTAATATTTCTTTTTTTTTTTTTGGTTCTTTTTGAACATGCGGTTCTCCCTGTAGCCCCAGCTGCTCTGGAACTCACTCTGATAGACCAGGCTGGCCTTGAACTCACAAAGGATCCACCTGCCTCTGCCTCCTAAGTGCTAGGATTAAAGGCCGTGCGCCACCACGCCCAGGCTGTTAATATTTCTTTAACATGGGGCTGAAGAGATGGCTTAGAGGTTAAGAGCGCCGACTGCTCTACAGAGGACCCAGGTTCAATCCCTAACACCCACATCGTGCTGAGAACCGTCTGAAACTTCCAATTCCAGGAAACTCCAGTTCCAGGGGAATCCGAGACCCTCTTCTGACCTCCCCGGCATTGCACGACATGGGTGCACCAGACTGCATGCAGACAGTACAATCAAATAAAATAAATAAATTAAAATTAAAAAATATTCTTAACATTCATTGTTTTATTTACGTGTGTTGTGCATTTGTGCACATGCCACCACATGCATGTGGAGGCAGAAGACAGTTCATGGGAGTAGGTTCTCTCCTTTTGCCATGTGGCAAGTACTTTTACCCACCAGCCATCTTGTCCATCTTTTTTTTTTCTTTCCCCACATACAATCAAGGTCTTATGTAGCCCAGTGCTCCCTCAAGCTAATCTATGTAGCTGAGAATGACCCTGAAGTTTTCAATCCTCCTGCCTCTACCTGCCTGGTGCTAGGATCATAGGCCCATGGCCACATGTTTATTATATGTGGTGCTGAGGATCCAACCTGGGGCTTCTATCAGCAAATAATCTAATCACTATCTAAGCTAACTATATTCCACCACCCACATACAGTAACATTCTGAGGTATTGGAGCTAGAATTTAGCATATTGGGGGGGGGGGGACCGAAAAGGGAACACATAATTCTTTCCCTAACAACTACTGTGTCTTGATAGCTCAGACTAACACCAAGATCTAGCTTTGCTTTTACTTATGCTAACTTGGTCCCCTCTAACCTGCGAGTTTAGTTTAAGTCCTCCCAAAGAGAAGTCAACATTTTGGGGTTAACTAGAGCACTCACTGTAAAGTTGGATATTAGAAGTTTCTAGGTCTCTCCTTTTTGCCCTACTTGGCTCTGTGCCTGGAATTACATTAGTTGCTTTAGAAGTTCAGTGCCAACCAAAATCTTATCAGTTCTGTGCCCTTTTCCTTCAGGGCCACCTGGTTGGCACAGAACTGGTAAGATTTTTGGTGGAGGTGGAGAGTAGGAAGTTTGTGGCAAGTGGCAGTCAGATTGGGGACTCTGTCAGTGTTAGGGCTCTGCATTTTATTTTTATTTTATTTGTATTTATTTCATTATTTCATTTATTTCATTTTATTTTATTTTTTATTTTATATGTGTATATGTACTGTCTGCATGCAGGTTTGTTGCACCCGTTTGTGTAATGCCGAGGAGGTCAGAAGGGGGTGTCGGCATTCCCCTGGAACTGAAGTTAAAAACGGTTCTTAGGCCATGTGGTGCTGGGCAAACCCGGGCGTCCTCTGTGAGAGCAGTCGGTGCTCTTAACCGCATAGGCCATCTCTCCAGCCAGGGCTCTGCATTTTGGAGAGCTCATTTACTTGTCCCTTCCAGCAAGCCATCAGTCAAGCATTTCCCTGGTGGCTTCTGTGTCGCCCTTTAGGTCTAACCAGAATGGATGTAGTACCTTCTCTGCACAGTGGGTGGAAAAAGGAGACTTGCCAGTAGCAGGAGATGGTCACCTGATGAGGCCATGCCCGGTCACTGTGGAGTACCGATCACGTGAGTACCTAGAATGGAAAGACAGGGTTTCATTCTGTTCCTCGGAGGCCATGGATAAATTCTGAGAGGAGGCAAGAAGGCAGGCTCCTCTTGTTCGGAGGATAGGAAGACTTCGTTTTCCAGAAGTCAGAACGGCGTACAGATTTGTACACAGGGAGTGTCTGGAAAGCTGCCGTGAGCTGCACTGTGTTCATGGACTCTTTCACTGTCCACTGCCTCTATGACCCTGAGAACAATACCCAAACTGTCACTTATTAGCCTCAGCCGTATTTTTTTTTTTTTTTTCGAGACAGGGTCTCCCTGTAGCCCCAGCTGTCCTGGAACTTGCTCTGTAGACCAGACTGCCCTTGAAACTCAAAGATCCGCCTGCCTCTGCCTCCAAAGTGCTAAGATTAAAGGCGTGGGCCACCGCGCCCAGCTTAGTCTCAGTCGCTCTTTTACAATTCTTGGCTCTGAGTGTGTGTGTTGGGGTAGAGGAGGCTGAATACAGAGCCCTGCGAAATGCTAAGGGGGTGATCTACATAGAGGGCACCTCTACCCCTTGGCCTTTGATTGTGACCCAGAGCATTTGCACCTGCTTCTCCCTCAGCTTTCCTGTTCCCTTTTTCTTTTTTTTTTATTTTATTTTATTTTAATTTAATTTTATTATTGTATGTGTATGAGTGCACTGTCTGCATCAGGTTTTGCACCCGTGTCGGTGCAATGCCGCGAGGTCAGAAGAGGGTGTCGGATTCCCCTGGAACTGGAGTTCTCCTGGAGTTGGAGTTTCAGACGGTTCTCAGGCCGGCATGTGGTGCTGGGGATCGAACCCGGGTCCTCTGTAAGAGCGGTCAGCGCTCTCTACGCTAGGCCATCTCTCCAGCCCCTCCTGTTCCCTTTTCACATAGCTGACCTCATTTCTCAAGTTGCTTACTTCCTCCGAGAGGCTCTTCCTGACCATTGACTAAAATAGCTTCTTTTCCTACCTGGAAAAAAAAAAATGAATTCATGGAACATCTCTCCTCTCCGCTCCCCCTTATCTCTTTCCTTGTTTACAGCCCCCTCTCCTGCTGGACTATAACTGCATGAAGACAAGTTTCTTTTCTTTTCTTTTTTTTTTTTTTTTTTGGTCTTTTTGAGACAGGGTCTCCCTTTACTCGCTTTATAGACCAGGCTGTCTTTGAACTCACAGAGATCCGCCTGCCTCTGCCTCCAGAGTGCTAGGATTAAAGGCGTGCGCCACCACACCGGACATAAACCACTGATTGTTGATGGCACTGCTCTGGTTCCCTTTTCCTTTTGCATTTCCCCCAACTCTTCTTATTGTCCAATGACAAGTTAGTGGACACAACCTATCAATACTGTGATTTTAAAATTTTATATATATATATATATATATATATAATATAATATATATATGAGACAGGGTTTCCCTATAAGCCCCAGCTGGCCTGGACATAATTAAATATTTTGAGATTGACTGTCCATATTATCAAACTGACCTCTAAACCGTTATTATCACCTTTTTTTTTTTTTTTTTTTTTGGGTCTCTTTGAGACAGGGGTATCCCTGTAGCTCTGACTGTCCTGGAACACACTCTGTAGACAGGCTGGCCTTGAACTCCAGAGATCCGCCTGCCTCTGCCTCCCAAAGTGCTAGGTTAAAAGCTGTGCCACCGACACCCGGCAAACGTTATATCTCTTTATTTATTTTAGTTGTTTTTTGTTGTTTTGTTTTTTGTTTTTGGTCTTTTCAGGACAGGTCTCCCTGTAGCCCCAAACTGTCCTAGAATTCCTCTGTAGACCAGCTAGCCTTGAACGCACAAAGATCCACTTGTGTCTCTCCTCCCAAGAGTGCTAGGATTAAAGGCGTGTGCCACCACACCCGGCCTTACTTGTTTATTTTTAAGGGATTCTACAATATAATACACAGTTGTTTTCAGCATATAACATTGAAATTACTAGTTTGCATACAATTAGGTAATTGGTGCATTTTGCAATTATTTTGCCATACAATTAGTAATTGGTGCATTTTGCAAGTATCTATGTCAAATTTTTGAACAACCCAAGGTTCCCATAGTCCAGTTGGAGAAGCTTGTATGCACAGGCATGTTATCAATAGGAGTCCAGACTATATTCCTGTAGTCTCATGATTCACCCCTATCTTCCACAGCCCTTACAATCTAACCTCGCCTCTTCCTCAGGTTTTTCCCTGGCTTTGGAAAGGGGCACAAGTGGGTGAGAAAAACAGTCTACTTTCTTTGGATTGTCATTTTGGACTCTGCTGTTCAGGTGTTTCCCTTCATGGGTTGACAGCTTTCCAGTGATACCTTTTTAGTCATACTAACAAAGCACAAGAAAATGGGTGTCACAGGCATTTAAGCAGTACTAATTGTTACATCAAGCTAAGCTGTGAACATAGACACAGATGCTTGGATGGTATGCTAATCCAAACTTGGTTTCTCTATAAGGGTGACAAGTTTCTTATTGTGGCTTATATAAACTTACATCTCTTTACCCATAGGTTAGTGCAACTTTCAAACCTCATGAGGGAAGTTTCTCTGTATAGAAGGACAGTGGTTAACATAGAAACAACAGGCCAAAGGGCAGAGAAGAAGTGTGGGCATGTATACCACACACCCTTTCTCTTCAGGCTCAGGGACTGTTATAGTAGAGTGGGTGGAAACTTGTAAGAGCCAGAGGTCAGGTGGGACCAGGACTAAACAGTGTCTTCTGGACATGACAAGGGCTGCTGCCTACATGAGTGCTGGATTAAAGGTATACACCGCCACAAAGAACCCAGCCTGACATTATCCAAAAGAATTAAAATATATATATTAAAAAAAAACACCTGTGCTGGGTGTTGGGGCACACGCCTTTAATCCTAGGCACTATGGGAGGCAGGGCAGGAAGAATCTATGTGAGTTTCAAGGCAACCATGATCTACATGAGTTCTGGGTCAGTGGGGCTACAATAGGGAGAACCCATGTCTCAAAAAGACAAAAAAAAAAAAAGTGTGACGTATCCAAAGTTGGTCATGGTGCCCAGCACTTAGACACTTAGAAGTTGGAGGGCCAGAAATCAGGAGTTTAAGACCAGCACCGGGGCTGAGAGAGGCCTAGCGGTTAAGAGCACGACCGCTCTTGCAAGGACCCGGGTTGATCCCCACACCCACATGGCGGCCAAGAACCGACTGAAACTCCAATTCCAGGAGAAACTCCAGTTCCAGGGAATCCGACACCCTCTTCTGACCTACATAAATGTATAAATGAAGGTGGTGTGTGCCATGGGCCCAATGAAAGATGGGAGGGGCCCTAGAACCTTGGTATGTCTCTATGAGCCTGGATGAGAGGTGGTTGAGGTGGGTACTAGGTTTATGTGACAGAAATGGAGTCTCACAGAATTAGGGTTGAGAGGTGTGTGTGTGTGTGTGTGTGTGGGTGTGTGATGTGTAGTGGGGATGCTAGAGGTCCCCAAAAGCTGGGGGATCTAGAGGGGAATGGGGGATTCAGCCCAAGCAGAGGATGCTTCCCAGTCACTTCTGGAGAGGGGAACGGTACATCTAAGACAAGGGGTGCATTCTGTGTGGCTCAGTTGAGGGCTGAAGGGGGTGTCCTTGTGACAGAATTGGGTGGTCCAGGTGAGGTGGGAATAGGAGCTAACGTGGCCAAGTTGGAGCATACTGTGAGCAGCGGTGATAGGGTGCCACCGTGCTGCAGAGCTGGGGTTTCGCAAGCAGTGGAGTTGAGGGGTATCTGTGAGAGTTGGGAACCCAGGTAGTCAGGTGGGTGGGGATTAAGGTTGGGTGGAGCCTTGCGCGCTACGGACACGGTCCCTACGGAGCAGATGTGTAGGTGACGACGATGGGAGGATGTCGCGGAAGAGGGCGCCCCGAGAGCAGAGCCGAGGCTGTGTTTCCGGGGCAGGGGGCTCGGCGTCGGCTACTGGGCGCCCCCTGGCGCCGGACCCCGCCGCCGCCCTCCGCGGCCGGCACCGCGATTCCCACAATGCTTGCGTAGCCCGGCTTTGGCTCCCGGGGCAGCGGCGGCGGCAGAGACTCCAAGATGGCGCAGGCGATCTTCGAGGCCCTGGAGGGTGAAAAAAAAAAAAAAAAAAAGAAAAGAAAAGAAACTTGTCTTCATGCAGTTATAGTCCAGCAGGAGAGGGGGCTGTAAACAAGGAAAGAGATAAGGGGGAGCGGAGAGGAGAGATGTTCCATGAATTCATTTTTTTTTTTTCCAGGTAGGAAAAGAAGCTATTTTAGTCAATGGTCAGGAAGAGCCTCTCGGAGGAAGTAAGCAACTTGAGAAATGAGGTCAGCTATGTGAAAAGGGAACAGGAGGGGGCTGGAGAGATGGCCTAGCGGTAGAGAGCGCTGACCGCTCTTACAGAGGACCCGGGTTCGATCCCCAGCACCCACATGGCGGCTGAGAACCGTCTGAAACTCCAACTCCAGGAGAACTCCAGTTCCAGGGGAATCCGACACCCTCTTCTGACCTCCGCGGCATTGCACCACACGGGTGCACAAACCTGCATGCAGACAGTGCACTCATACACATACAAAAATAAATAAAATTAAATTAAAAATAAAATAAAAAAAAAAAAGAAAAGGGAACAGGAAAGCTGAGGGAGAAGCAGGTGCAAATGCTCTGGGTCACAATCAAAGGCCAAGGGGTAGAGGTGCCCTCTATGTAGATCACCCCCTTAGCATTCGCAGGGCTCTGTATTCAGCCTCCTCTACCCCCAACACACACACTCAGAGCCAAGAATTGTAAAAGAGCGACTGAGACTAAGCTGGGCGCGGTGGCCCACGCCTTTAATCTTAGCACTTGGGAGGCAGAGGCAGGCGGATCTTTGTGAGTTCAAGGGCAGTCTGGTCTACAGAGCAAGTTCCAGGACAGCTGGGGCTACAGGGAGACCCTGTCTCGAAAAAAAAAAAAAAATACGGCTGAGGCTAATAAGTGACAGTTTGGGTATTGTTCTCAGGGTCATAGAGGCAGTGGACAGTGAAAGAGTCCATGAACACAGTGCAGCTCACGGCAGCTTTCCAGACACTCCCTGTGTACAAATCTGTACGCCGTTCTGACTTCTGGAAAACGAAGTCTTCCTATCCTCCGAACAAGAGGAGCCTGCCTTCTTGCCTCCTCTCAGAATTTATCCATGGCCTCCGAGGACAGAATGAAACCCTGTCTTTCCATTCTAGGTACTCACGTGATCGGTACTCACGTGACCGGGCATGGCCTCATCAGGTGACCATCTCCTGCTACTGGCAAGTCTCCTTTTTCCACCCACTGTGCAGAGAAGGTACTACATCCATTCTGGTTAGACCTAAAGGGCGACACAGAAGCCACCAGGGAAATGCTTGACTGATGGCTTGCTGGAAGGGACAAGTAAATGAGCTCTCCAAAATGCAGAGCCCTGGCTGGAGAGATGGCCTAGCGGTTAAGAGCACCGACTGCTCTTACAGAGGACCCTGGTTTGATCCCCAGAATCCACATGGAGGCTAAGAACCGTTTTTAACTTCAGTTCCAGGGGAATCCGACACCCCCTTCTGACCTCCTCGGCATTTGACACAAACGGGTGCACAAACCTGCATGCAGACAGTACACTCATACACATAAATAAAATAAAATAAAATAAAATAAAATGAAATGAAATGAAATGAAATGAAATGAAATAAAATAAAATATAAAATAAAATTGCAGAGCCCTAACACTGACAGAGTCCCCAATCTGACTGCCACTTGCCACAAACTTCCTACTCTCCACCTCCACCAAAATCTTACCAGTTCTGTGCCAACCAGGTGGCCCTGAAGGAAAAGGGCACAGAACTGATAAGATTTTGGTTGGCACTGAACTTCTAAAGCAACTAATGTAATTCCAGGCACAGAGCCAAGTAGGGCAAAAAGGAGAGACCTAGAAACTTCTAATATCCAACTTTACAGTGAGTGCTCTAGTTAACCCCAAAATGTTGACTTCTCTTTGGGAGGACTTAAACTAAACTCGCAGGTTAGAGGGGACCAAGTTAGCATAAGTAAAAGCAAAGCTAGATCTTGGTGTTAGTCTGAGCTATCAAGACACAGTAGTTGTTAGGGAAAGAATTATGTGTTCCCTTTTCGGTCCCCCCCCAATATGCTAAATTCTAGCTCCAATACCTCAGAATGTTACTGTATGTGGGGCTGGGAATATAGCTTAACTGGTAGAGTACTTGCTTAATATGCATGAAGCCCCAGGTTGGATCCTCAGCACCATATAATAAACATGTGGCCATGGGCCTATGATCCTAGCACCAGGCAGGTAGAGGCAGGAGGATTAGAACTTCAGGGTCATTCTCAGCTACATAATGAGCTTGAGGGCAGCCTGGGCTACATAAGACCTTGATTGTATGTGGGGAAAGAAAAAAAAAAGATGGACAAGATGGCTGGTGGGTAAAAGTACTTGCCACATGGCAAAAGGAGAGAACCTACTCCCATGAACTGTCTTCTTGCCTCCACATGCATGTGGTGGCATGTGCACACATGCACACACACGGTAAATAAACAAATGTAATGTTAAATATTTTTTAATTTTATTTATTTATTTATTTGAATGTACTGTCTGCATGCAGGTCTGTGCACCCATGTCGTGCAATGCCGCGGAGGTCAGAAGAGGGTCTCGGATTCCCCTGGAACTGGAGTTCTCCTGGAATTGGAGTTTCAGACGGTTCTCAGCCACGATGTGGGTGTTAGGGATTGAACCTGGGTCCTCTGTAAGAGCAGTTGGCGCTCTTAACCTCTAAGCCATCTCTTCAGCCCCATGTTAAAGAAATATTACAGCCTGGGCGTGGTGGCGCACGCCTTTAATCCTAGCACTCAGGAGGCAGAGGCAGGTGGATCTTTGTGAGTTCAAGGCCAGCCTGGTCTACAGAGTGAGTTCCAGGACAGCTGGGGCTACAGGGAGACCCTGTCTCAAAAAGACAAAAAAAAAAAAAGAAATATTACAAAGAGCAAAATGAGGCCCACAAGATGGGTCAGCAGGTAAAGGTACCTGCCACCAAGAACTGACCCCTGCAAGTTGTCCTTTGATTGCCATAGGCACCCTCCCTCCAAGATAATCAATACATAAATGTAATTTTTAAATCTTTTTTATTTTTCTGAGTCAGGGTCTCACTATGTAGCCCTGGCTAGTCTGGAACTCAGTATGTAGATCAGGCTGGCCTTTAAACCTGTCTGCTGCTGTCTCCCAAGTCTTGGTATTAAAGGCATATGCCACCACAGTTGGCTAGAAAAGATACACACACACAGGTGGGGGTGAGCATGTGAATACCATGTGACACCTCAAAAAGGCACTTTCTGCAAGCCAAGGAGAAAGCCCGCCCTCCAGAGAAAGGAAGCCTGCTGGCACCTTGGGCCCTGACTTCTGGCTTCCAGGATGCTGATACAATAGACTTCTGTTGGCGTGCCTCTGGTATTTTGCTACAAAATGACGAAAGCAACTAAGACCAGAGACCTGGAGCCAAGCCAGGAGACCTGGATTTGAGACCTGTCTTTAGCCCTTATTAGCTACATCCTCTTGGGCAGTTACTTTGTTTCTCTGTGTCTCTGTTTCCCACAGGTTAACCGGATTTCTGTAAGAATAAAATGCAATGAGGCCCCAAGCAGGTGATGACGGGATGTGATTTCTGCCCAGTGTTCTGTATGTCAAAGTGAAGAAATTCAATGAAGTGCGGGTAAACTGTGGGGTAACTATGACTCTCTTAAGGTAGACAAATGCTTCCTCTTCTAATTAGTTGACACACATGAATGGATGAAGGAGGTTTCCACTGTCCCTACCTACTATCCAGTGAAACCACAGCCTAGGCAACGGGATTGACGCAATCAGTGGAGAAAAAACACCCTGTTGAGCTTGACTCTAGTCTGGCACGGTGAAGAGACTTGAGAGGTGTAGAATAAGTGGGAGGCCCCTGGTGCCCCTCCACTTTTCCCTGGGGGTGGGGGTGGGGCGTTGTCCGCCGGCTTCATGGGCCTCTGTGAAATACCACTACTCTGATCGTTTTTCCACTGACCGGGTGGGGGGTCCCGAGGGGCTCTCGCTTCTGGCGCCAAGCATAAAAATAAAATAAAATAAAATAAAATAAAAAAATAAATAAAATAAAATAAAATAAAATAAAATATAAAACCCGGGCGTGGTGGTGCATGCCTTTCTTTAATCCTAGCACTTGGGAGGCAGAGGCAGGTGGATCTTTGTGAGTTCAAGGCCAGCCTGGTCTACAGAGTGAGTTCCAGGACAGCTGGGGCTACCGGGAG
>VZQC01012261.1:233285-247272 GCA_009823505.1 Rhizomys pruinosus
AAAAAAAAAAAAAAGGTGGTAGGGGAGCAGAGCGAGTGGCTGGATGGAGAGGTGGCCCAGTGCTTAAAAGTGTTTACTGCTCTCCCAGAGGACCAGGGTCCAGTTCCCACCACTTACATGGAAACTCACAATTGCTGGAAACTCCAATTCCAGGGTATCCAATGCACTCCTCTGACCTGCACTGACTCCTACATGCATGGTGCACATACATACACTTGGGTATTAAAATAAAAAAATAAAATAAAATGAAAGAAAAGAAAAGAAATACATTTTGGGGATGTCTTTTTGAGACAGGGTCTCCCTCCAACTGGCCTGGAGCTCACTATACAAACCAGGCTGGCCTTGAACTCACAGAGATCTGCTTGCCTCTGCCTCCTGAGTGCTAGGATTAAAGGTGTGTGCCACTGCCACTGGCCAAAATAAAAATTTTTTTTTCGGTCTTTTCGAGACAGGGTCTCCCTTTAGTCCCAGCTGGCCTGGCTCCCAAATCATTTTTATGTGTATGAGTGTACTGTCTGCATGTAGATTGGTGCACCTGTGTCTTACAATGCCACAGAGGTCAGAAGAGGGCGTCGAATTCCCCTCGAACTGGAGTTAAAGACGGTTCTTAGCCGCCATGTGGGTGCTGGGAATTGAATCCAGGTCCTCTGCAAGAGCAGTCGGTGCTCTTAACCACTGAGCTGTCTCTCCAGCCCCCCAAATCATTTTTAAAAACCTGAATTTGTTCATTCATGTAGGGAACACTGTATGAAACACTTGTATGAAACCGCAGAAACAAAGCACCTCTCGCTGGTTCTTCTCAAAGTGGTTTATTATTCAGGCACATCTTTTTCTCCTTCTCCAAGCTTCTGCTTTTTCCAAGCTTCTCTTCTCCCCAAGACCAGAAAGTCCCTCTATTTATCCCTCTTCCCAGTCCAGGTTGCGTGGCCTCAGTCTATTGGTATCATCTGGCCTGATCTTGTATACAGGGTGCACCTGCGCAGCTCAAACTGTGAACGTGACTTTACTTAGAGGTAGGAGGGAATCAGGTGTTAGTCATAAGACTTGGCTAAAGTCTCGGGCGCCATCCTGGGACCGTTGCCACACCTGCTTTCCACACATTCAGTCACAAGTGTTTACTGAGCATCTATTCTGTGGCAGAGAACATAAGGTGAACAAAACAGACATGGATTCCTGCCCTTCCAGGGTTTTCCAGAAAGAGATAGCAGAAATTAAAAAAAGAATAAATAAGGGAAGTGGGTATCAAGTTAGAAGGTGATGCAGACTGAGCTGGAGAGATGGCTCAGCAGCTAAGAGCACCAACTGCTCTTGCAGAGGATCTGGGTTCAATTCCCAGCACCCACATGGCGGCTAACAACCCAGAGGCAGGCGCATCTCTGTGAGTACATGGCCAGCCTGGTCTACAGAGTGAGTTCCAGGCCAGCTGGGGCTATAGGGAGACCCTGCCTCAAAAACACACACAAAAAAGAAGGTGATACAGACCATGGAAAAGAAGAATTGGAGCAGAGGAGGGACAAGGATTGGAGGTGCTGGGGGTGGGGCAGGGTTGAATGATTAACTAGGGAAGTCTTCCATGAAAAAGTAATTGGAGTACAGACTTGAAGCAGTCAGAGAGTTGGTCAAGTGATCCGCTGGCACAGCCAGTGTAGCCCAAGGTAGGGTAAGGCCTGGGGGTCTGAGGATTCTGGAGCTAAGTGGCTGGAAGGAAGGATCACAGCAGGAAGCTGGGTCAGGCCTGTGCAGCTCCTGGCCAGAAATAGGAGTTTGGCTTTTCCTTGAAGTGAAGCAGGAAACTGTGAGCGTTTGAGCCACCCTTTGAATTACAGGAGGGTTTATTTGTTTGTTTTTTCAGTCTTTTTGAGACAGGATCTCCCTGTAGCCCCAGCTGGTCTGGAACTTGCTCTGTAGACCAGGCTGGCCTCTTGCCTCCTGAGTGCTGGAATTAAAGGTGTGCGCCATCATGCCCAGCCCCAAGATTTATTTCATTTAAAATTTTGTGTATATGTACACATCTATGCACATACATAAGGGTGCCTACAGAGTCAGATCCCTGGAACTGGAGTTACAGGCAGTTATGAGGCATCTGACGTGGGTGCTGGGAACAAACCAAACTCTGATCCTTTAGAACAGTATGTACTCTGAACAGCTGAACCATTGCTCCAGACTCAGATTTCTTTTTTATTTTTATTTTTATTTATTTATTTATTTATTTATTTATTTATTATTTTTGGTCTTTTTAAAAATTTTATTTATTTCTTTTATGTGTATGAATGTACTGTCTGCANAGCATAAATTAGATGCACAGGAGAACCAAACAGGAAACCACAGCAGCCCACGAGAGAAACAGACCTTGGTCTCTGAGCAGTAATTCTGCAGCAGTGAGCATGAAGGAGCCGCGGCTCCACACCCAGCTTGGACATCAGACTAGTCATATTGAAGCAAAGTTGCACTGTGAACTCATAATAATCCAGTGTGGTTCTAGTTACATCAAATATCAGGGAAGCACAGAAGTGAGAGGAACTTGAAGGAAATGGAAAGCATGCCACAAGGGGCAGGCATGTGGCTTCATGGTCTGGGGAAGAGACTCAGAAGTCTTGACAATGAGCCAGGTATGGCAGTGTACCCTAACCCTGTAATCCCAGCACCAGAGGCTGAAGCAGAAAGATCATGAGTTCAGGGTCACCCTGGGCTACACAGTAAAAGCCTAGCTCAGAAAGAAGAAAAGATATTGACAGTATTCAACTCTGTGGGAAATGCATTTTGCTTTGCAGCTTGTGTGTTTAACAATCACCACTGTTATGCTCATCTTACTCTTATACTACCTGAAATGGCAAATCACCAACAAAGGACTGGGAAAGTCACTCTCAATGGCTGACCCAACCCTCACCTGTCCTGCACAAATTAGAGGCTAATACTTAAATTCTTTTTTTTTTTGGTCTTTTTGAGACAGGGTCTCCCTGTAGTCCCAGCTGTCCTGGAACTTACTCTGTAGACCAGGCTGGCCTTGAACTCACAAAGATCCACCTGCCTCTGCCTCCCAAGTGCTAGGATTAAAGGCATGCACCATTTATCTTGTAGACAACCCAAGTTTGATTCCTAGCACCCACATGGCAGCTAACAATAGTCCATAACTCCAGTTCCAGGGAATCTGGCACCTTCTTTTGACTTCTGTGGGTATTGAATGACACAGGTGCACTTACATACATGCAGGCAAACAACTCATACACATAAAATAATAAAACATTTTAAAATCATGGGCTAGAAAATGGCTCAGCAGTTAAGAACAGTGACTGCTCTTGCAGGGGACCCAGCCTTGATTCCCAGCACCCACATGGTGGCTAACAACCATCTCCAACTCCAGTTCCAGAGGATCTGACACCCTCTTCTGACCTCTGCGCACATGGCACAACATGAGTATACTTAGCACACGTGCAGGCAATGTACTCAAATAATGAATTAAAAAAAAAAGATAGATGCAATCACCCCATCTTCATTCTGAAAGGAAGACCAAACTCAGGTGGCTGAACCACCTCCCACTCCTCCACATGCTCCTCCTGTTGCATCCTCTGCCCATGGGCCACACTGGCCTCTCTTTTATGTGCCTTTGCTTCCTACTGTCTGCCTGTCTCAGGTACCTTTGCATATGCTGAATCTCTGTCTGTCCTGGGGGCCTTACAGCATGCTCTTCTCTGTACTTTGTTGATTCTTCCCCATCCTTCAGATCCCAGGGCCATGTCTTGTCAAAGGCAATATCTGATTCTTATATTTCTCTCTCATAAGCCCCAGGAAGGCAGGAGGCAGATCTCGTATTTCTCAGAATCAGGCCGCGGTCCTGCACCCAGTAGGCACTCATTCATTTGTTATGGATTCACCCAAAATTTATTGAATACTTAGATCCAGGCCCTTGTCTGTGCCCTTACAATGAGAGACCCAGGCAGTCTGCAAGAGCTTCTACTCAGGTGGTAATAAGAACTTTGAAGGAAAAGAAAAGTGGAGGAGGAAATGGGGTGGACACTCGTTGATGTGGTGTGTCAGGGAACGGCTTTCTGAAATGGTAGCATTGAGTTAAGGATGGTGAGGTAGCATTGTTCCCACCCTCTGTGGAGGACTGGATGAGCTCTAACCCTTGAGACCCTTCCATTCTGCATATCCCAGTGATAAGCCCTCTGGACCAGCTGGGCCTGCACTCATGGGCACTCTCTGTTTGTGCAGCCTCCGAGAGAAGTTGCAGGCCATTCTGAAAGTCACGTACACCCACTCCAAGAAACTGGCCTGCTTTGTGTTTGCCTACAAGAGTCTCTGTGCCCTGCAGGCTCAAGTGCAAGGCCAGACCTACCAGATGCACTCTTTCCTGGCTGCCTTCCTTGGGGGCCTCCTGCTGTTTGGAAAGAACGATAGCTTCAATAGCCAGGTAAAAGTCTTCCTGAAATAGGACCAGGGCAGAGAGATGTCCTTCATGTTGTGCCCCACTATGCCCAGCTGGAACGGTTTTTGGGTTTTGTGGGGAGGTGTGTTTTAGATTTCATTTTATTTCTAATTTATGTGTCCCCGTGTATATGCACATTGGTACAGGTGCCCATGGAGGCCAAAAGAGAGTGTCAAATCCCTTGGAGCTGGAGTTACAGATGGTTGTAAATCACCATATTGGCGATAGGAACTGAATCCAGGTCCCCCAGTAAACCAGCCCTCTAGCCCTTTCTTTTCTTTCTTTGAGACAGAGTCTCATGTTAATCAGGCTATCCTCAAACTCAATATACAGCTCAGAGTTAACATGTAGTGGAGGCTAACCTTGAACTACTGATCCTTCTGCCTGTACCTCCTCAGTTTTTGGATTACAGGCATGTGCTACCACAACCAAGTTTGTTTGTTTTTTTGTTTTTTGTTTTTTTTTTTATTAAAAATTAAGATTTTCCTACTTTACATATCTATACACCAAAGGTCACATAAACATTTCTCTGGTGTTAAGTGGTTGCAAACGGAAAGAGCTCAAGCTGGCCTGCTTCAAGCTCTGTTTTTTTTCTTAAAGGATCTTGATATGTAGCCCAGGCTGGCCTTGAGCTCTTGGGGCAGTCCTACCTGAGCCTTCTGAGTGTCGGGATTACAGACATGCCACCATATCTGGATTAGTCATTTCTTTTTAATCCTAAGTGTTATTTCATGGTATAGAAGTTTTTTTATTCATCCTTTGAAGGACATTTGGATTGTCCCTAGCTTTGAGAATTACAAATAGAGCTTCTAAGAACATTCTTGTATAGATACTTATATGAACATAAGTTTTAATTTTTCTTGAATAAGAGCCCGAGTGTAAATATGGGATGTACGGTACATGCATGCTTATTTTTTTGTTTTGTTTTGTTTTGTTCTTTTTGAGACAGGGTCTCCCTGTAGCCCCAACTGGCCTGCAACTCACAGAGACCTGCCTGCCTTTGCCTCCCAAGTACTAGGATTAAAGGTGTGCGTCACCACACCTGGCTATGCTTGCTTGGTTTTTTTTTGTTTGTTTGTTTTTTTAATTTATTTTTGTATGTGTATGAATGTACTGTCTGCATGTAGGTTTGTGCACCCATGTCGTGCAATGCCGCGGAGGTCAGAAGAGGGTCTCGGATTCCCCTGGAACTGGAGTTCTCCTGGAATTGGAGTTACAGACGGTTCTTAGCCGCCATGTGGCCGCTCGCGGGCGCTTCAGCATGGACGTATCTGCCCGAGCAGCCACATACTACGACGCGTGATCATTTACACGCTAGGCCACCACCCTATCTCTCACCCGCTTGCTTGGTTTTAAGAACAAATTTACAATAAAACCAAACAAAACCAAAACTCTGGCCAAATTGTTTTGCAGAGTGACTATATCATTTTCACATTCTGACCAAAAATGTCTGAGTGAGTGAATGATCTGGTTTCTTGATATCCTAACCAATATTTGGTTTATTGCATGGTTTAATTTACCCATTTTTTAAAGTTTTTATTTTATTTATTTATTTATTTATTTATTTATTTATTTATTTTTTTGAGACAGAGTCTCCCTATAGCCCCAGCTGTCCTGGAACTCACTCTGTAGATCAGGTTGGCCTTGAACTCACAGAGATCCACCTACCTCTCCCTCCTGAATGCTAGGATTAAAGGCGTGCACCACCACACCCGGCTTAAAGATTGTTAGGCCAGCCTGATCTACATATGGAGTTCCAGGCCAGCTGGAGATATAGGAAGACCCTGTCTCAAAAAAAAGTTTTTATTTATCATCATTAATACATATTTACTGTTATTACTGTATCTCTTTATTATTAGTGTATCTGTTTTTATTAGTAGTATACACTAGTGAATTATTATTAGTGTGTATTTATTATTAGTAGTATATGAGTGTAGGTACAGGCATGTGCTTGCTTTGGCAAAAGTATGGAGGTCAGAGGACAGCTCTTGGGAGTTCTCTCCTTTTACTATAGGCTCTAGAGATTGATCTCATGTTGTCAGGCTTGCTCTGTAAGCATCTTTAACCCCTTCACCATATCACTGCCTCTGTCTCAGTCATATTGATAGGCATATCTCACTGTGGCTTTACTTGGCCTTGCCCTGATGGCTAATGATGTCCAATAGTTTTTTTGTTTTCTTGTCTTTTTGAGACGGGGTCTCTCTGTAGCCGCAGCTGTCCTGGAACTCGCTACGTAGACCAGGCTGGCCTTGAACTAACAGAGATCTGCCTGCCTCTGCCTCCCTAGTGCTGGGATTAAAGACGTGCACCACCATGCCAGGTGTCTGTCTTTCTTTTTTTGCACCACCATGCCAGGTGTCTGTCTTTCTTTTTTGAGACAAAGTCTCATTATGTAACCCTGGTTGATCTGAAACTCACTATGTATACCAGGCTGGGCTCAAATTTCGATTGATTCTCCCGCCTCTAACTGCCAAGTGCTGGGATGGCAAGTGTCTGCCACCATGCCTGGCCACCTTTATATCCTCTTCACATGGACTTTGACAGAAAAACAAAAACTAATTTCAAAGAAGTACATGTTATTTTCATTTCCTATAGATCATGTTTTTTGTTTGTTTGTTTGTTTGTTTTGGTCTTTTTGAGACAGGATTTCCCTGTAGACCAAGCTGGCCTTGAACTCATAAATATCCAGCCTCCCAAGTGATGGCATTAAAGATGTGCATCACCACACTCAGCTTGATTCTGCTTTTGAAACATGTATATTCATTTCTTAAAATTCTAATGAGGAACTAGAAAGACAGTAAGAATGAAGACCAGAGTTTAATTCCCAGAACCAACATAAAAAGCCAGGCATGGCAGTGCATGCTTATAATCCCAATGGGGAATGTGGAGATAAGAGGACCCCTGGGGCTTGCTGGCTAGCCAGCTGCCCAAGCAAAATTGGCAATTCCCAAACTATTAAGAGACCCTGTCTCAAAAAAAAAAAAAAATTTTTTTTTTTCTAGGCATAGTAGCACAAACCTTTAATCCCAACACTCAGAGGCAGGCAGATCTCTATGAGTTGAAGGTCAATCTAGTCTACATAGTGAATGAGTTTCAGATACCCAATTCCAGGAGTAGAACAACAAAAAAGTGTCTAGTTCCTGAGAAACAACAGCTATGGTCTTCACACGCACACACATACAAAATTTTCTTTTCTTTTCTTTTTGAGTGTATTTTTTTTTCTCTTGGTATTTTTTTGAAACAGGGTCTCCCTTTTAGTCCTAGCTGGCCTGGAGCTTGCTCTGTAGACCAGGCTGACCTTGAACTCACATAGATCTGCCTGCCTCTGTCTCCTGGGTGCTGTCTCAAAAAAAAAAAAAAAATTAAAAATAAATAAAAGGCAAAGGCTTGCAAGACGACCACTGGACTAAGGTGCTTGTTGCAGAGCCTGAGTTCTGTCCCCAGATCCCATGTGGTGAAAGATAAAGCCAACTCCAAGTTGTCCGTTGACCTCCCCATGTGTGTGTGGCATGCACACACACAAAAATAAATAAACATGCTGGGCATGGTGGCACACGTCTTTAATCCTAGCACTTGGAAGGGTGGCTCTCTATGAGTTCAAGGCCAGCCTGATATATATATATATATATAGATATATAGATATAGATATAGATATAGATATAGATATAGATATATAGAGAGAGTTCCAGGCTAGTTATGTCAACTTCTGGACTCCACATATTTACACATGCATGAGCACCCATACACACATAAACAAAAGACAAAAATGAATATTTAAAATGTCTGCTTCAATCATCTTGCACAGTAATTTTGCAAATCACAGAGCCAGTGCACAGCAGATGCCCCAGTAAATAGGGGTGGGTAGGTAGGTAAAGGTTCCCAGTGGCCATGCCAACTAGTAATCCCCATTATTCCCTCCTTGCAGATCAACATGTACCTGATGTCACGAGTCCTGTTTGCCCTCTGCCGCCTGGGTGTGGAGAAGGGCTACATCCCTGAGTTCGGGTGGGACCCGTTCCCTTTGCAAACCGCAGTGATCTGGGGGCTTGTGCTGTGGCTCTTCGAGTATCACCGGCACACTCTGCAGCCCTCCCTGCAGTCCTCCATGACCTATCTCTACAAGGACAGCAATGTATGGCATGGCATCTCAGACTTCCTCATCTACAACAAGAGCCGCCCCTCCAAGTAACACAGCCCAAGGTGCTTATGGGAGCTCCTGCACCTGAACAGCTTCCAGGCGGTGTCCAGTTGCAGCTCAAAGTTTGGCTCTATCAGCAAACTCACAGAGGATCCCACCTTCTCCAAGTCATGGACCTCACAACTCCGATTGTCTTATTCCAGAGTTCCATGTGCTGAAGCAGAGCACCACAGGGTACTTTTAAATGGTGCAGCAAGCAGCTGGATCCTCCCGAGGAGTCTGGCCTTGACTCCAGCTGCTCTACTGACTCCAGTAGGCCAGGGAGGGTTGCATCCTCTCTGGACCTCAGGGACCGTTCAGCTCAGAGGAGGACCTTCAGAGGAGGGTCTTTTCCTGGTGGGCATGTTAATCTTCCCCTGTGCTGTTTGCTGGTGGGTAGTAGGTTATAAATATTTTGAAAAAAAAAAAAAAGTTCTTTATCTAAGATGTTCCATTGGAGAAGTTCTAGAGCCCTACTGTCCAATAGAACAACAGGACCCATATGTGCAATTAAAGATTTTCATGGCCTGGGGGTGTAACCCAGGGGTATAACATTTGGAAGCTTGTGCAAGATCCTGGATTCTATCCCCAGCATTGAAAATAAAACTAGCTGGGCGCGATGGCGCATGCCTTTAATTCCTAGCACTCACTTGGGAGGCAGTGGCAGGCAGATCTCTGTGAGTTCAAGGCCAGCCTGGTCTACAGAGTGAGTTCCAGGACAGTCAGAGCTACAGGGAGACCCTGTCTCAAAAGGACCAAAAAAAGAAAACTTCTAGTAGACACAGAAAATACAAAGACTGAAGTGGTAGCATTATGAGTTCCAGGCCAGCCTAGGGTATATAACAAAACCTTGTCTCAAAAACAGAAGGAAAGGCCAGTGAGAGGGCTCAGTGAGTGGAGGAGCTTGCAGCCAACCCTGACAAGCTGAGTTTGATCCCCAAGCCCCACATGTTGAAAGGAGAGAACCAACTGCAAGCTTTTCCCTGACCTTCACATATGTGCCGTGGTATTCAAGCATGTACACACACACACGCACACACACACACACACACACACACACACACACACACACACAATGGCCATGCATGTGAACACAGAATAAACTGTAATAACATAAAAAAAAGAACAGGTAAGGGGCTGGAGAGATGGCTTAGCAGTTAAGAGCACTGGCTGCTCTTGCAGAGGACCCGGGTTCAATTCCCAGCACCCACGTGGTGGCTAACAACCATTGGTAACTCCAGTTCTAGGGGAATCTGATGCCATCTCCTGATCTCCTCAGGTATTGCACGACATGTGTGCATTTGTACTCATGCAGGCAATACACTATACTTACAAAAATGAAAATAATAAAAAGGAACAAGTAAGATTAATCTTAATCATATATTTTAACTAATATTTTCCAAAATGTCATTTCAATGTGTATTAACTTAAAAGATTAACGACCTATTTCTTGTACCATATCCTCAAAATTAGGTTCAAGTAGGCAATGCAAATCTAGATGTAGAAGACATGGACTTGAGCCCCCTGCAGCACTGTGTACCTGGGGAAGGTTCTCCAACTCTCAGACCCTCAGGTTCTCATGAAATTAGAATGATTATAGTGACACCCAGTGTCCACACTGGACCCTTAAACTACAACTGCCACCACTACTGCTAGTTACTTCCATTCAGTGAGTTGCTGCTTCCTCCTGACTCCTTCCAACATTGTTATTTTTTTTTTTTTTGTCTTTTCAAGACAGGGTCTCCCTGTAGCCCCAGCTGTCCTGGAACTCACTCTGTAGACCAGGCTGGCCTTGAACTCACAGAGATCCGCCTGCCTCTGCCTCCCAAGTGCTGGGATTAAAGGCATGGGCCACCGCGCCCTGCTCAACATTGCTATTTTTAATCCCTACAGTCATCTTGCAAGGATGTGTGCTTACAGGAGTGGAAACAGGGTCAGAGAGGGGAAGTAACTTGCCCAGAGTGGAACCACTTCTACGATATCCACATCATGATTTGAACCTAAGTCTGATTTCAAAGCCTGTGTTTTCTTCAGTGCCTTACTTTAAATATAGAAAACCTCAGCCATGCTATGCAAACATGAGCTAGTTATAGGATCTGGCATTTGAAACCAGCTTGGATGCCTGCAGGAGCTTGCATTGGCATCAATGAACATGCTCAGGGTGCTGTGTAGTAGGGGGTAGAGGCATGATGAACTGGAGACTCATGTAGCAGGTGGATTTTTTTTTTTCACATAAATTTATTTATTTTTAACAAATCTAGACCCATGTTCCCGCTCATTCCCCCACCCCACCAGAGCTCGTGCATTCTGCCAAACATGCTTTCCATTTCTTAGTCTTTCTCAATATTTTCCATGGGGAAGTTGACTGTTTTGAGCAGAAGTTCACTGTTTCAGTCAGTTCTTTGATGCAGTATTTTCTGTTGTTGTTGTTGTTTCCAAAATGCATTATGCCCAACTGCTTTGTACAAAAGCTCAGGGGGCCCTACACAAGAAATACTTACAACTGGGTAATTGGCACTAGCATCCACAGATGAGTGATACCATGCATCGTTTGTTTTTCTGGGACTGTGTTATTTCACTCAGCATGATGTCCTCTAGCTCCAGCTATTTTCCTGCAAAGCTCGTGATGTCGTCTTTCTTTACTGCTGCATAGAACTCCATTGTGTAGATGTACCACATTTTCTCTATCCACTCGTCAGTTGAGGGGCATTTAGGTTGGTTCCAGCTCCTTGCTATTGTGAAGAGAGCTGCAATAAACATGGCCGTGCATGTATCTCTGTGGTGGCGTAAGTCTTGAGGGTACATGCCCAGGAGTGGTATGGCTGGGTCGGGTGGCAAGTTCATTCCAAGTCTTCCAAGGGTTCTCCACACTGCTTTCCATAGTGGCTGTACAAGTTTACATTCCCACCAGCAGTGGATGAGTGTTCCCCTTTCCCCACAACCTCTCCAGCACTTGGTATCATTTGTTTTCTTGATCTTAGCCAGTCTTATTGGAGTAAGATGATATCTTAAAGTGGTTTTCATTTGCATTTCCTTAATGATTAGTGATGTTGAGCAGTTCTTGAGGTGTTTCTCAGACATCTCTAATTCCTCGCTTGTGAAGTCTCTGTTCAGTTCTTTGCTCCATCTATTGAGCGGATCATTTGTTTTCTTTTTTCTTTGTTTTTTGAGTAGTTTATATATTCTGGAAATCAATGCTTTGTCAGATGTATCTGCAGTGAAGGTTTCCTCCCACTCTGTGGGATTTCTCTTCACTTCCTTGATTGTTTCTTTTGATGTACAGAAGCTTTTGAGTTTGATGAGGTCCCATTTGTCAATTGTCGACCTTAATTCTTGTGCAGCTGCTGTCTGATTTAGGAAGTCTTTTCCTACGCCTATGTCTTGTAGTCTGCTGCCAACTTTTTCTTCTATCACCTTCAGAGTTTGGGGTTTCACGTTGAGGTCTTTAATCCATCTGGAGTTGACTTTTGTACAGGGTGAGAGGTAGGGGTTTAATTTCATTCTTCTACAAGTGGTGATCCAGTTTTGCCAACACCACTTGCTGAAGATGCTGTCTTTTCTCCATTGTGGTTTCTTGGCCCCCTTGTCAAATATGAGATGGCTGAAATTGTATGTGCTCAGATTTGGATCTTCGGTTTTGTTCCATTGGTCAACAGGTCTGTTTTTGTGCCAGTACCAGGCTGTTTTTATGACTATAGCCCTGTAGTATAGTTTAAAATCTGGTATAGAGATCCCTCCTGTGTAGATCTTTTCACTCAGGATTGATTTAGCTATTCGGGGTCTTTTGTTTTTCCAAATGAATTTAAGAACTTTTGTTTCCAAGCCTGTGAAGAAACTCTTGGGGATTTTGATTGGGATTGCATTAAATCTATACAAGAGTTTTAGTAAAATGGACATTTTTACAATGTTAATTTTCCCAATCCATGAGCATGGGAGGTTTTTCCATCTTCTGAGGTCTTCTTCAATTTCTTTCTTTAAGGGTTTAAAATTTTTGTTGTAGAGGTCTTTGGTATCTTTGGTTAGGTTTGTTCCTAGGTATCTTATTGTTTTTGAGGCTATTGTGAGTGGGAAGGTCTCTTTGAATTCTTTCTCCAGTTGCTTGTTGTTGGTGTAAAGAAAGGCCATTGATTTTCTAAGGTTAATTTTGTCAGGTGGATTTTTTTCAAATCCCCAGAAAAATTAAGCAACTCTTGAGAAAAATCTGATCCATTGGCTACCAGTTTGAGACCCTTGTTTAGTAGGAATGCATCCATTAATATCTTCCTTCCTTCCTTTCTTTCTTTTTTTTGTCTTTTTGAGACAGGGTCTCTCTGCAGCTTGGAACTCACTTTGTAGACCAGGCTGGCCTTGAACTCGGAGATCTGCCTGCCTCTGCCTCCTGAGTGTTGGGATTAAAGGTGTGCACCACAATGCCTGGCTCCATTAATGTATTTCCTAACACAGCCTCCTCTCCCATGTTTTTTTATCTTAGAAATTATTAGTAGAAGGGGCTGGAGAGATGGCCTAGTGGTTGAGAGCACAGACTGCTCTTGCAGAGGACCAGGGTTCAATCCCCAGCACTCACATTGCAGCTGAGAACCGTCTTTGACTCCAGTTCCAGGGGAATCCGATGCCCTCTTCTGAACTCTGGTGCATTGCACGACACAGGTGCACCAACCTACATGCAGACAGTACATTCATACACATAAAAAAATAATAAATTTAAAAATAAAAAAAGAAATTATTAGTAGAAATCTATGTGACTCACTGGAGAGCTTATTACCATGCAGATTTTGACTGGGCATAGTGGCATGTGCCTGTATGTCAGAGGATGCGGGAGGGTTCAACGTCATCCTCAACTATGTAGCAAGTTGTAGACCAGCGTGGACTACATGAGACTGTCTCAGAAATAATAAATTAAATAAATGAATAAATGGCTGGACTGCTCAGCAGTTAAGAGCCACCCACATTGGTGGCTAACAACTATCTGTAACTACCGTTCCAGGGGATCCAATGCCGCCTTCTGACCTCTGTGGACATTACATGACTTGGGTGTACTTATACACATTCAGGCAATATACTCATACACACAAAATAAAAATAATAAATAATAAATGAAATTCTGATCCTGGAGTCTGGGATGGGTGCCCGGCTGAGAATCTACATTTTCTACAAGCTCTCCATGATGTGGGTGCTTTGCTCTGAGCCCCAGCCTGAGGATGGAGGGAATAGGGAATTATAGGGCCCATCATCATTATTCCATGCAGCAAACAAGTCACAGAGCTGTTGGGTAATTGGTGGGGTTTTGTCTGAGCCCACGGTGGTGCTGGCTGCAAGCTCCAAGCACGTGATTGTTTTTGTTTGCTTTTTTTTTTTTTTTTTTCTTTTTGAGACAGGGTCTCCCT
>VZQC01012261.1:247343-272987 GCA_009823505.1 Rhizomys pruinosus
ACACACACACACACACACACACACACACACACACACATATACATATATGTATATATGTGTGTATTTAAATTTTATGTGTATGAGTGTATTGTCTGTATATATGTAATTGTACCCATGTTGTGCACTGCCTTCAGAGGTCAAAAGAGGGTGTTGGACCTCCTGGAACTACAGTTACCAACAGCTGTTAGCTGACATGTGGATGCTGGGAATTGAACTCAGGGCCTCTGCAAGAGCAACTAGTCCTCTTAACCACTGAACCATCTCTCCAGCTCCTGATGTTTCATATTTTATTTATTTATTTATTTATTTATTTATTTATTTATTTATTTATTTTTGTCTTTTTGAGACAGGGTCTCTCTGTTGTCCCAGCTGGCCTGGAGCTTGCTATGTAGACCAGGCTGGCCTCTATCTCATAGAGCTCCACCTGTCTCTTGTCTCCTGAGTTCTGGGATTAAATATCTGTGCCATCATGGTAGAGTAGGAGATTTTGAAGACTTTTATTATTATTATTACTATTATTATTACTACTACTACTACTGTAATTATACTTGCATGGGAGGATGAACAAGCTCTGGAGGTTGAGGGGAGGGGAAGGTTAGCCATCACCAGATAGGTTCTAGAGTGGTTGGTAGGGAGCCCTGCCTCAGTCAGTCTGTGCATACCCAGGCTGCAGTTAGTATCCCTGTGTCTTCCTGCTAGGGACTCTGCCTGCCACTGGCCTGCATCCCCACACTGGAGCAGGCATGAAGTTCTGGGGATTAACCTGCCCCTGCCTGGATCAGCATTAACCCAGGACTGAAAAATACCTTCACTTCCAAAGCCTTTACCCTTAGGTGAGGTGACCCTCAGTGCATCGTATACACTGGCCCCCAGAGCTTCCAGCAGGACGGGGCTCTGGGTGCCCACATTGGGAACTGTCTCCTGCATGCCTCAGCCCTTGTGTCCTGGTACAATTTCCTATTTAAACCACTTGTACTCAGGTCCTTACTTTGGTGTCTATTGTTGAGGGAACCCAAACTAAAATGGACCACTGGACAGCAGATTGAGATGCAGTATGCACGGTGGCAAGGGACAAGGGCTTCAGAACCAAGTTGCCTGGGCTCAAGGTCTGGCCTACGAAGTGACTTACCCATTATGTGCCTCTATTTTCTCACCTGTAAGACAGGCGTCTCCATAGCATACACCTCATGGGGTCTGCAGGGATTATGTGATGCAGCATGTAAAATGAGCATTCAATAAATGTTGCTGTTATTTCCAATATAGTGTGGAAATGCAGAAGGAAGCATGGTTGTAAGAATTATGTCCTGTATTTGGCCTGCCCTGCCCCCCCAGTCAGCTTTGGCCCCCTGCCCTGAAGTCCCCCCACACTGCTGCTGGGGGTGGCGGGCTCCACCACCGACTGGCTTTGCTCTCTAAGAATAGGTTTCCCTCACAGATGGCATCTCTCTGGATCCTACCAGAGCATCTGGTGCCTCCAACTGCACACTCCGGGGAGGAAGGCGGGACGGTCCCTGCCGAGAGGAGCACAGCCCATCCTCCAACAGCTCTGTGAAGAGCCCTGGTCTGCTCCTTCCTAAAGGAGACTCCATTTTCTATGAGCTCTATATGGGGCTTGCCAAAGGGCTCTTGGCAATAGCTCTAGGAGCTATTGCAGTTCCTGAATACTAGCTCCTGAAACAGCATAGTAGATTAATCTGTAATTATCAAGCACCTGCTACATTTATATGAACTCTTTTAACATGCAAGACTTAAAAGTTATCTTGGGGCTGGAGCGATGGCCTAGCGGTTAAGAGCGCCGACCGCTCTTGCAGAGGACCCGGGTTCGATCCCCAGCACCCACATGGCGGCCGAGAGCCGTCTGAAACTCCAATTCCAGGAGAACTCCAGTTCCAGGGGAGTCCGACGCCCTCTTCTGACCTCCGCGGCATTGCACGTCACGGGTGCACAGACTATTTCCGTCCGTTGTATATGTATTGTGTGCATGCAAGTCTGTGCACCGTGGATGCAATGCCGCGGAGGTCAGACGGGGGCGTCAGATTCCCCTGAAAACTTGAGTTTGTTCTCTTGGGAAATTGGAGTTAGTTCGTTTTCAGCCGGTATTCTCGGGCCGACATTGTGGGTGCTGGGGACGAACCCGGGTCCTCTGCAAGAGAGGTCGGCGTTCTTAACCCGTAGGCCATCGCTCCAGCCCCAAGATATACTTTTAAGGTCTTGCATGTTAAAAGAGTTCATATAAATGTAGCAGGTGCTTGATAATTACAGATTAATCTACTATGCTGTTTCAGGAGCTAGTATTCAGGAACTGCAATAGCTCCTAGAGCTATTGCCAAGAGCCCTTTGGCAAGCCCCATATAGAGCTCATAGAAAATGGAGTCTCCTTTAGGAAGGAGCAGACCAGGGCTCTTCACAGAGCTGTTGGAGGATGGGCTGTGCTCCTCTCGGCAGGGACCGTCCCGCCTTCCTCCCCGGAGTGTGCAGTTGGAGGCACCAGATGCTCTGGTAGGATCCAGAGAGATGCCATCTGTGAGGGAAACCTATTCTTAGAGAGCAAAGCCAGTCGGTGGTGGAGCCCGCCACCCCCAGCAGCAGTGTGGGGGGACTTCAGGGCAGGGGGCCAAAGCTGACTGGGGGGGCAGGGCAGGCCAACCAAAATACAGGACATTTAATTCTTTAAACCATGCTCCTTCTGCATTTCCACACCTATTGGACATAACAGCAAACATTTTTTGAATTGCTATTTTACATGCTTGCCATCATAATCCCCTCACTGCAGACCCCATGAGTGTGTATGCTATGGAGGACGCTCTGGTCTTTACAAGGTGAGAAAATAGAGGAACATATGGCGTAAGTCAATTCGTGGCCCGACTTGAGCCAGGCAAACTTTGTTCTGAAAGCTCCTTTTTGGGGTCCTTGCCACCGTGCATACTGATCTCAATCTTGCTGTCCAGTGGTCCATTTTAGTTTGGGTTCCCTCAACAATAGACACCAAAGTAAGGACCTGAGTACAAGTGGTTTAAATAGGAAATTGTACCAGGACACAAGGGCTGAGGCATGCAGGAGACAGTTCCCAATGTGGGCACCCAGAGCCCCGTCCTGCTGGAAGCTCTGGGGGCCAGTGTATACGATGCACTGAGGGTCACCTCACCTAAGGGTAAAGGCTTTGGAAGTGAAGGTATTTTTCAGTCCTGGGTTAATGCTGATCCAGGCAGGGGCAGGTTAATCCCCAGAACTTCATGCCTGCTCCAGTGTGGGGATGCAGGCCAGTGGCAGGCAGAGTCCCTAGCAGGAAGACACAGGGATACTAACTGCAGCCTGGGTATGCACAGACTGACTGAGGCAGGGCTCCCTACCAACCACTCTAGAACCTATCTGGTGATGGCTCCACATTTCCCTCCCACAACCTCCACGAGCTGCTCATCCTCCTATTTGCAAGTAGTATTAGTAGTAGTGGTAGTAGTAATAATAATAGTAAATCATAATAAAAGTCTTCAAAATCTCCTACTCTACCCTGATGGCACAGAATTTAATCCCAGAACAGGCGACAGAGACAGGCGGAAGCTCTTAGAGACTCAGATGGCCAGCCTGGTCACATAGCAAGCTCCAGCCAGCTGGAACCAGAGCGTAACCCTGTCTCAAAAAAAAAAAAAAAAAAAAAAACGCAAACAAAAACAATCACGTGCTTGGAGCTTGCAGCCAGCACCACCGTGGGCTCAGACAAAACCCCACCAATTACCCAACAGCTCTGTGACTTGTTTGCTGCATGGAATAATGATGATGGGCCCTATAATTCCCTATTCCCTCCATCCTCAGGCTGGGGCTCAGAGCAAAGCACCCACATCATGGAGAGCTTGTAGAAAATGTAGATTCTCGGGGCTGGAGAGCTCGGCCCTAGGGTTAAGAGCGCCGATACCGCTCCTCACAGAGGACCCGGGTTCGATCCCCAGCACCCACATGGCGCCAGAACCGTCGAGACTCCACTTCCAGGAGAACTCCAGTTCCAGGGGAATCCGACACCCACTTCTGATCTCCCGCGGTATTGAGACACGGGCTGGCACAACTGGCATCATGCAGAAAGTACATTCAACCACATACAGAAATAAAATTAAATAAAAAACACAAAAAAAAAAAAAGAACGAAAAAAGAAAATGTAGATTCTAAGCCGGGCCACCATCCCAGATCCCAGGATCAGAATTTCATTATTATTTATTCTTTTTATTTTGTGTGTATGAGTCTACTGCCCTGAATGGTATAAGTAACCACCCAAGTCATTTTTTTGTAATGTCACAGAGGTCAGATAGAAGAGCTGGATCCCCTGGAACGGTAGTTACAAATGGTTGTTTAGCCACCATACTGTGGGTGCTCTTACTGATGAGCAGTCCAGATTTATTCCATTTATTTAATTTATATTCTGAGACAGTCTCATGTAGTCCATGCTGGTTCTACAAACTTGCTACATAGTTGAGGATGACGTTGAACCCTCCCGCATCCTCTGACATACAGGCACATGCCACTATACCCAGATAAATATCTGAATGTATCCGCTCTCCAGTGAGTCACATAGATTTCTACTAATAATTTCTTTTTTATTTTTAAATTGATTATTTTTTTATGTGTATTGAATTTACTGTCTGCATTTGTAGTTTGATTGCACCTGTGTCGTTGCAATGCAGCAGCGTTCAGAAGGGGTCATCGGATTCCCCTGGAACAGGGTCAAAGACAGTTATCAGCTGCATGTGAGTGCTGGGGATGAACTCTGGTCCTCTGCAGAGCAGTCTGTGCTCTCAACCACCTAGGCAATCTCTCCAGCCTTCTACTAATAATTTCTCAGATAAAAAAAACATGGGGAGAGGAGGCTGTGTTATGGAAATACATTAGGAAGCCAGGCATTGTGGTGCCACCTTTAATCCCAACCACTCAGGAGGCAGAGGCAGGCAGATCTCGTAGTTCAGGCCAGCCCTGTCTACAAAGTGAAGTTCCCAAGTGCAGATGAGACCCTGTCTCAAAAATAAAAAATAAAGGACAAAAAAAAAAACAAAAAAAAAAAAAGCAAGAAAGAAGGAAGAAGGAAGTGAAAAGATATTACTGGATGCCTTCCTACTAAACAAGTGGTCTCCACCTGGTATGCCAATTTGTGATCAGAATTTTTCTCAAGAGTTGCATTAATTTTCGGGGATTTGAAAAAACTCCACCTGACAAAATTACATTAGAAATCAATGGCCTTTCTTTTACACCAAACACAAGCAACTGGAGAAAGAAAATTCAAAGATACCTTCCCACCACAATCGCCTCAAAAACAATAAGATACCTAGGAACAAACCTAACCAATCGCTACCAAAAACCCTCTACAACAAACATTTTAAAACCCTTAAAGAAAGAAATTGAAGAAGACTCAGAAGATGGAAAAAAAAACCTCCCCATGCTCATGGATTGGGAAAATTAACATTGTAAAAATGTCCATTTACCAAAACTCTTGTACAGAATTTAATGCAAAATCAATCAAAATCCCCAAGGTTCTTCACAGGCTTGTGAAACAAAAGTTCTTAAATGCACTTGAAAAAAACAAAACGCCTCCGAATAGCTAAATCAATCCTGTGTGAAAAGATCTACACAGGAGGGATCTTATAACAGATTTTTTTGTTTTGGACTTTAATTTATTTTTTATGTGTATGTGACTTTTGACTGCATGCTTTTGTTGCACCCGTGTATCAGAACCGAGTGGTCTCGGTTCCCCAGGAACTGGAGTTAAAGACAGTTCTTCAGCCACCATGTGGTTGCTGGGGCTTGAACCCGTGGTCCTCTGTAAGAGCAGGCGTCGCTCTTAACCACTAGGCATCTCCAGCCCTCTATACCATGATTTTTTTTACAACTATACATTACAGGGTTCTAGTCATAACAAACCGCCTGGTACTGGCACAAAAACAGACCTGTTGGACCAATGGAACAAACCGAAAGATCCACATTGAGCACATACAATTTCATCGATCTCATATTTGACAAGGGGCCAAGAAGCAGAAACCACAATGGAGAAAAGACAGCATCTTCCGCAAGTGGTGTTGGCAAACACTGGGATTCCCCACTTGTAGAAGAAAGGAAATTAAACCCCACCTCTTCCCCTGTACAAAAAAGTCAACTCCATATGGATTAAAGAACCTCAACGTGAAACCCAAAAACTCTGACAGGTGATATAGAAGAAAACGTTGGCAGGGCAGGGACTACAAGACATAGGCGTCGGAAAAGACTTCCTAATCCGACAGCAGCTGCACAAGCCTTAAGGTCGGCAAATTGACAAATGGTACCTCAATCAAACTCAAAGCTTCTGTACATCAAAAGAAAGAAGAACCAATTCAAGGAAAGTGAAGAGAAAATCCCACAGAGTGGAGGAAAGGAAAACCTTCACTTGCAGATACATCTGAAACAGCAGTGCAGTTCCAGAATATATAAACTACTCAAAAAACAAAGAAAAAAAAAGAAAACAAATGAACTTTCCGCTCAATAGATGGAGCAAGATACTGAACAGAGACTTCACAACGAGGAAATAGGAATTAGTGATGTCTGAGAAAACACCTCAAGAACTGCTCAAAATCACTAATCATTAAGGAAAAATGCAAATGAATGACAAAACACTTTAAGATATCCTCTTACTCCAATAAGACTGCTAAGATCAAGAAAACAAAAAAAAAAAAAAATGCTGGAGAGGTTTGTGGGGAAAGGGAACACTCCATCCACTGCCTGGTTGGGAATGTAAACTTGTACAGCCACTATGGAAGGAAAGCAGTGTGGGAAACCCTTGGAAGACTTGAATGAACTTGCACCCGACCAGCCATACCACTCTGGTCATTGTGTACCCTCAAGACTTAGCCACCACAGAGATACATCACGGGCCATGTTTATTGCAGCTCTTCTCACAATAGCACGGAGCTGGAACCAACCTAAATGCCCCTTAACTGGACCGATGTGGGGATAGAGAAATGTGGTACATCTCCACAACGGATTCTATGCAGCAGTAAAGAAGACGACCTCACGAGCTTTGCATGGACAAATGGCTGGCGCTAGAGGACATCATGCTGATGAAGTAACACAGTCCCAGAAAAACAAACGATTGCATGGTATCACTCATCGGTGGATGCTAGTACCAATTACCATGTTGTAAGTATTTCTTGTGTAGGGGCCCCCTGAGCTTTTGTACCAAAGCAGTTGGGCATACTGCATTTTGGAAACAACAACAACAACAACATAACAGAAAATACTGCATCAAAGGACTGACCGAAACAGGAAACTTCTGCCTCAAACAGTCCACTTCCCCATGGAACTATTGCGATGAGAAAGACTAAGAAATGGAAAGCATGTTTGGCAGAATGCCGTAGCTCTGGTTGGGGTGGGGGAATGAGCGGCGGGAACATGGGTCTAGATTTGTTAAACATAATAAAATTAAAAAAAAAATTTTGTGAAAAAAAAAAAAAATCCACCTGCTACATGAGTCTCCAGTTCATCATGCCTCTACCCCCTACTACACAGCACCCTGAGCATGTTCATTGATGCCAATGCAAGCTCCTGCAGGCATCCAAGCTGGTTTCAAATGCCAGATCCTATAACTAGCTCATGTTTGCATAGCATGGCTGAGGTTTTCTATATTTAAAGTAAGGCACTGAAGAAAACACAGGCTTTGAAATCAGACTTAGGTTCAAATCATGATGTGGATATCGTAGAAGTGGTTCCACTCTGGGCAAGTTACTTCCCCTCTCTGACCCTGTTTCCACTCCTGTAAGCACACATCCTTGCAAGATGACTGTAGGGATTAAAAATAGCAATGTTTTGCAACAGGGCGCGGGTGGCCCATGCCTTTATCCCAGACTTGGGAGGCAGAGGCAGCGGGGTTCTGTGAGTTCAAGGCCAGCCTGGTTACAGAGTGAGTTCCAGACACCTGGGGCTTACAGGGGACCCCTGTCTGAAAAGTACAAAAAAAAAAAAAAAAAATAACACTGTTGGACGGAGTTTTTTTTTCCAAGGGAGATAAGCAGCCCAACTCATAGGAATGGAAGTTCGAGTAACTAGCAGTTAGTGGTGGCTGGTGGCAGTTGTAGTTTAAGGGTCCAGTGTGGACACTGGGTGTCACTATAATCATTCTAATTTCATGAGAACCTGAGGGTCTGAGAGTTGGAGAACCTTCCCCAGGTACACAGTGCTGCAGGGGGCTCAAGTCCATGTCTTCTACATCTAGATTTGCATTGCCTACTTGAACCTAATTTTGAGGATATGGTACAAGAAATAGGTCGTTAATCTTTTAAGTTAATACACATTGAAATGACATTTTGGAAAATATTAGTTAAAATATATGATTAAGATTAATCTTACTTGTTCCTTTTTATTATTTTCATTTTGGTAAGTAAGTGTATTGCCTGTATGCAGTAATCAAATGACCACATTGTTGCAATACATGAGGAGATAGGAGATGGCATCTCCCAGAACTGGAGTTACCAATGGTTGTTAGCAAATCAACCTCCACGTGGGTGTTTTCCGGTAATATCTGTTGATGAGTGGTCTGAGAATGGTGTTGATGGTATTTAATCTATATAACCGCGTAGTCTTTTCCTAAACTCTGCAAGAGCAGCCACGTGTTTTAAACTCTAAGCCATCTCTTCAGCCCCTTTTTTTTTTTTTTTTTTTTTTTTTTTTTTTTTTTTTTTTTTTTTTTAATGATTGGTTTGTGTGTGTTGTGTGGTGTGTTGTGTGTGTTTGTGGTGTGTGTTTTTTTTTTTTTTTTTTTTTTTGTGTATGTATGTGTATGAGGTGCTTGTATAATATTGAAGTCAGATGACAGCTCGCTTGAGTTGGTTCTCTCCTTTCAACATGTGGGGCTTGGGATCAAATCAGCTTGTTCAGGGTTGGCTGCAAGATCCTCCACCCTGAGCCCTCTCATGGCCTTTCCTTCGTTTTTGAGACAAAAGGTTTTTTTATATACCCTAGGTGCCTGGAACTCATAAGCTACCCTTCAGTCTTTGTATTTTCTTGTGTCTTTACTAGAAGTTCCTTTTTTTCGTTTTTGAGACAGGGTCTCCCTGTAGCTCTGAATGTCCTGGAACTCACTCTGTAGACCAGGTGGCCGTGAACTCACAAGAGATCTGCTGCCACTGCCTCCCAAGTGAGTGCTAGGAATTAAAAAAAGGCATGCGCCATCGCGCCCAGCTAGTTTTATTTTCAATGCTGGGGATAGAGAATCCAGGATCTTGCACAAGCTTCCAAATGTTATACCCCTGGGTTACACCCCCAGGCCATGAAAATCTTTAATTGCACATATGGGTCCTGTTGTTCTATTGGACAGTAGGGCTCTAGAACTTCTCACGGAACAGTTAGATAAAGAATTTTTTTTTTTTTTTTATAAATATTTAAACCTACTACCCACCAGCAAACAGCACAGGGGAAGATTAACATGCCCACCAGGAAAAGACCCTCCTCTGAAGGTCCTCCTCTGAGCTGAACGGTCCCTGAGGTCCAGAGAGGATGCAACCCTCCCTGGCCTACTGGAGCAGTTAGAGCAGCTGGAGTCACGGCCCGACATCCTCGGGAGGGATCCCGCTGTTTGCTTTCACCATTTAAAAGTACCTTGTGGTGCTCTGCTCAGCACATGGAAACTCTGGAATAAGACAAAAATCGGAGTTGTGCGGTCCATGGACTTGGCTGAAGGTGGGATCTCTGTGAGTTTGCTGACAGCAGACAAAACTTTGAGCTGCAACTGGACACCGCCTGGAAGCTGTTCAGGTGCAGGAGCTCCCATAAGCACCTTGGGCTGTGTTACTTGGAGGGGCGGCTCTTGTTGTAGATGAGGAAGTCTGAGATGCCATGCCATACATTGCTGTCCTTGTAGAGATAGGTCATGGAGGACTGCAGGGAGGGCTGCAGCGTGTGCCGGTGATACTCGAAGAGCCACAGCACAAGCCCCCAGATCACTGCGGTTTGCAAAGGGAACGGGTCCCACCCGAACTCAGGGATGTAGCCCTTCTCCACACCCAGGCGGCAGAGGGCAAACAGGACTCGTGACATCAGGTACATGTTGATCTGCAAGGAGGGAATAATGGGGATTACTAGTTGGCATGGCCACTGGGAACCTTTACCTACCTACCCACCCCTATTTACTGGGGCATCTGCTGTGCACTGGCTCTGTGATTTGCAAAAATTACTGTGCAGATGATTGAAGCAGCCATGGGTAAATATTCATTTTTGGCGTTGGGGATGGTGTGTATGGGTGCGTCCAGGCATGTGGAAATATGTGGAGGTCAGAAGTTGACATTAACTAGCCGGAACTCTCTCTATAGATGATATCTAACTTATATCTAATCTATATCTTATATTCTATATAAATTATATATCGCTGGCCTTGAACTCATAGAGAGCCACCATCCAAGTGCTAGGATTAAAAGAGTGTGCCACCATGCCCAGCATGTTTTATTTATTTTTGTGTGTGTGATTTGCAACACACACATGTGGAGGTCAACGGACAACTTGGAGTTGGCTTTATCTTTCACCACATGGGATCTGGGGACAGAACCAGGCTCTGAACACAGCACCTTAGTCCAGCTGGTGTATTGCAAGCCTTGCCTTTTATTATTTTAATTATTTTTTTTTTTTTTTTTTGATGACCGACCCAGGAGACATGAGGAAGGCAGATCTATGTGAGTTCAAGGTCAGCCTGGTCTAAAGAGCAAGCTCCAGGCCAGCTAGGACCTAAAGGGGAGGACCCTGTTTCAAACAAATACCAAGAGCAAAAAAATACACTCAAAAAGAAAAATAAAGAAATTTTGTATGTGGTGTGCGTGTGAAGCCATAGCTGTTGTTTCTCAGGAACTAGACACTTTTTTGTTGTTCTACTCCTGGAATTGGGTATCTGAAACTCATTCACTATGTAGACTGTTCTTCAACTCATAGAGATCTGCCTGCCTATGAGGTGGAAGGATTAAAGGTTTGTGCATATGCCTAGAAACAAAAACAATTTTTTTTTTTTTTGAGACAGGGCTCTTAATAGTTTGGGATATGCCAATTTGCTTTGGGAAGGGCTAGTCAAGAACCCCAGGTCGGTAATATATCTATCACATTCCCCATTGGGATAGAAGCATTCACTGCCATGCCTGGCTTTTATGTGGTTCTGGGATATTAAAACTTGGTCTTCATTCCTTACTGTCTTTATAGTTCCTCATTACGAATTTTAAGAAACGAATAATACATGTTTCCAAAACGCAGCATCAAGCTGCGTGTTCGGTGATTGCACACTTACTGCCATCACTTGGGATGGTGGATTTCTATGCGTTCAAGGCCAGCTTTGTCTAAAGGGGAACTCCGTGTCTCAAAAAGACCACCACAAACAAACACCAAACAAAAAACATTATCTATAGGAAAATGAAAAATACATGTACTTCTTTGAAATAGTTTTTTGTTTGTCTGTCAAGTCCTGTGACAGAGGATTATATAACCGGTGGCCCTGGAATGTGTGGCAGACATTGCCATCCCAGCAATTGGCCGTTTTAGAGGCGGGAGAATCAACGAAATTGACGCCAGCCTGGTATACATAGTGAGTTTCAGATCAAACCAGGGTACATAATGAGACTTTGTCTCAAAAAAGANAAAAAAAAAAAAAAAAAAAAAAAAAAGTTATCTTACAGGCCTGAGAAATGGCTCAGCAGTTAAGAGCGCTGACTGCTCTTGCAGAGGACCCCGGTTCAATTCCCAGCATCCACGTGGCGACTAAGAACTGTCTTTAGTGTTTTCTGTTGAGACAAGTTCTCCAATAGCCCAAGCTAGACTTGAACTCAATATGTTGTTGAAGCTGGCCTTGAATTCCTCATCTTCCTGCCTCCACATGAGTGCTATGATTCCAAGTACGAGTATGTGCCACTAGGTGTAGCCTGTTGTTTTTGTTGTTTGGGTTTGTTTGCTTTGCTTTCTGAGACAGTCTCACACTGTAGCCTAGACTGAACTGCAATGTAGCCCAAACAGGGTATGGTGGCACATTCCTGTAATTCCAGTTTAAAGGAGGCTGAGGCAGGAGCCAGTACTACATAAGAGAGAGGCCCTGTCTCAAAAAAGACAGTAATACGTACATAAAGATAGCATAAAACTCAAACTGTGGGGCTGGAGAGATGATGGCTCAGCAGTTAAGAGCACTGGCTGCTCTTGCAGAGGACCCAGGTTTGATTTCCAGTACCCACGTGGCAGCTAGCAACTGCCTGTAACTCCTGTCATAGGGGAATCCACCTCCCTCTTCTGACCTCCCTGGGCATTCCATGACACAGGTGCCCTTACACACACGCAGGCAGTACACTCATACACATAAAATAAAATATTTTTAAAACCCAAAACTATAAAAAGTACATGGTAGGGGAGTGGAATGGAGGGATGGCTGAATGGTTAAGAGCACTGACCGCTCTTGCAGAGGATCTGGGTTCAGTTCACAGCACCCACATGACAGCTGACCATGTCCTCTTCTGGCCTCTGCACACATCACATGCTTGTGGTACACCTACATGTTTTCAGATGAGGCACTCATACTCTAAATTTTTTTTTGGTCTTTTTGAGACAGGGTCTCCCTGTAGTCCCAGCTGTCCTGTAAATTTATTTTATCTTTTCTTTGGTCTTTTTGAGACAGGGTCTCCCTGTAGCCCCAGCTTTCCTGGAACTCACTCTGTAGAACAGGCCGGCCTTGAACACACAAAGATCTGCCTGCCTCTGCCTCCCAAGTGCTAGGATTAAAGGTGTGCACCACCACGCCCAGCTACCTTATTATTCTTCTAATTATTCTTTTGGTTCTTTTGAGACAGGATCTCCCTTTAGCCCCAGATGGCCTGGAACTCACCTTGTAAACCAAGCTGACCTTGAACTCACAGAAATCTTCCTGCTTCTGCCTCCTGAGTGCTGGGATTAAAGGTGTGAACCATCACACACACCCAGCTCCTATAATTTTTTTTAATTAATTTATAGCCGGGCATGGTGGCGCACGCCTTTAATCCTAGCACTCGGGAGGCAGAGGCAGGCGGATCTTTGTGAGTTCAAGGCCGGCCTGGTCTACAATAGTGAGTTCCAGGACAGCTGGAGCTACAGGGAGACCCTGTCTCTAAATAAATAAATAAATAAATAACACTTTAAAAATAAATAAAAAAATTTTTTTTTGGTCTTTTTGAGACAGGGTCTCCCTGTAGCTCCGGCTGTCCTGGAACTCACTATTGTAGACAAGGCTGGCCTTGAACTCACAAAGATCCACCTGCCTCTGCCTCCCAAGTGCTAGGATTAAAGGNATTCCCTCCTTGCAGATCAACATGTACCTGATGTCACGAGTCCTGTTTGCCCTCTGCCGCCTGGGTGTGGAGAAGGGCTACATCCCTGAGTTCGGGTGGGACCCGTTCCCTTTGCAAACCGCAGTGATCTGGGGGCTTGTGCTGTGGCTCTTCGAGTATCACCGGCACACTCTGCAGCCCTCCCTGCAGTCCTCCATGACCTATCTCTACAAGGACAGCAATGTATGGCATGGCATCTCAGACTTCCTCATCTACAACAAGAGCCGCCCCTCCAAGTAACACAGCCCAAGGTGCTTATGGGAGCTCCTGCACCTGAACAGCTTCCAGGCGGTGTCCAGTTGCAGCTCAAAGTTTGGCTCTATCAGCAAACTCACAGAGGATCCCACCTTCTCCAAGTCATGGACCTCACAACTCCGATTGTCTTATTCCAGAGTTCCATGTGCTGAAGCAGAGCACCACAGGGTACTTTTAAATGGTGCAGCAAGCAGCTGGATCCTCCCGAGGAGTCTGGCCTTGACTCCAGCTGCTCACATACTGACTTCCAGTAGGCCAGGGAGGGTTGCATCCTCTCGTCTGGACCTCAGGGGACCGTTCCAGCTCGAGGAGGAGACCTTCAGGAGGAGGTTCTCTTTCTGGTGGGATGTTTAATTTTCCCCTGTGCAATGTTTGTGGTGGGTAGTAGTTATACAATTTTGAAAAAAAAAAAAAAATTCTTATTGAAAGTTTAATCCTAGATTTCCATTGGAAGAAGTTTCTAGAGGCCCTCTATGTCGCAAAGAAAACAACAGGACCCCCATATGTGCAATTAAGATTTATGGGTGCCTGGGTGTGTAAACCCGGGGGTCATAACATTTGTGACGAGCGTGTGCAAGACCTGGATTTTCTATTCCCCAGCATTGAAAATAAAAACTAGCTGGGCGCGATGGCGCATGCCTTTAATTCCTAGCACTCACTCATCTGGGAGGCAGTGGCAGGAGCAGCACTCTGTGATTCAAGGCCGCCTGGTCTACAGATGTGCGTCCTACACTCGATCTCTCCCGTTAGACCCTTGTCTCACCCGTCGACCAAAACAAAACTTTCTATAGAAGAAAAAGAAAAAATACAAACCAAAAGGAAATAATAAAAAAAAAAGAGTTCCAGGCCCAGCTAGGGTATACTAACAAAAACCTTGTCTCAAAAAACCAGAAAGGAAAGGCCAGTAGAGGGGCTCAGTGAGGGATGGAGCTTGCAGCCAATCCCTGGAAAGCGAGTTTGAATCAATTCCCAAGCCCACATTTTGAAAGGAGAAACCAACTGCAAGTTTCCATGACCTTCACATATGTGCCGTGGTATTCAAGCCATGTAACAACACACACACGCCACAACCACACCACACAACACAACACCCACACACCACACAATACAACACACACACAATGGCCATGCATGTGAACACAAAACAGAAGAAACTGAAAAAAAAATAACAAAAAAAGAAGAGGGGCTGGAGAGATGGGCTTGCAGTTAAGAGCGACTGGCTGCTCTTGCAGAGGATCCCGGGTCAATTCCCAGCACCCCACGTGGTGCTAACAACCATATGGTAAACTCATTTCTAGGGGAATTCTGATGCCATCTCCTGATCTCCTCAGGTATTGCACTGACATGTGGTCATTTTTGTATCATGCAGGCCAAATACACTATACTTAAAAAAGAAAATAATAAAAGGAAACAAGACAGATTAAATCTTAATCATATTATTTTAACTAATATTTTCCAAAAATGTCATTTCAATGGTATTAACTTAAAAGATTAACGACCTATTTCTTGTACCATATCCTCAAAATTAGGTTCAAGTAGGCAATGCAAATCTAGATGTAGAAGACATGGACTTGAGCCCCCTGCAGCACTGTGTACCTGGGGAAGGTTCTCCAACTCTCAGACCCTCAGGGTTCTCATGAAAATTAGAATGATTATAGTGCCACCCAGGTTACCACCTGGGATCCCTTAAACTACAACTGCCACCAACTACTGCTAGTTACTTCCATTCAGTGCGTTGCTGCTCCTCCTGACTCACTTCCAACAAATTGATTATTTTTTTTTTTTTTGTCTTTTCAATAAGGCTCTCCACTGTATGCCCCAGCTGTCCTTGAACTCACCTTGTAGACAGGGCTGGCCTTGACACCAAGAGATCCGTCCTTGCCTCTGCCTCCCAAAATAATGTGCTGGGATTAAAGGCATGGGCCACCGCGCCTGATCATAATCATGCTATTTTTAATCCTTTCTACCAGTCATCATGCACGGGATGTGGCTCTACAGGAGTGGAAAACAGGGTCAAGAGGGAGTAGTTGTAAGGTAACTTGCCCAAGTTGGAACCACTCTACGAATCCACATATGATTTGAACAACCTAAGTCTGATTTCAAAGCCTGTGTTTTTCTTCAGTGGCCTTACTTTAACTAAGAAAACCTCCAGCCATGCTATGCAAAACATGAGCTAGTTATAGGATCTGGCATTGGAAACCAAGTTGGATGCCGCAGGAGCTTGCATTGGCATCAATGCACATGCTCCAGGGTTGCTGTGTTTAGTTATGGGGTAGAGGCATGATTGAACTGGAGAACTCTTAGAGCAGGTGGAATTTTTTTTTTCAACATAAAATTTATTTAATATTTTAAACCCAAATCTCAAGAAACCCATGTTCCCGCTCATCCCCCACCCCCACCCGAGCTCGTGCCTTCTGGCCAAAACATGCTTCCATTTCTATCTTTCTCAAATATTTCCTGAGGAGTTGACTGTTTTGAGAGCAGAAGTTCATACTTTTCAGTCAGTTCTTGATGAGTATTTTCGTGTTGTTGTTGTTGTTTTCCAAAATGCCATTTATGCCCCAACTGCTTTGACAAAAAGCTAGGGGCCCTACAACAAGAAAATACTTACACGGTAATTGGAACTAGCATTCACGAGATGAGTGATACCTGCATTCGTTTGTTTTTCTGGGGACTGTATTAATTTCACTCCAGCATGATGTCCTCTGAGTCCCAGCTCATTTTCCTGCAAGCGTCGTGTTGTCGTCTTTCTTTACTGCTGCATAGAACTCCATTGTGTAGTGTGTACCACATTTTCTCCTTCATCCACTCGTCCATTTGAGGGGCATTTAGAGTTGTTCCAGCTCCTTGCTATTGTGGAGAGAGCTGCAACAAATAACCCTGGCCGTGCATGTATCTCTGTGGTGGCGTGAGTCTTGAGGAGGTACAAATGCCCAGAACGTTGGTATGCTGGGTCGTGGTGGCAAGTTCATTCAGTCTTCAAAGGGTCTCCACACTGCTTCCATAGTGCTGTCAATTTTACATTCCCACCGAGCAGTGGATGAGTGTTCCCCTTTCCCCCCACATACCTCTCTCAGCCAACTTGGTATCCATTTTTGTTTTGTCTTGATTCTTAGCCCAGCTTAATTGGGAGTTTAAGATTGATACTTAAAGTGGGTTTTAATGTTGCATTTCCTGGTTGATTAGTATGTTGAATATGTTCTTGAGGTGTCTTCTTCAGCCATTGCTCTAATTCCTCGCTTGTGAAGTTCGTTTCTTAGGAAAAAATCATTTTAAACTTATTATGGTCATTTGTTTCTTTTTTTTGTTTTTGAGTAGTTTATATATTCTGGAACTCAATGGTTGTCAGATGTTATCTGCAGTGAGGTTTCCTTCCACCTGGTGGGATTTCTCTTCCCTTCTTTGATTGTTTCTTTGGATGTAACAGACAGTTTTGAGTTTGATGGAGGTCCCAGTTTGTCAATTGTCGACCACATTCTATCTTGTGCAGCTGCTGTCTGATTTAGGGAAGTCTTTTTTCTCTACGCTCTATTGATACTGTGTAGTCTGCTGCCAATACTTTTCTTACTCTATCACCTTCAGGATTGGGGGTTTCATCGTTGAGGTCTAATATAATCCATCTGGAAGTTGACTTTTTAACGGGTGAGAGGTGGGTTTTAATTCATTCTTCTACAAGTGGTGAACTTCCCGTTTTGCCAACATCACCTCTGAAGATGCTGTCTTTTCTCCCCATTGTGGTTTTCTTGGCCCCCTTGCTCAAATATGAGGATGGCTTGAAATTGTAATGTGCTGCAGATTGGTCTTCGGGTTTTGTTCCTTGGTAACAGAGTGTCTGTTTTTGTTGCCAGTTTACAGAGGCTGTTTTTATGAACTAATAGCCCTGTAGTATAGTTTAAAAATCTGGTATGTGGAGAGATCCTGGACTAGTTTGAGACTTTTCACTGGAGAGTTTTAGAACTCTAGGGGTTTCGTTATCCCCACTCTCAATGTGTTAGAACTTTTTTTTTTATGTGTGCCACACACGCTTGTTTTGGGTGCAAAACTTGGGCATTTTAGATCGGAACAATCATACAACAAAAATAAAAAAATAAAAAAAAAAATTGGTATAAGATCCTCTTTGGATCTGTCTCAGGATTGTTCCGCTACGGTTTTTCCAATTACTGTCAGCTGAAAAACTGGGTTGATGGTTGCTTAATCAAAGGGAATGCATTTTACATGTTTTTCCAACATGAGCATGAGGTTCTCATCTTCAGAGTCTTCTTCATTTTTCTTTAAGGGTTTAAAATTTTGTTTTTAGCAATTTTTTTTAGTCTTTGGTAACTTTGGTTAGGTTTTTTTCCTAGGTATTCTTATTGTTTTGAGGCTATTGTGAGGGGAAGGTCTCTTTATATTCTTGTCCTTTTTTCCAGTGCGTTGTTGTTGGTTTGTAACAAGGAAAGGCCATATGTTTTCTAGGTTAAAATTTTGTCAGGTGGATTTTTTTCAAATCCCCAGAAAAAATTAAGCAACTCTTGAGAAAAATCTGATCCATTGGCTACCAGTTTGAGACCACTTGTTTAGTTAGGAATGGCATCCATAATATCTCCTTCCCTTCCTTTCTTTCTTTTTTTTTGTTTTTTTTTTTGATTCTTGGACAGGGGGTCTCTCTGAGCCGTGGACTCGGCACTATTTGGTAGGACCAGGCTGGCCTTCGAACTTCGGAGACTGCCTGCCTCTGCCTCCTGAGGGTTTGGGATACCGGTGTGCAACCCCATCCAAATCCTTCTGGCCCATTAATTGTTATTTCCTAACACAGCCTCTCTCCCATGTTTTTTTATCTTAGAAATTGATTAAATGTGAAAAGGGGCTGGGAGAGATGGCTAACGGGGGAGAGAACACGAAGGCTCTTCAGAACCGCTCTTGCAGAGGACCAAGTTAAATCCCCAGCCACTCACATTGCAGCTGAGAAACTGTCTCATTCAGGACTTACCAGTTCCAGGGAAGTCCGATGCCCTTCTTCTGAATCCCATGGGCACTTGCACGACCACAGTGGCCTCAAGCCACCATGTGCAGACAGTAAGTTCATACACACAAAAAAAATAATAACATTTAAACAATAAAAAAAGAAATTATAGTAGAAATCTATGTGTGACTCACTGGAGGAGATTATTTACCAATGAGATTTTGGGATGGGCATGTGGCATGTGCCTGTATGTCAGAGGTGCGGGAGGGTTCAAACTCAATCCTCAACTAGATCAATTGTAGCAAGTCATCGTGCGACCAACTACACTGGGACTTGTCTCAGAAATATAACATTAAATAATTGAATAATGGCTGGACTGTCAGCCAGTTAAGAAGTTCCACCGCACTTGGTTGGCCTAACAAACATAGCTGTAACTACCTGTTCCAGGGGATCCAATGCCTGCTCTTTTGACGTCTGTGGGACGATACTATCCTGAACTGTGCACTTATACACATCGAGACTCACACATAAACTCACACAAAATAAAAATAAATAAATATATAAATATGAATTTCATGATCACTGGGATGGTGAGGCGGGCTTATCTTTTTTTTTTATATTTTATTCTGTTGCGTGTATGTCTCAGCAAGGTGTGCAACCGGTCTGCCGGAGGGCGAAGTTGTCGATCCTGAACTGGAGTTTCTGCGAATGATTCTACCATTGGTTGGGTCACCGGTCCTCTGGAGTGGTTCGTAGGCACTCTCAGCCCGATCATTTTAGCCTCATGATTGTGCTTGCTGAGCCCAGCCTGTAGGATGGAGGGACTAGGGAATATAGGGGCACCATCATCATTATTCCCATGCAGCAAACAAGTCACAGAGCTGTTGGGTATTGGTGGGTTTGTCTGAGCCCACGGTTTGGGGCTGGCTGCAAGCTCCAAAGCACGTGATGTGTTTTGTTTGCTTTTTTTTTTTTTTTTTTTTTTGAGACAGGGTCCTCTCCTTTGTCCCAGCTGGCTGGAGCTTGCCATGTAGATCCAGTCTGGCCTCTACTCTCATAGAACTCTCCACTGTCTCCTTGTCTCCTGAGTTCTGTCTGGGATTTAAATATCTGTGCCATTCATGGTAGAGTAGGAGTTTTGAAGACTTTATTTTATTATGTATTATTATACTACACTTACTGTAATCTTATGCATGGGAGGATGAAAACAAGCTCTGGAGGTTGAGGAGGGGGGAAAGGTAAGCCAATCAACCAGAAGTTCTAGAGTGGTTGGTAGGGAACGCCCTGCCTCAGTCAGTGTGCATACCCAGGCTGCAGTTAGTATCCCTGTGTCTTCCTGCTAGGGACTCTGCCTGCCACTGGCCTGCATCCCCACACTGGAGCAGGCATGAAGTTCTGGGGATTAACCTGCCCCTGCCTGGATCAGCATTAACCCAGGACTGAAAAATACCTTCACTTCCAAAGCCTTTACCCTTAGGTGAGGTGACCCTCAGTGCATCGTATACACTGGCCCCCAGAGCTTCCAGCAGGACGGGGCTCTGGGTGCCCACATTGGGAACTGTCTCCTGCATGCCTCAGCCCTTGTGTCCTGGTACAATTTCCTATTTAAACCACTTCAGGTCCTTACTTTGGTGTCTATTGTTGAGGGAACCCAAACTAAAATGGACCACTGGACAGCAGATTGAGATGCAGTATGCACGGTGGCAAGGGACAAGGGCTTCAGAACCAAAGTTGCCTGGGCTCAAGGTCTTGGCCTACGAAGTGACTTACCCATATGTGCTCTATTTTCTCACCTGTAAGGCCAGTCTTTCCATTAGCCATACACCTATGGGGTCTGCAGGGATTACTGTGATGCCAGCATGTTTTAATAAGAGCTTCAATTAAATGTTGCTGATTTAATTAGTGTGGAACTGCAGAAGGAACCTTGGTTGTAAGAAAATTATGTCCTGTATTTGGCCTGCCCTGCCCCCCAGTCAGCTTTGGCCCCCTGCCCTGAAGTCCCCCACACTGCTGCTGGGGGTGGCGGGCTCACACCAACCGACTGGCTTTGCTCTCTTAAGAATCAGGTTTCCCTCACAGATGGCATCTCTCTGGATCCTACCAGAGCATCTGGTGCCTCCAACTGCACACTCCGGGGAGGAAGGCGGGACGGTCCCTGCCGAGAGGAGCACAGCCCATCCTCCAACAGCTCTGTGAAGAGCCCTGGTCTGCTCCTTCCTAAAGGAGACTCCATTTTCTATGAGCTCTATATGGGGCTTGCCAAAGGGCTCTTGGCAATAGCTCTAGGAGCTATTGCAGTTCCTGAATACTAGCTCCTGAAACAGCATAGTAGATTAATCTGTAATTATCAAGCACCTGCTACATTTATATGAACTCTTTTAACTGCCAAAGCAATTAAGAAGTTATCTTGGGCTGGATGCGATGGCCTATGCGGTTAAAAGAGCGGTCGACAGCGCTCTTGCAGAGGACCCGGGTTCGATCCCCAGTCACCCACATGGCGGCCCGAGAGCGCCGTCTGAAAAGTCCAATCCCAGGAGAACTCCAGTTCCAGGGGAGTCCGACGCCCTCTTCTGACCTCCGCGGGCATTGCACGTCACAGGTGCACATACACACACATACACAATAACAAAAAAAAAAAAAAAAAATAAAAACGGAAATAAAAAAAAAAAAAAAAAAAAAAAAAGGTTATCTTACAGGCCTGAGAAATGGCTCAGCAGTTAAGAGCGCTGACCTGCTCTTTGCAGCAGGACCCCGGTTCAATTCCCGGGAATCACGTGGGCACTAAGAAAACTGTCTTTAGTGTTTTCTGTTGAGACAGTTCTCCAATATAGCAAAGCTAGAACTTGAATCTTAATATTGTGTTGAAGGCTGGCCTGAATTTCCTCCACTTCCTGCCTCCACATGAGTGCCTATGATTCCAAGTACGAGTATGTGCCACTAGGTGTAGCCTGTTGTTTTTGTTGTTTGGGTTTGTGTTCTGGCTTGCTTTCTGAGACAGTCTCACCCACTGTGCCTGACTGAACTGCACTGTAGCCCAAAGAGGGGTATGGTGGCACATTCCTGTAATTCCAGTTTCTAGGGGCTGAGGCAGGAGCAGTGCACTACATAAGAGGGAGGCCCTGTTCAAAAAGACAGTAAATACGTTACATAAAGATAGCAAAAACTCAAATGTCGGGGGCTGAGAGATGAGTGGCTCAGCAGTTAAGAGCACTGGCTGCTCTTCGCAGAGGACCCCAGGTTTGATTTCACAGTTACCCACGTGGCAGCTAGTCAACTGCCTGTAAACCTGTCATAGGGGAATAATCCACCTCCCTCTTCTGACTCCTGGGCATTCCATGCACAGGTGCCCTTACACACACGCAGGCAAATACACTCATACTACATAAAAAAATACATTTTAAAAATCCCAAAAAACTATTAAAAAGTACATGGTAGGGGAGTGGAAGGAGGGGATGGCTGAATGGTTAAGAGCCACTGACCGCTCTTGGCAGAGGATCGGGTTCGTTTCACAGCACCCACATGACAGCTGACCATTGTCTGTCTGGCCTCTGCACACTCACATGCTTGTGGTGCATCCTACATGTTTTCAGATGAGGCACTCATACTCTAAAATTTTTTTTGGTCTTTGTGAGACCGGGTCTCTGTTAGTCCCAGCTGTCCTGTAATTATTTTATCTTTTTTTGGTCTTTTGAGACAGGGTCTCCCTGTAGCCCCAGCTTTCCTGGAACTCACTCTGTAGAAACAGGGCCGGCTTGAACCATCAAAAGATCCGCCTGCCTCTGCTCTCCCAAAGTGTAGGATTAAAGGTGTGCACCAGCCACGCCCAGCTCCTTATTATTCTTCAATTATTTCTTTGGTTCTTTTGAGACCAGGGTATCTCTCCTTATGACCCAGATGGCCTGGAACTCACCTTGTAAACCAAGCTGACCTTGAACTCACAGAAATCTTCCTGGCTTCTGGCCCTCCTGAGTGGTGGAATTAAGTTGTGGAACCATCAACACACACCCAGCTCCTATAATTTTTTTTAATTAATATGTAGCCGGGCATGGTGGCGCACGCCTTTAATTCCTAGCACTCGGGAGGCAGAGGGCAGGCGGATCTTTGTGAGTTCAAGGCCGGCTGGTCTACAATAGTGAGGTTCCAGGACAGCTGGAGCTACAGGGAGACCCTGTCTCTAAATAAATAAATAATAAATACATTTTAATAAAATAACCACTTTAAAAAATAAATTTTAAAAAATAAATTAAAAATTTTTTTTTTTTGGTCTTTTTGAGACAGGGTCTCCCTGTAGCTCCGGCTGTCCTGGAACTCACTATTGTAGACCAGGCTGGCCTTGAACTCACAAAGATCCACCTGCCTCTGCCTCCCGAGTGCTAGGATTAAAGGCGTGTGCCACCATGTCTGGCCTAAAGTGTTTTTTTTTTTTATTTTTATTTCTTTTCGTATGTGTATGAATGTACTGTCTGCATGCAGGTTTGTGTACCCGTGTCGTACAATGCCTCGGAGGTCAGAAGAGGGTGTCGGATTCCCCTGGAACTGGAGTTAAAGACGGTTCTCAGCCGCCATGTGGGTGCTGGGGATCGAACCCGGGTCCTCTGCAAGAGCAGTCGGTGCTCTTAACCGCTAGGCTATCTCTCCAGCCTCTAATTTATTTTTGTATGTGTATGAATGTACTGTCTGCATGTAGGTCTGTGCACCGGTGTCCTGCAATGCCACGGAGGTCAGAAGAGGGCAGCAGATTCCCCATGGAACTGGAGTTACAGACAGTTCCCAGCCTCCATGTGGGTGCTGGGGATCGAACCCTGGTCCTCTGCAAGAGCGGTTGGCACTCTTAACCACTAGGCCATCTCTCCAGCCCATTTTTTTTTTTAAGATTTTTTTTTTTAGTTTATTTATTTTTATGTGTATGAATGTATTGTCTGCATGTAGGTTTGTGCACCTGTGTCGTGCAATGCTGCGGAGGTCAGAAGAGGGTGTCAGATTCCCCTGGAACTGGAATTAAAGACAGTTCTCTGTTGGGAATCAAACCCAGGTCCTCTGCAAGAGTGGTCGGTGCTCTTAACCGCTAGGCCATCTCTCCAGCCTTTATACCTTATTTTTGAGACAGGGTCTCTCACTGAACCTAGGACTCATGCTGGGATTACAGATGCATGCCATCATATCTGGCTTATTACGCGGATGCTGGGGATCCACACTCAGGTCCTCATGCTTGCATGGGAAACATGTTACTGACTGGGCCATCTCCCTACCTGACCCACACCTATTTTCAGAGCTGCACAGCCTTCCTGAGGTGTTCCATGCACAGTCTCCTCTCAGTCTAAGAAACCTTTACATTACATTTGCCCTGACTCCTTGGTATTGCCTCTTCATCCTCTACATTTTGCTTCTCTTTGATTGATACTCTTACATAAAGGTGAGCCTTTGAACCCTTGCCTTCACCCATCTAGCTCCACCTCCTCCATAGCTCAGGCAGGTCCTTACTGTGGTGACTGCAATGCTAAACTACCCTAGGCGCTTTTGAAAGCAAGTGAAGGGGAGGGATAAAGCTAACGTGGTGGGGCCCTCTGTGGCGTGAGACAAGATTAGGGATCATTAAGCAAGCCTGGGTGGGAGTAAGGATTTGCTGCCTGAGATGCCAGGAAATGGCCTGTGTTTGATGCTCTCCACTCCCGCCTTCCACATTCAGGCTCCAGGAAGGATCCTGGCAACAGTATCTCTTTTCACATTGTTCTCTCTGGCGGCTCTGTGAGTGCATTTGGGTTTATAAGAAGCAGGCTTTGAACTTTATGTCCCCCTAAACCAGAACACTCTGTTCCACCTCCCAGAATGAAGCCCATGTCATAAAAAGCTGTGACTTCAGATGGTCTTTTTCTTTGACAAATTAGAGGGCATATATAAAAGGAAAATGGTCGGTTTGGTTTTTTTCCTCCTCCCCTTGTCTTGTTTCAGATTCTCAGGGAGAGAATATCTTACTTCAGCCTTGAAGGGCATTTTGGAACTAGGTTTTGATGTTAGCAGAGGCTCCCCTGCAGGCTCACTCGTGGGAGAGGAGGCCAAACCCACCCAGGTAGACGACACAAAGGAAAGCTGAGCTCTTTTCTTAGTGTTGGTTGGAGAAGGTCTTCCAAACACAGGGATCCTGTTTTCTGCATCAGAGCTCTGCTCAAAAGCTCCTGTGGAAGTCGTGACTTGGAACGGCAGAAAGCAGGCGGAACTGCATGCAGGCCCTGGGTGGGTGTTGCTCTTCCAGGCTTCTCCCTGTGGGCTGGGTGTCAGCTGAGAGGCAGAACCAGGGCCAAGCCACATCAGCTCTTCAGATACTTCTTTCAGAGTATCTTTGCTTATGTCATGAACTCCTTTGGCATCTGTGGGAGCCTTCAATAAATTATATAGAGCCCTGCCTCAAAAAAACAAATCAAACAAATGAAAACCAAGCCACCCACTCCCAAAATGTAAACAACAAAACCCAAGATCCAAGGGCCTGTCCCAAAACTATGACCTCAAAGATGTGATGAACACAAACGGTGTCTTGATACAACAGCAAGTGCAAGGCACAGGAAGAGCTGGTTCCTCTCTGTGTATGAATGTGGTGCTGGGCACTGAACCCAGAAGAGCTATGATTTGTGTTACCATCTAGAATTTAGCACTAAGGAGGCAGAGGCAGGAGGATTATTCAACATCATCTATAGCCTTCAGTTGCATAGCTAGTTTGAGGCCAGCCTGGACTACATAAGACTCTGTCTCAGGGGCTGGAGAGATGGCTTAGCAGTTAAGAGCACCGACTGCTCTTGCAGAGGACCTGGATTTGATCCCCAGCACCCACATGGCACCTGAGAACTGTCTTTAACTCCAGTTCCAGGGGAATCCAACACCCTCTTCTGACCTCCGTGGCATTGCACTACATGGGTGTACAGACCTGCATGCAGACAGTACATTCATACACATAAAATAAATAAATAAATAAATAAATAAATAAATAAACTTTGTCTCGCCAGCTGCAGCAGTGCACAACTTTAATCTCAGCACTCAGGAGGCAGAGGCAGGCAGATCTGTGAGTTCAAGGCCAGCCTGGTCTACATAGCCAGTTCCAGGACAACTGGAGCTAAAGGGAAACCCTGTCTCAAAAAG
>VZQC01012261.1:281529-337938 GCA_009823505.1 Rhizomys pruinosus
TTGTCTTTTCCAGACAGGGTCTCCCTGTAGCCCCAGCTGTCCTGGAACTCACTCTGTAGACCAGGCTGGCCTTGAACTCACAAAGATCCACCTGCCTCTGCCTCCCGAGTGCTAGGATTAAAGTCGTGCGCCACCACGCCCGGCTAGCACTGACCACTTTTGCAGAGGACCTGGGTTTGATTCCTGGCACTCACATGGCAGATAAAAACTGTCCTTGCCGGGTGTGGTGGTGCACGCCTTTAATCCTAGCACTCAGGAGGCAGAGGCAGGCGGATCTTTATGAGTTCAAGGCCAGCCTGGTCTACAGAGTGAGTTCCAGGACAGCTGGGGCTACAGGGAGACCCTGTCTGGAAAAGACAACAACAACAACAACAAAAAAAAAACAAACGTGTCCTTAACTCCAGTTCCAGGGGAATCTGACGCCTTCTTCTGACCTCCTCAGCATTGCAGGACATGGATGTACTCACATACATGCAGGCAATAAACTCATACATATAAAATAATAAAAATTTTAAATTTTAATTTTATGTATATGAATTATTATTTTATGCATATTTTATGTATATTTTTATATATGAGCCTAAATGTCACTGCGGTTACAGACAGTTAGCTACCCTGTGGTGCTGGGACTGAACAAGTTCTGTTGGTTGGAAGAGCAGCCAGTGCTCTTAACCATCTCTCCCACCCGCACATTATAATTCTTGATAGTGGCTTTTGGGACATTAGCAGAGAGCAGCAAACATTCGCAGGCCCTGTGTTTTGCAGAGGAACAGGCTAAGTTCCCATCTCAGCTTGCTGTGTGACCTTGAGCTGTGAGGGCCCCTCTCTGAGCGTCCTCCTTTCCACATCATGCAGATAAACAAGCTTCACTTATGGGATTATGAGGTTGAAAGGAGATCATCAGTTTCAGCCGCTGCTCAGTGATGGGAGATTTATTTTTTGGATACTGGTCAGCCTCCGAGAACTGCTGACATTGAGAACTGCTTTATCAGGATCTTCCAGGCTCTGGGCCAAGGGGCCATCTCTCAGGCCTTTTCTGCTTTCCATTAGGTATTAACAGACCTCAAAAGCCCTTGTCTCTCCCTCATTTTCATGAGGGAGATCGGTATGCTGCACTCCTTTGTACTGTAACAGGACATGGCGGGGTGGAAGGAGGGCATCTTTTTCTTTTCTTTTTGACCTGGAATATGTCCTTTCTTGAAAATGTTTGTCTCCTTGGTGACAGGGTCTGGTCATTTTTCTTCCTGTTGCCCAGCTGTCCTCTAATGCCTGGACTCAAATGGTCACCCCACCTTGGCCTCCTCAGTAGCTGGGACTATAGGCACATAATGCCACCAGACTTGGTTTGGAGATTTGGGATGAATACTTTGAGTCAGGCTTTGGACACAGCCCCTGGCCCTGGCCTCTTGAAGCCTGAATAATATAGCCTTTTCATCTGGGTAAACTCATGGCTTTCGTCTCAGTTTAAGCATCATAAAATGGGACAACACTATGTTTCCTTTCTCCAGCAACCACCTTGATCCTTGATATACAACAGATGCTCAGTAAGTGTTTGTTGAATGACTATTGAGTAGCAGAAGGCTTTACAAAGTGAGTGTTATTGTTAATGGGTCCCTTAGGAAAGCCTGGAGAAAGGAAACTCTCCATCTGGAGCTGGAGTGTGCCAGCCTCTCTTACCCTCTGTCGGTGCCTGGCTTGGTTGTATTGAATGAGGTCTAGCCCTCTGCTTCTCTGCTGGGGTGGGGGTGGGAGGGGCAGCACAGAAGGGGAACAGACCCTAGGGCTGGGAATCCAGCATGGGTCAGATTCTGTTGCTAGCTAGGCTCACAAACGCCCTCCCTGAATGGGCCTCATGTCCCATCTGTATAGTAAGAGCTTTGGTGCTCTCTGTGGTTCTTCCGGGTTCTGACACATTCCAGGGTTTGCAGTGAGTAATTTCACAAACTGCTCATCATCGAGGGGAGGAAAGACACTCTCGCTGCTTTCCGAAACCACCTCAGCTGAATATGGTGGCACATGCCTTTAATCCTGGCACACGGGAGGCAGAGCTGGGGCTACAGGGAGACCCTGTCTTAAAAAAAAGGTAAACAAGGGGCTGGAGAGATGGCCTAGCGGGGTCCTCTTGCAGAGGACCCGGGTTCGATCCCCAGCACCCACATGGTGGCTGAGAACCGTCTTCCAGGGGAATCCGACACCCTCTTCTGACCTCCGTGGCGTTGCACAACACAGGTGCACAAACCTGCATGCAGACAGTACATTCATACACACACGAAAATAAATAAATAAAAATAAATTAAAAAAAATTTTTTTAAATAAAATAAAATAAATTAAAAAAAAGTAAACAAGCCAGGCGTGGTGGTGCATGCCTTTAATCCTAGCACTTGGGAGGCAGAGGCAGGTGAATCTTTGTGAGTTCAAGGCCATCCTGGTCTACAGAGTGAGTTCCAGGACAGCTGGGGCTACAGGGAGACCCTGTCTCGAAAAGACCAAAAAAAAAAACAAAACCAAAAACCCATAACACTTCCAAATCTCTTATATTTTCACTTTCAGGACAACTCAAAAGGACTGGAACAAAGTCTAAATGCCCATTTTACACAGAGGGAAACTGAGGCTGCAAAGCATCCTCAGGAGCTGTAATTTTTTTTTTTTCTCTTTTCGAGACAGGGTCTCCCTGTAGCCCCAGCTGTCCTGGAACTCACTCTGTAGACCAGTCTGGCCTTGAACTCACAAAGATCCACCTGCCTCTGCCTCCCAAGTGCTAGGATTAAAGGCGTGCACTACCATGCCCGGCTATTTTCTTTTTTTGAAACAAGGTCTCGTTATATATAGCCCAGGCTAGCCCAGAGCTCAGGCTCCTCCTTGCCTTTTCCTCCTCCTCCTCCTCCTCCTCCTCCTCCTCCTCCTCCTCCTCCTCCTCCTCCTTTTTCTTCATTTTTTATTGAACTTTTGCACATGTCATACATTTATTTAAATTTTTATTTTTTTAATATATATTTTGTACAAGATTATCAAATCTAGACCCATGTCCCCCACCCTATCCCCTCACCCCAACATTTCTTAATAAAATTTAGACCCTTCCCACATCCATGCCTCCCAGCCCTCCAGAGATGCTGCATTCTGCCATACATCTTGCATCTTTTTCAGAGATCTGCCTGCCTCTGCCTCCAAGTGCTGGGATTAAAGGCATCTGCCACCATACCCAGCCTCAGTCCTTTTTTAAAAAATTTTTGATGCAAGCTGGGCGTGGTGGCACACGCCTGTAATCCTAGAACTTGGGAGGCAGAGGCAGGCGGATCTTTGTGAGTTGGAGGCCAGCCTGGTCTACATAGTGAGTTGCAGGACAGCTTGGGGCTACAGGGAGACCTTGTTTCAAAAAGACAAAAAACAAAAAAATTTTTTTCGATGCAGAAGTTTACTGTTTAAGGCAGAAATTTACTGTTTCAGTCAGTTCTTTGAACAAGTCTTTTTGTTGTTGTTCCTTTAATTTTATATTACTCCAAAGTATGCATGTATACCACACATATACCAAATTACGACATCTGAAAACAAATTATAGATTAAGTCCAAAACATGTTTAGGGCTTCACTTTTTAACAGTAGAGTTGCATTCAAGTAAAAAGAAATATTACTTTACTTTTTTTTTTTTTTTTTGTCTTTTCGAGACAGGGTCTCCCTGTAGCTGTCCTGGAACTCACTCTGTAGACCATGCTGGCCTTGAACTCACAAAGATCCATCTGCCTCTGCCTCCCAAGTGCTAGGATTAAAGGCGTGTGCCACCATGCCCGACAACATTTCTAAATTACGTAGTAAGTTGATGTAAGTTTTAATGTACTTTTTTTGTAGTGGCATCAGGTATTATATTTACTTAAAAAGAAAAAAAATTACTCAGTTTGCCTTACAAATAAGGATTTGGTGCTAGGATCCACAAATGAGGAACACCATATGCTATTTGTTTTTTCTGGGATTGTGATACTTCACTTAGCATAATGGTTTCTAGTTCCATCCATTTATATGCAAATTTCATAATCTTGTCCTTCTTTACCACTGCATAGAACTCCACTGTAGATGTACCACATTTTCTTTGTTCACTAATCAGTTGAGGGACACTTGGGTTGCTTCCAGCTCTTCACTACTGTGAAGAGAGCTGCAAACCTTCACCTTTTAAACTCTGTAAGTACAAGTGTGCACCACATACCCTGCAAAGATGCTTGTAAAAATATGTTACTGAAGCCAGGCGTAGCACTTGGGAGGCAGAGGCAGGCGGATCTTTGCGAGTTCAAGGCCAGCCTGGTCTACAGAGCGAATTCCAGGACAGCTGGGGCTACAGGGAGACCCTGTCTCAAAAAGACAAAAAAAAAAAAAAATACGCATTACTGGGCCCTTAGAGCCTACATTGGATCTGGATGTGGTAGCACATGGCTGAGGTAAGAAGATTGCCCAAGATCCAAAGTATTGAAATACAAATCCCAAAGCCAATTCAAGGCCTGTTTAGGCAAGATTCTGCATCTAAAAAAAACCCAAAACCAATACAACAACAACAAAAAAGCAGGGCAGGGGAGGGAAGTGAAACTTGTTTGGTATTTATTTTTATTTATTTATTTATACATTGTTTTGCCTGTAGACGTGTAAGTGCACCCTGGTCATGGTCATGCAATACCTACAGAGGCCAGAAGAGGGCTACCGATCCCTTGGAACTGTAGTTACAGCTGCCATGTAGGTGCTGGGAACCAAACCAGGGTCCTCTGTTAAACATAGGCATTTCTCCAGCCCTGGGGATTAGTTTTTTTGTTTTTTTTTTTTTAGACAGAGTCTCCCTTTAGCCCCAGCTGGCCTTGAACTCACAAAGATCCACCTGCCTCTGCCTCCCAAATGCTGGGATTAGATTTTAATTGGCGGAGCTGGGATGGGCCCAGAATTAACAAGTGCCTTTGTCATTCTGAAGCTAGGCCCACACAGCCTAACTTCCTAGCTACGCCTGGCCTCAGCCTCCGTTTCTCTCATATTCTTTCTTAGCCCTGCTGAGCCAGGGCTGTAATGGAAGGCATTCTTGGGGTTGCTAGACAAGTGGAGAAAAGGTGTGGTCCCAGTTGGAATTAAAGAGGAAGTAACCCTGGATTGAGAGCTCCCTGGAGGAAGTGATGCTTGTTTACGTCCTAGCTACTCTCTAGTTCTGGTCACTCCCCCCATCCCCACCCGGGACAGGAAGCTTGTAGACCTTGTTAAACCTTTCACATCTGTTCCCGATGCTGGCACAGAGCCTAGCACAGAGGACAATACTGGTCGGATGGGCTAACCTGAGCAAGTATCCCAGGGCCATGTTCAGCCCCCTTCCGCCCTCCCCATATGAAGTCTAACATGGAGATGCTTTCAATGTTGAGACTCTTCATATTATAAACATCTGTTGCCGCTCTGTTCTCCTTTCCTTTTCACTAAGCCCGGAGTCAAGGTCTGGACTGATCCTGGGGCACACAGTAGGCTCTCAAGCGCTTCTTGGGCTTTGAGTGAGCAAATGAATGAACTCGGTGGACGCTGGCTACTGAGGTGATTTCCACTAAAACCGGACTGGAAGGCCACACGTCCCTCCGCATTTCTTGGCAGCCCCTTAGGACTGGCTCTGGATGACAGGGGAACGTACAGGCTCTATGAGTCAATAGAATGGATGGATTTAATTGAGGATGGGAGATGTCGAAGGGACAGCTTCTAGAATCTGAGCTAAAGGTGTGGAGGCCATAGGTTGAGTCTTGGGTGGGGGTCGTGAAGAGCTTGTTGACAGTGAGACGTGCAGAACCCAGTAACAAGTTTGTTCTCCGTTCAGTGGGGCGGGGCGGGGCGGGGCATGGGCGGGGTCCCGGTGCCCACGGCTCTGACAGCGGCCACCCAGTTCCAAGACTAGAGCAAAAGGACCCGGCACCGCCCGGACAAAGCCTGCGCGCGCCCCGCCCCGTGATTGGCCGCCCCGCCCCGCGCCGCGGCCAGGTCCCGCCCTCCGTCGCCCGTCCCTCACGCTACAGCCAATCGCCGCCGCCGCCTCCACCTGCGTCACAGCGCGGACGGCCAATGGGAATGGGGCTCGGCGGCTCGTGGCTCTTTCGCGGCAAAAAGGATTTGGCGCGTAAAAGTGGCCCGGACTTTGCAGGCAGCGGCTGCCGGGGGCGGAGCGGGATCGAGCCCTCGCTGCGGCCTGCCGCCATGGGCTCGCGCCGCCGCCGCCGCCTGCCACCCGGGCCGCGCGGGCCGTGAGTACCATGGCCGTGGCCCCCGTGGGAGGCCCGTGCGCGCCGGCGCTTGAGGCCCTGCTCGGGGCGGGCGCGCTCGGGCTGTTTGACTCCTCGCAGATCGTCATCATCTCCACCGCGCAGGACGCGGGCGCCCAGCCGGCCCCGGCCGGCCCCGCCGCGCCGGTCGCCGTCCCCCGAGACCCTGATGTGCTGCTGTTCGCTACGCCGCAGGCGCCCCGGGCGGCACCCAGCGCTCAGCGCCCCGCTCTCGGCCGCCCGCCGGTACGGACCCCTGGGACGCGGGGCCTCGCGCACACCAGGGCGGGAGCGGCGTTTGGCCCCGAGGCGGCGGGGGCGGGGGAGGGGCGGACGGCTGCGCCCTCGCGGGGCGGTGCGGAGCCTGGGCTGGGCCTCCGGGCTCCGCCCCGGGGCGAGCGGTGACCGCCAGCTGGTCCCTGTTTTTGCTGCGCCGGGCTCTGGGCCTCAGCTTCCTCACCGGAGCTGCTCGGACTCGTAGATGACAATGGCTCACGTGCGTTCAGCTGGGGCCTGCTTAGTGCGTGCCCGGCCTTTGGAACACTTAGAGCCGGACCCAAATCACCACCCTGCTGTGAGCTCTGTACTGTCACGTGCCCATCTGCTGGAGGGAGGAACTGAGGCCCAGATAGGGAAGTTCTTCAGGCAGCTGCAGGTGGTGGGGCTGGTATCCCTGCTGATGTTTGCAGGCTTGCAGCGGAATCTGCTGGGTAGTGGCCAGGCACGGGTGCTTGGGAGGTGAAGGGTGGTGACTGTTGGAGACTCTTTGGGGTGACCCACCTTCTTGCCTGGAAGTTGGACCGCCAGGTGCAGGCCTGGCCTTCCAGGCCTCTGGGGAGAGGCCTCCTGGCTGGGAGGCCGCCTTCTCCACTGGGGCGGGGTGCTGGGCCAGCTGCTGCTCCCCTCCCGCTGCCTGTCCTTCCATCTGCCACCCTTCCAGCCCCTGGTTGCCATGGAACCTTATTAATAGGGCAGGCCGACCCCTGAGCCTTTGGAAGGACTGGGTGGGCTGGGCCCCTGGGATCTAGTGAGGGGGCAGCAAGTGTCTGGAGAGAGAATGTGGGAAGGAGATCCCTGGATACAGTCCTCCCTGATCCCTGAGTGCGAGTAACTCAAGACTGGTTCAGAATGGGGGGCCTAGAAAAGGTAGCTGAGTCTTAGTTGGAGAGTGGAGGCCTGGGACTTGCACCAGCCCTGGTGTGGGGCACTCGCTTTATTAGGCGGGTGAAGCAGGCAGGATAGTGGTCTCAGCAGGGGCTTGGAGCAAGTGAGAGGGGCAAGGACCAGGAGGTAGAAGCTGTTCAACTGCTTGATGGGGGTGTGGGTGGCAGCTGGTCCCTAAGGCATCCTGGGAAGGCCCACAGCCCCCCTTGGCCCAGTGCCCAGTGCCGCTTTCCGGAATCACCAAGATGCTAGAAATAACAATAGCAACTACCATTGTTTTGAGGTTGGTTTTTGTGCCAAGCACTTCACCCAATTAACTCACTTAACCCAGTCAGCAGCCTTCCCTTTGGACCCTTTTTAAAGATGGGCAGGCTGAGGCCCAGAGATGGCTGGACTTTTCCCTGATTGTTCCGATAGGGAGTGGTTGTCTCCTGAGTGTTAAGTCTTGGGAGATAGACATTGCAGCCCAGGCGGGATGTGTTAGGGGTCCTTCCGAGGGGGCTCGTGCGTGAGTCGGCTGGCTCACCTCTATGCTCTGGGGGCTGTGGCTGAAGGCACAAGCTTGGGCCCTGGGCAGGTATTCTGCATTTGCCCAACCATACCATTCTCAAGTTGTTGAGTTTAGTGAGTTCCCATTCCATGGTCACAGAGGCAGGTGAAGCTCTCATTCCCCCATGAGACTTGAGGCCCAGCCAAAGGCCAAGAATGCAAATCTGGTTTTTGGCCTCTACTGATTCTGCTCTGGCATTTCTTTGGGACAGCCCTTGAAATAAGCCCTGTATGCTTGGCTTCCAACCAGTAAGCATTTGTTGAGTGCTTCCTGTATACACAACTCTGCAATTCAGACATTCTTCTTTGGCCTGCCTGTCTAACTCCACTTTCCTCTCTTTTCCTTTTTGGGGGCAAGACTTTGTCTCAAAAATAAAACAGTGCTCAGGAAGCAGAGACAGGAAGATGAGCAGCCTTAAGTGTGAGGCCACCCAAGGTTAAATAGTGAGCCTTTGTTTCAAAAGAAAATTAATTGGAGTAAAGAGGCTCAGTTATTAAAAGTAGCTGCTGCTCCTTCATGAGGACTAGAGTTCTGATCCCAGCACAAATGTCAGCTCACAAAAAAGTTACAAGAGGGGCTGAAGAGATGGCCTAGAGGTTAAGAGTGCTGACTGCTCTTGCAGAGGACCCGGGTTCGATCCCCGGCACCCACATGGGTGGCTGAGAACCGTCTTTAACTCCAGTTCCAGGGGAATCTGACGCCCTCTTCTGACCTCCGCGGCATTGCATGACAAGGGTGCACAAACGTACATGCAGACAGTACATTCATACACATAACGAAGATAAAAAAAAAAAAAGCTGGACCCTATTCCAAAACAGTAACAAAAAGCTAAGGTTTTCCATTATATAAATAATACTTGCTATGGATAAAATAGAAAGCCAGTTGGGGGTATTGCTCAGGGCTTTTTTTAGGTATGACTTTTTTTTTTTTTTTTTTTTTTTTACTTTTTTTTGGGTGGGGTCTTTTTGAGATGGGGTCTCCCTGTAGCCCCAGCTGGCCTGGAACTTGCTATGTTGCTTTGAACTCACAGAGGTCCACCTGCCTCTGCCTCCCGAGTGCTGGGATTAAAGATGTGCCACCACGTCTTGCTTAAAAACATTTTCCCCAAGAAATTTTATGTGTTCAGGTGTTTTGCCTGCATGCATATATGTTTGTGCACCAGGAAGACCAGACTTCAAATTGCTGTGAGCCAGGTGTGCTGACACCCCTATATTCTCAGCACCTGTGAGAGAAAAAGGATCAGGAGTTCAAGGTTATATGTAGCCTGGACTATATGAGACCGTTTCAAAAAGAGGGGGAAACTATTGAAATTTCTTTATGTACGATTTCTAATTGAACGCCACATACACAGCCTAGGTAAGCTCATAGAAGAGCCCTAGAGCAGAAAGAACTTTTTTTCTTTTTTTTTTTTTTTAATAATGAACAACTATTTTATTTTTATTTATTTTTTATGTGTATGAATGTACTGTCTGCATGCAGGTTTGTGCACCCCTGTCATGCAATGCTGCGGAGGTCAGAGGAGGATGTTGGATTCCCCCTGAAACTGGGAGTTAAAGACGGTTCTCAGCCGCCATGTGGGTGCTGGGGATCGAACCTGGGTCCTCTGCAAGAGCAGTCGGTGCTCTTAACCGCTAGGCCATCTCTCCAGCCCAGAACTTTTTTTCTTACAAAGAGATTTTTTTTTAAATCTCCAGAAGGGACCGCATCTGTTTCCTGCCGTAGTGGTTTCCTAGTCTCAGAGCTTTCCGTGTTGGCCTGCCTAGTCCTTCACTGTCTGTGTGCTGTTCCAAGGGGCTTAGTAAACCATTTGTGTGGTTTCTTCTGGGAATGGGTGGTTTTGTCTTTGTTTTCCATTCAGGTATTTTCACTACTGAGTGTCTTCACCAGTGCTAGAGTTGTCTAGAGAGCAGTGACAGAAATGGGCATTGTTTGAGCCCTCACTGCGGATGTGCCTTCAGGGTAGGCAAGGACCAAGGTTCTAGGGAGAGGGCAGGAGCAAAGCTGAAGAAGGTACAATTCTGGTCGCTTGTAGGCAGGGCTCTGTGTCAGCCCACGGGCAGCCTGTTTTGGCTTCCTCCCTGACTGTAGGCCCTTCTCAAGGTGGAGACCATCATAGCCCCTGCTGTGAGGCAAGAGTTTGATGAGCAAATGCCAGGGAAGCAGTTAGAGCTCTGGCACAGGCAGTGTCTGCCTCCCTGTGCTCCTCTATTCCTTGTGTGCTACTCTGTTCCTTGGCTCTGAGGAGTCAGTGGCCATGTGGGAGGGAGCGCCGTGTCACTACCATGAGGAGAGTCCATTCAGCACATGTTGGTCACACCACTGCCGTTGGGCCTGGGTATCCTGTTCATTGAATCCAGTGCCTACTTCTGAGGTAGGGGATAGATACTCATCGGTGAGATTTGTAACAGATGTAGGAAAAGGCCCTGAGGGTGGGGTGAGGCAATACAGAGCCAATCACTGTTAAGTGATTGTCAAGGGTCCTGCTGGTGGGAGGTTCATGTGTGGGGAGTAGACTTAGAGACAGATTTGGGAGAGGCCCATCTCAGCAAAGGTGAGATGGAATGTTGCGGGGGAGGTAAAGGCAACAAAGAGCAAGGTTTTACTGAACCATGGAGATGTACAAGGAGACCAGTGTAGAGGTGGCTGGACAGGCCAGTGGTGATAACTGTCTGGATAGGACAGGTGGAGGGCCAAGTTGATGAGGGTTAGGCTCAAAAAAGCCCTGTGGCTGGTGAAGGACCAACGCTGGCCTAGTTGGGGTATCTTGAGTTGTCTCTGGGACTTGAGGATAGTTTAAGTACTAGGTCTAGGTATCACTTTATTTTTTTTTTTATTTATTTTTATTTATTTCTGTATGTGTATGAATGTACTGTCTGCATGCAAGTTTGTGCACCCGTGTCATGCAATGCCGCAGAGGTCAGAAGAGGGTGTCGGATTCCCCTGGAACTGGAGCTCTCCTGGAATTGGAGTTTCAGACGGTTCTCGGCCGCCATGTGGGTGCTGGGGATCGAACCCGGGTCCTCTGCAAGAGCGGTCGGCGCTCTTAACCACTAGGCCATCTCTCCAGCCCCTAGGTATCACTTTGTAAGTTCTGGTTGGCCTTGAGCTGAACAAGATCCACTGGCCTCTGCTGGAAGTAAATGTGTGCCATTATACCTGGCCAGTAGCCTCCATCTTTGACTGTTCAACCTGAGCCAGAGAATGTAGAGGTTAGCAGCTTGGATTCTTTCTCAGACAGACCTGGTAGGAATCCTGGCTCTGTCACTTCCTGGCTATATGGTCTTGGGCATCAGTTGCTTTATCTATAAAATGGGGCCATTGTGGTACTGCCAGGCCATAGGCCAGTATATTGATGAGTGTACAAAGCAGTTTGTACAAAGTAGGTTCCAGCTGCTGTCATGGTTACAGATTAGTAAATGAGTTAAAAACCAGGAGTCACTTGTCCCAGAGACTTGTATACTCAATGACTTAAAACACTTGCTGCACAACTTCTTTGGGTCAGGAATTTGAGGAGATTTGCCTGGGTGCAACTGGCTTGGAGGTTTTCTTGTTGGAGACGGAATGCTTCCTGGTGGTGATCAGAAGTAAGGGCTGGAGAGACGGCTCAGCAGTTAGGAACACTGGCTGCTCTTGCAGAGACCCCCAGGTTCAGTTCTCAGGGCCCACATGGCAGTTAACAACCATCCATAACTCCAGTTCCAGGGTATCCACCACTGCCCTTTTCTGACCTTTGTGGGCATTGCACAATATGATGTACTTACAGGCAATGAACTCACATAGACTGGGGCTGGAGAGATGGCTAAGCGGTTAAGAGCACCGACTGCTCTTGCAGAGGACCCAGGTTCGATTCCCAGCACCCACATAGCGGCTAAGAACCGTCTTTAGCTCCAGTTCCAGGGGAAATCCAATGCCCTCTTCTGACCTCCATGGCATTGCAAAACATGGGTGCACCAACCTACATGCAGACTCATACACATAAAATCTAATAATTAGAGCTGGGTGTGGTGGCACACACCTTTAATCCTAGCACTTGGGAGGGAGAGGTAGGTGGATCTTTGGGAGTTCAAGGCCAGCCTGGTCTACAGAGTGAGTTCCAGGACAGCCAGAGCTACAGGGAGACCCTGTCTCAAAAAGACCAAAATAATAATTTTTTTTAAAGTCAGGACTCAGGTGGCAGGGTTTGCTCTCAACCTTGCCATGCTGCCCCTCATCTGAAAAAAGTCTCAGCTCGTCTTTAGGGTAACTTGAGAATGTTGCGTGCCCTCTCCCCTTACCACCCAAGAGCAAAGAAGCTTCAGTGCCTGAGTGACCAGTCTCAGAGGTGACACACCACCACTTCTGCCACACTATTCACTAGAAGCAAGCTTTAATATGGCCTGCATTTAAGGGGGAAGGAAGTTAGCCTTCATCCTTTTGAAAGAAGTATCACCAGGTTTACAGCCAGTCATGATGTCACATGCCTGTCAACCTAGTCCTTGGGAGCTAGAGGCAAGAGGGTTAGGAGTTGAAGGTCATCCTTGGCTACATATAAATATAGTGGGACTGTCTTAAAAAAAAAAAAAGACAACAGTTTGAAACAGGGATTGAAGACACCACTGAATGGCAAACTGTTATGTTAAGGTGCCATGCTCTGCACTGTAACATTTTTTTCCCCTGCTGCTATATTTTAAAACCACCACTGGCCCAGGGAGGTGGTGGTGGATCTAAGACTTGAACAAGTCTTTAGCCTTCTTGTGACCTGTATGGTAGGCAGATGACCCCCATGCTCTTCTCCTTGGTCTGTCTGTCTTAGTCACACTGAGGCATCCCAATACAGAAAATGAGGCTGTGGTACCAAGACTTAGCCAAGTCTTATGGGGTCTCACTCCATGGCTTCTGTAGGTGAAGCGGAGGCTGGATCTGGAGACTGACCATCAGTACCTGGCTGAGAGCAGTGGACCATTCCGGGGCAGAGGCCGGCACCCAGGAAAAGGTACTCATGGAACTCTTAGCTTGTCAGGCCCAGATTGGGAGTCTGGACCTGCTTGTAGAACAAAGTCTAGCTAGTCGGGACTGGGTTGAGCCAGGCCTCTGAGGCCCTGGCAGGCTCCTGGAGTGGCTGCTTGACACGCCTTCCTCAGGCCTAGATGGGAGAAATTCCCTGGCCACAGGAGGAATGCTTTGGGTGGCAGATAGCAGCCACAGGACCTTTCTGCTCTGCTTAACCAAGGGGAAGAAGCCATCTACCTCTTGCCCCATCCTGCTCTTCATTGCTAGGGACATAGGCCTGGTGGGGGTGGACTGAGTATAGAGGAGTCCTACCTAGCCTAAACCTTGTTCCCAGGTGTGAAATCTCCAGGGGAGAAGTCACGCTATGAAACATCACTAAATCTGACCACCAAACGCTTCTTGGAGCTGCTAAGCCGCTCAGCTGACGGTGTTGTTGACCTGAACTGGGCAGCTGAGGTGTTGAAGGTGCAGAAACGGCGCATCTACGACATCACCAATGTCCTCGAGGGCATCCAGCTCATTGCCAAGAAGTCTAAGAACCATATCCAGTGGCTGTAGGTACCCACCAGGCAGGACAGGTGGCAGCCAAGCCAAGCAGAAGTGCCTTTAGTGGCTTCCTGCATATCTGCTCCCCCAAAGTCTTCCTGTCTTTCTCAGCTGCCCACTCTTGAACTCTGTGGGAACACGATCCTAGCTTTTGCTGCCATCTGTAACAGCCCTGCACATGTTTTATTCCTGTTATAACTTTTGTGCTTGTAGTTTACTTTCTGGGTATCCTGCTCCCCTCCCTGACACATCTGCCTTTGTAGGTTTTGGGTTGCTTTGGTTTTGTTTTTGGTTTGTTTGTCCGTTTTTTGTTGTTGCTTGTTTTGGTCTTTTTGAGACAGGATCTCTCTGTAGCCCCACCTGGCTTGGAACTTGCTAAGTAGACCAGCCTGGCCTTAAACTCAGAGATCCACCTTCTCTGCCTCCTGAGTGCTGAGATTAAAGGCATGTCCCATCACACCTGGCTCTGCTGTTTCAGTTTTTGAGAAATCATTCTGTTCTGGATTCTTTTTAATGTGCATGAGTGTACTGTCTGCATGTAGGTTTGTGCACCCGTGTCGTGCAAAGCCTCGGAGGTCAGAAGAGGGTGTCAGATTCCCCTGGAACTGGAATTAAAGACTGTTCTCAGCCGCCATGTGGGTGCTGGGGATCGAAAACCTGGGTCCTTGGCAAGAGCAGTCAGCTCTCTTAACCACTAGGCCATCTCTCCAGCCCCCCTGGATTATTATTATTTTCATTTGACAGCATGTCTTGGAAATGCTTCCTTGTGTAATTCAACAGTGTCCTTCCCTGGTGTGTATGTGGCATTTACATACCTGGCCCCTTGGTAGGGACTTGTAGGTGTTTGTTGACAGACCAGGCGTTAAGCCTGTGCCAGTCTAACTTGGAACCTAGCTGGGGAGCCAGAGCCAGGGAGGGGAAAGGGCTTGCATGTGTCTCAAAACAGTGGGATGGCAGACTGTTCTGAGGGCCAGGCCTGATAGACAGGGGCTAGGGGCTGCTAACTCTCTGTGCCTCCCACAGAGGCAGCCATACTATGGTAGGGATCAGTAAGCAGCTTGAAGGCCTGACCAAGGACCTCCAGCAACTGCAGGAAAGTGAGCAGCAACTGGATCACCTGATGGACATCTGTACTACACAGCTGCAGCTGCTTTCTGAGGACTCTGACAGTCAGCGATATCCTTGGATTGGCCAGGGGGCATGGAGGGCAGGCTTGGCAGGTGGGGTCCCATGTTAGTGAGGCTATGAAAGTTACCTTGGGCCTGGATTCAGAAGAATTCTGGCTTTGGATGTAAGTCCTGGCTCTATACTTCTCTCCAGGTGATACTGGACATGCTACCTGACTTTTTTGTATGAAAAGTGAGACTAGTGGTATTCAATTCCAAAATCATACATATTAAAAGAGGAACTAGGGCAGTAAAATGCCTCAGTGAGTGAAGGTGCTTGCACCAGTATGATGACCTGAGTTTGATTTTGATGGAAGAGGCCTGACTCCTACAAGTTGTCCTCTGACCACATATTGCTATGAAATGTATTTGCCTGTGCACACAGACACATAAAATAAGACGGTATGATGGTGTACACCTGTAATCCCAGCCCTTAGACTGAAATAGGAGGAGTAATAGTTCAAGGCCAGGCTGGGCATGGTATAGTACTGCATGCCTGTAATCCCGGGACTTGGGAAGCAATCAGGAGGACTGCCCCAAGTTCAAGAGTATCCACGAAGTTGAACTTTTTATTTACAAAAAGGTAAACTTTTTAAGAATGTTTTTCTTTTTGGTAACTACTGAAATTATTATGTTTATAAATTTTAGGCACAACTATCACTTGGTAGAAAGATTGTGGGCCAAAATCCATTTCCATCCCCAGGCCTGGAGCCCTGTTAAATGTTTTATGTGGAATTACTACAGGGAGCTATCATTAGTTTAGGACTGACTGGGTAAATGGTCCCATTGTACAGATGTGGCAGTTGAAGCTGGAGAATGAGATTTTGAGCATCAGCTATGTATAAGGTCCTGGGGTGGGGAGTCAAGACAGGAATGACTAAGCAGCTGTGGACCCTGCTTTGGGTTCTATTTTGAGTCAGTGGCCCCTCAAAGGGTAAAGGTCAACTGGTCCTTGACTCCACCAACCCTGGCCTATGTGACCTGCCAGGACCTTCGCAGCATCGCAGACCCTGCAGAGCAGATGATCATGGTGATCAAGGCCCCTCCCGAGACCCAACTCCAAGCTGTGGACTCTGCTGAGGTGAGACCAGGGACCCCAGGCCTGACCAGGACGGGCTGGGCCGGGCTGGGCTGGTAGTTGCCCAGGCCTCAGTCCACCCTGCCTGCTGCCTCCACCCAGACATTTCAGATCTCCCTTAAGAGCAAACAAGGCCCCATCGATGTTTTCCTGTGCCCTGAGGAGAGTGCAGGGGGGATCAGCCCTGGCAGGACCCCACCCCAGGAAGCATCAGGGGAGGAGGACAAGACCGCTGACCCTGGCACTGCAAGGCCTCTACCATCATCTCCCCCCACATCCCCCACGTTGGATCCCAGCCAGTCCCTGCTCAGCTTGGAGCAAGGTAGGTAGGGGTGGGTTTGCTCTCTTAGGTGGGCGAGCATGCCATCCCCTCTCCTCCCTGCTGAGCCATTCCTGACCTGAAATAGTCCTTTTTTCCCCCCCTCAGAGCCAGTGCTGTCACGGATGGGCAATCTGAGGGCCCCGGTGGAGGAAGACCGTCTGTCTCCACTTGTCGCTGCCGACTCGCTTCTGGAGCACGTACGAGAAGACTTCTCCGGGCTCCTCCCTGAGGAGTTCATCAGTCTGTCCCCACCCCATGAGGCCCTTGACTACCACTTTGGCCTCGAGGAGAGTGAGGGCATCAGAGATCTTTTTGACTGTGACTTTGGGGACCTGACTCCCCTGGATTTCTGACAGAAGCTTAGGGAGCCGTGGTGTCTGGAGATGCCCACCCTGTCTGCAGCCTTGGATCTTCCTGCCCTGGGCCATCCTTCCTGCCTGATTTAGACAAGCGCAATTCATATTCTCATCTCTTCAGTAGCTTCTATCTGTGGGCTTTGGCTGCTGCTAGGAGGTTGAGCAGACCAAGAAGGGTGCATGCACCCAACACCCCACACATGTACCTAGGGTGAGTGGTGTGTGATCATGTACGTGCATATACCGGGGAATGAAGGTGAACACATCTGTGCGCTGCAGACATGTCCTGGTGTGCCCATGTGTGCGGCAAGTTCATGTGTGCACATGGGGGACTCTTAACTGCACTTTTGGTGTCCTTGCTCCAGGGGCCCTGTGAAGCCCTGGGTGGCCTCCTGCTCCCAGAATCCTGTGTGTTGGCCAGACCAGGTGGAGCAGCTTGGCTGGTGTGGTTTTCAGGGCAGCAAGAGCACTTGTTAAAGGTTTTCTGATTGAAGCTTTAATGGAGCGTTATTTATTTATCGAGGCCTCTGGCAAGCCTGGGGAATGAGCGAAGGGTGGGAGGAAATGGGGCTGATACCCCAGTTTTCTATTGTACTAAGCAAGGGCAGGGCCCCCGAGCTATTTCTTTTCCCCACCCTGAAGGAGCTGAGGCCTGAGGAGTTTTATTTATTGGGAACGGGAGGGAGGGAAAGAGACTGACGGGCATGGGAGGGTGGAAGAATGGCTTCATGCAGAGGGTCATGCCGGTGCCCAGCTGCCCCCAGGATGGATATTAGGTAGGAGAGGTGAGTGGGGACCTTGGCTGACGGGGGGGGGCGCAAGGAGGTGATGGGCTTCCTTTGGCGGTTGGGGAGCCCCAGCCTCATTGTCCTCCCCACCTTCCCATCTGCACTTTGATTTATTTCCTAACAGCTGTTCCCTCTTGCTTCGGTTTTAATAAATATTTTGATGATGTTCGGGCTGGGTTTGGAACTATATGCCATGTGATGTTGGGGTTGGAGAGGCTAAGGTTGAGGGGAACACTTCACTCCTCCCTGCCCCTACCTGACATAATTTCCTTTTGATTCAAAACCCCAAGAAAAGGCTTGACCACTTTCCTAATCTGAAAATGGACCCAGTGACTATTTGTGTGATAGGAGGTTATCCATATTACCAAAGTGCCAGAAGAGACTGCTGCTATCAGCTGGCTGTGTTCCTTCCCAAGTTTCTGAGCATTAGGTACAGCAGGCATAATGCACCATAGTTGTCTCTGAGGTGCTTCCTTATTCCAAGGCAGCCTCTAGGGCTGTCCTGCAAGTGAGACCTGCCTGGAAGTGTTAGGGTTGAGAACTGTTGGTTCTGAGGTTTACTGAGGAAGGTGGTGGGGCACGGCCCTGGGGCTGGGTGAGACAGACACGGGCTCCGAAGGGAAGTCTCACGGCTGAATTCTGAGTTCAGGGGCAGAGGATAGTTTTTGCTGGAGGCCCCTGTAACCTACAAAATGGATTAGAGTGCGGTCAGAATGGTGGACGGATGGGAAAAGACTGGTTTAAGTTTTAAAGTGGTAAAGAATACTGTTTTTTTTTTTTTTTGAGTTTGGTTCCCAGTACCCAAGCCTTAGGCAGTTCACAACTGCCTGTAGTTCCAGCTCCAGAGGATTGGACGCCCTCTTTTGGCCTGTGGGCATCCCCATACACATGGCATTCACATTGACACACAGGCACCTAAAACAAACAACTGAGGATGCAGAGGACCCAGGCTGGATTCCCAGCATGCACATGCCAGTTAACTGACTATAACTACATTTCCAGGGGAATCTGACACCTGACCCCAGGCATTGCACAGCACAGGTGCACTTAACGCACATGCCAGCAATATACTTATCCACATGAAATTTCAAAAAGTTCTTTAATCTTTATAAAGGAAAAGTGCAGGAGGGAGGCCCAGGATGACTGGGAGTCCTTGTGGACATGCCTTAACAAATCTTTGGGTGTCCTCTAAGCATTCCCCTAACAGCCTTAGGGCTACCTGCAACCTTTACTGGCAGGCCAGCATACAGATACCTAGAGATGAGGAGCTTGTGGGTTTCACCGCCTTGAGGACTCCGCTTTGCTTCTGCACGTGGCCCTACTGATCCATAGGGGACTGGGCCTTGCCTCTGGTGGGTGACCCCTGGTGTTTCCTTAACCCCACCCCTGGGGAGGGGGCGGGCACAAAAATGCTTGTTGGAAAGGGCCTTCAGCAGTCCCCCTCTGCTCATTGTCCAAGCAGGGAAACCAGGGCTGGGCGGGGGTGGGGCGTGCTCCGGCCAATGGGCTCGCGCCCCGCCCCCAACCGAGCCCAAGGCTCTGGGAGCTGCAGCCCCACCAGCCTCACCAGCCTCCAAGCGGGCGCCATGGCGTGCGCGGGGCTGCTCACCGTGTGCCTGGTCCAGCCACCACGACACCCTGCGCCCACGCCCGCCGCCGGACACGCGCTCTTCCAGGACGTGAGTGGGGCGCAGGCGGGCGGGGGTCTCTTCAGGTCTCTGTGCCCTGTTGTGTCTTGGTTCTCTGTGTAACTCCACGTCTGTTGGTCCTGCTTTGGTTTCTCTCTGGTCTCTGTCCCTCTCCCGGATTCTCCGTGAGACCCTGCTGTCTGTTCACATCTGTCGCCTGGTCTGCCTGTTTTTGTGTTCTTTGTCCCGGCCGTGTCTCTCCATGTCTCCACGCAGTGTTACTCCCCTGCTCCTAACCCCAAAGCCAGCCCATCTATGTGTCCAGTCGGGGTAGCGCCAGTCAACACTCAGTCTCAGCAGCTGTCACCGCCCTGCTCCATGGCAGCCCTTGTTAGGCTGACAGGATCCAGGAGCTCTGACCCAGGAACCCACTTCGACCTCAGAGCTCTCTGGTTGACAAGGGAACCCTCCCATGGGCAGCAGGTGGCCTTTCAGTCCCCTGTGTACTGTGGAGCAGCCTGGTGGGCCTCTTGCCTTGAGCCCCCTCTCTGCCGTGAGTCCTGGTCCTCTCCTGCCCCCACCTCACAGGTCTCTCCCAGTGGGAAGCTGTCCTGCCCACTCCCCACTATCCCAGTGACTCAGCACCTTGACCATGGCCCTTCAGGCCAAGTCACAGATGGATTCAGGGGCACACCAGAGAGGGGTCTTCATTGTCTTCATTCCAAGCTTAGCACCCTGGCCTGTCCTCATCTCCATCTTCCCCAGCCTGGCCACACTGAACTGCTGTGTGATCCCAAGCCCATAGCAGACTGTCTCTGAGTCAGCCTAAGGGTTAGGTTGGTGGTTTTGCCTTAGCAACCCTAAGTGGGTGGGGTGGAAGGGTTTAAATTCAGGACATGGAACTACAAGGGGTGGGGGGATGGGGGAGGTGGAGCGGGTTCTATGCAGGCCTTAAGCTTCTAGTGCCCTTTCCTGAGCTTTGGGGGGTCTGGTGTCTGGCAGGGTCAAGAGCTTGTCCTGACCATGCTTCTATGTCTGTTTCATCCCTGCCTCCAAAACAAAATCTGTTGGTCCTTACCATCTTCCCCCTTATACACATGTGCATGTATACTCAGGCTCATGGTCTTCATACTGAATTGGCCTCATAAGAAGCCTCAGCTCTAAAAGGGTTAAATACCAAGCTGCTCCCTCTTGTACCGGGAAAACTGTGGCACCTGCAAAAGAAGGGCTGGCCACTGCCTGCCAGTCAGCATCTTCAACAGGCGCAGAGGTCTGATTAGAGAGGGCAGAGACTAGACTGGGCTGTGGGTGGCCACGCAAAAGAGTTGGGGTTCAGATCTAGGATGGCTGCAGAGATTCCTCAGGATGGAGCTTGGCACATCTTCCCAACATTCAAGCTGGGACCCTGCCAAGGGCCGATGCATCCGAGGAGCTGGGGCTGGACTCCAGCTGTGAGAAATGGAGGTGCAGAGAGTTGGCAGGAGCACCCCCAGGAGGCACGCGCACCCCCAGCAGGGGTGAGTGCGTGCTGGATCTGCTGTCTTCTCCTCCTGGGTCTCCCTGCTGAAGAGTCCTGCAGGGCTGAGCTGAGCAGGAGGAAGCAGGCAGGGGGGCTGACTGGCCAGCCAGCTGGGGCCCTATTGGCTGGGGGGGTCGTCTCCCACCTCCCAGGCTCCACTCACAGCGCTCACTCATGTGCCTTTGTCTCCTAGGTTTTCCGCAGAGCAGACAAGAATGGTAAGTGTGGAGTCTTCTTCTTGGGTCCCATGGTAGGAGGGTAGGGTCGTAGAGCTGGGGACTTAGGGGTGGAGCCTAGAGTGAAGTCTTGGGGGATCCCTAATGGGAGATCAAGGGTCAGTCAGCCTCTGCCTTTCCTTTCCCTGGGTCTGTAGACTCTGGTGTTTCAGCTTTCACATAGGATTATGTTCCCAATCCTTGTCCTTTCTTAGGCCTCTTCACATTAGTGGGGGCCATTGATTAAGACACACGCTTTTGGTACATTTTGCCTGGTGAGACTCAGACCCTCTGCATTCGCTCAGACACCACAGACATCATTCAGACTGAGTCCCAGTGTCTTCTAGCCAGCTTGTGCCTCTGTTCATATGCCCCCTGTAGGGGCATGTGGCTCATTCTCAACCCAGCCAGTCTGCTGCTCTGTACAGAGTGCAACTGTTCAGAAGGTGTCATTTGTCTCTCTGGATTCTCAGGGAAGGTCCTAGGACCAGAGCATGGTGGTCCCCCCTACCCTGGGGCAAGGCTAGTGAGCTCATGGGGGCAGAAACTGGGCCTCCAAGCCCTCTTCAGTCATGCTCTGTCATGTCCCAGCTCTTCTCTCATAAGTCCATTTGGCAAACATTCATTGAGTCCCTACCCAGCACTAAGTGGATGGGCTCAAGGGGGTGCTGGACAGGATGGAGTCAGGACGTAGGGTCCCAGCTCTGTACCCTGCCTCCTCAGATGATGGTAAGCTCTCATTTGAGGAGTTCCAGAATTCCTTTGCTGATGGGGTTCTCAGCCCAGGGGAGCTTCGGGAGCTGTTCAGCAGTATTGATGGCCGTCTCACGGAGTGAGTATGATGGAAGGGAAGGCAGGGCTGTGGCCAGTGCCAGGCCAGGTTGTCCCAACACCAGTGTGCCCTCTGCTGCCAGGATTCTTTCTGAACGACGGGGTGGGGACAGATGCCAGGGTCCAATCCCAAGGTTCTCCGCCCACCCTTGGCTTCCCAGCTCCAGCTGTATTGCTACACTCCTTTCAGCTGGGACCCCAGAATAGCCAGGCGGGCCCAAGTCGCCACCCGTGCTCAGCCCTTCTATTCCCACTTTCTGCAGGAGCTGAGTATGATGTCGGGACAGCTGGGTCCCGCCTGGCCCTCCTGTGGATACAGGTGCAGGAACACCTTCCCATATGTGTACACATGTACACATCTTGGCTTGCATGCACACTCCTTCCCTGCTTCTTCACTTGGGGACAAACATCATGGACATACACAGCATGTCTGTCTCCCTTCCCTTTTGGCTCTTTAGGATAAATCCCAGACTAAGTCAGCATTCAAGGCCCCCAAGACTTGGGCCTTTGATTGTAGTGCCTGTGCCCCCTCCCCAACAGATGACACCCCCAGTCAAATTCCATGTCAGGCTGAGAAGGGGGGAGAGTGTGTTGGGGACAGTTTATGTTCTATGTCCAGTTTATTGTACCCAGGTCCTAAAGAGTCTGAAGGGCACTTTCTCTTTTCCCCACAGCAATTTAGAAACAGAGAAACTGTGTGGTAAGTAGCCTGTGGTGGCCCTTGTGTCCTGGCCCCTGGGCAGGTGGTGTGGTAAGGGACCCTGGGAGGACTGGTTTAATGGAACAGGAGGGCTGGGACTGCTGAAGATTTGCAGAGCGGTTAGAAATCCAGACTGGGGAGATGGTGGGGGCCGAGCCCTTGAGCACTCTTCTGCCCACAGACTACTTTTCCAAACACCTGGGCGTCTACCGGCCTGTGCTGGCTGCACTGGAGTCACTGAACCGGGCAGTGCTCACTGCCATGGACACCACAAAGCTGGTGAGTGCAGGGAGGGGCTCGGGAGGGGGGGCATCTGAATGACGTGGGTCTGCAGTCCTGCCATGGCTCAGGGCTATGGAACTGGAGCATAGGTTCAAATTCTGCTGATACTCCCACTTACTGGCCATGTTGTCCCATCCCGTCCCCGTCCCCGTCCACCCCTCCTTCCGGGGTCTCTGTTTCTTCATCTGTAAACCAAGGATGATAATGAATAATTAAATGGGGCATGGTGGTTCACACTTGTAATCTCAATATTCAGGAGGCTAGGCAGGAGGACTGCTGTTAGTTTGAGGCCAGCCTGGGCTAGAGTGAGACCCTATCTACAAAAACAGAAAAAAAGAAAAAAAAAGGGCAACACAGGTTTTTTTTTTTTGTTGGCCAGATGTAAGTGCTGGAGGCTGTCAGGCCAGGACCCAGCAGGTGTGGGCTGAGACATAGGCTGTGTTCATACATGCCCATAGGCCCCTACTGGTACATGAAGCCTATGAGATGGGGCCTGACCCTAGGTACATAAGAAGGCAAGTATGTGTGTGCTTGTTTTTGCACGTCTGGTGCACTTGTATAGACAGTCTAGACTCTTACAGACTTAAAAAACAAACAGCAAACAAAAGATCCCTTCCTCCTTTTATGTGTTTCCCCTCTCTCAGGGGTGAGGTCCAAACCTGAGGGCTGCTAGCCTAGCTCTCTACCACTGAGCCAAGTCTTTACCTTCCATGGTCCTTTTAAGAACTGTCTCTGCTAGGTGTGGTGACCCACACCTGTAATCCCAGTACTCAGGGAAGAAGAAGCAAGAGGAGCCCAAGACTGAATCCATCCTGGGTGCTGTCACCCTGTCTCAAAGGGAGCCATGGTGGCAGATGCCTTTAAATCCCAGCATGTAGGAGGCAGAGGCAGGGGCAGAGGCAGGGGCAGGGGCAGGGGCAGGGGTAGGGGCAGGGGCAGGGGCAGGGGCAGGGGCAGAGAGATCTCTGAGATTAAGGCTAGCCTGTTCAACATAGTTCCAGGCCAGCTGTGGCTACAGGGATAACATCTCAAGAAACAAACCAAAGGAATGCCCCCCCCCCATCATTCTTATGCAAAGAGTGATGTGCAGCCTGGGATTGGGCCTGAACACACTTTTATCTTTTTGGTGCTGAGGGTGGAATCCAAAGGCTTGTACATATTAGGAAAGTTCTCTAACCCAAGGGCTTGTACATGTTAGGAAAGTCCTCTAACCCAGTCCTTTGACCCGGCTTTTTACAGGAAGGGAAACTGAGCCCCTGAGAGTCATAGACCCCTGAGCACACAGCTGCAGACAGGGCTTCTGGTTGCTTTCACATGAATTAGTTTGTCCTTTCTTCTTTTTTTTTTTTTTTTTTTTTTTTTTGGGTCTTTTCGAGACAGGTTCTCCCTGTAGCCCCAGCTGTCCTGGAACTCACTCTGTAGACCAGGCTGGCCTTAAACTCACAAAGATCCGCCTGCCTCTGCCTCCCAAGTGCTAGGATTAAAGGCGTGCGCCACCACGCCCGGCGAATTAGTTTTTCAAAGGAGGTTGCTCCTTAATTCTAGCTGGACTGGCATTTTCCTGAACTGGCATTACTGGGGATTCAAGCTGAAGGCAAGATTAGGGTCCAGTGGATCCCACCCACCTCCTCCTGGCTAGGAAGGGAAAGGGGTGGCCACATGATAATCCTGCTAGCTGCAAACACTTGAATCTGTTTATCTGGTTATTGATGCTGGGACAGAGTTGCAGCTTCTGGCCCTGCAGTACCCTTGGTGGCACGGTCAGTTCCAGTCCAATGTAATTCAGTTGAATACTTCCCGTACCAGCCTGGGGCCGCACTCCTGGTACATGATCCGAGTCATCCAGTGGCACTGGAAGGAGTGCAAGGAGGCCATCATGGAGCCTCCAGTCCACACAGCTGTGCCCCTCCCAGGCCTGGCCACCAGGCTGGGCTGCAGGGTCCGGTACCCCTGCCTCCTGCACTGTGCCTCCAGCTCCAGGTTCATGCGCTCAACAAAGCCAGGGAAAAGCCTGGATCCACCCGCTAGCACCACTGTGTTTTGTTGGCCAGCCGCGACCGCAGTGTGGTGGGCATCTTCTGCACCGCCCGGAAGGCCAGCGAGGGCAGTCCCGGCCCAGGATGGCTCAGCAGACATGGCTGGAAGATGGGTTCCGGGCAGCGGAAGCGCTCACTACCAAGTTGCACGTAGCGACCATTGCCCAGGCAAAAGCTGGCCGAGCGGTGGCGGGCAGGGTCGCCTATATCACCCTGGAAATCCAGCGACTTCTTGAGCTGTGTAAGGGTCTTGCGGGGCAGGCACTGCAGTTGCAGTTCAGGGTACGCTGTCACCAGCAGATCTCGAAAGTAGAGCGACAGAGTGCTGCCTGCCATGTTCATACAGAAGGTGGCCTTGTGCTAGGAGTGACTCGTGTAGATGGGCGTGGCGTGGCACACACCAGCGCCTGCCTCCACTGCCAGCCCGCTGACCGCGCCCGTGGAGCAGAGCGCCAGCAGCATGGTGCTGGCCATGCGGCACGTGGGCACCTCCAGGTCCTCGAACAGCAGCTCGGCCACTCTCTCCCTTCCCTCGGGAGGCGCCGATGGGGAGTCACTCACCAGCATGGGCCACTGCTCTGGGTGCACCAGCAGGCCCCCCACCAGCAGGCGTTCCCACAGCCCCTCCAAGTCTACCACCACGCCCCGAGAGCTCACAGCCTCACAGCCCGGCTCACTGGGCAGCACGAGTGGGTCCCAGCTGGGCATCAGGCTCGAGCTCTTAAGCACTATGTGCCGCTGGGCCTCACCCGTGAAGCCTGCCTTGGTGAAGCCTGAGCCGTGGTCCACCACCACAGCGACCTAGTCCACTGTGGGGAGCCTGCACACCCGCCAGCTCCCGCACACCGACGCCACCTTTGGGGCTTGGTGCCACCAGGTGGGCCTTCTGGGCCCCTGGGCGGGATAACTGTACCACTCAATTCTCAGCTCTGCTTCTTGGAGCTTGAGCAGGCAGCTGCCTTTGTGCCTTGCCCTGTGTGGGTCTGGATTATATCCTTCCTTAGGGCCCCAGATTCCCAGCCTCCCAGCCAGCATCTAGGCAGCAGCCTGGACTAACTAGAGTTACCTGGTGCTGGGTGAGAGAGGATAGTCTGAGAACTTGGATTTGGCTCATTGTGACCTCAGTCCTGCAGTCCCTCCCCCACCCTCCACCCTCCACGAGACTCCTGGCAGCCATTTGGTAACCTATGACCCTGGCTTGGCTGCCTAGCACAGCCAGTTTATTTCTCCAAAATGCTTCGGATTATCTGTGTACTCTAGATAGACATGCCGCCCTTCCACTCGGTTCTAAAGAGACTAAGCAGACCTACTCTGAGGACCTCCATGTGCTCAGCTCTAACAGGCCCAGGCAGGGACTCAGGGATCCTGAATTTGCACCTTGGTCTTGAGGCTCATTTAGCGTCTCCTAAGCAAGTGGCAATCTTTACCTGTGCTGCAGCTTCCTCCAAGAGGCGGCAGTAATGCTCAGGTCCAGGAAGGCCCTCTGCTGCCTCATCAGAACCCCGTCCTCTTTAGGATCATTTTGGTTGCAAGTAGAAAACTCACTCAGATGAACTTAAGCTAAAATAAGGGTTTTATTATAAGGATCTTGGGTGTTTTGTAGATCTCAAGGGCAAGGTTGAAGTCGGGCTTTAGGAACAGTCTGACTACAGGCTTGTGGGTAACCAGGATGGTCCTTATAGCTCCCAAAACACGTCAGCTGTGTTGACAGTGGCAAAAGTATATCCTTTGTTCCTGAGCTTGTGGCTTGCACTCTAGTGATGCTGATGTTAGACCTTCATCCTGCTATATCTGCCCCAAGGGGATGCATTCTGAGTTATCAGTCTACAGCAGGAAGGAAGACTTCAAGACTGTTCTCTGAAATAGTCTGTTGCCCAGGCTGGCACTGAATTTAAATCCTACCTCAGCCTCTGGAGTGCTGGGATTATAAGGTGTGTGCCACCCCAGTGGGCTAAGACTAGGTATATGACCCAAGAGAGGCAGCAATCAAATCCCCTTCAGAACCACTTAGAGCTGATAGAGAGTGACATTCACCCTGGAGGCCACAGGTGTCCTGTCAGTATGGACAGAGCTGGGTTGAGGGGGCAAACAGAGGTGCTGAGGAAAGACAAGACTGGTTGCTGGGCCTACACATCCCAATTATGGTTTCAGGTGGATCTCTGAGTTTGAGGCTAGATCTACATATGAAGTTCCAGGCTAGCCAGGGCTGTATAGCCAGAGCTTGTCTCAAAAAAAAAAAAAAAAAGTTACAGGGCAATGGAGAACAAGGTAGAAGCTATAAGCAGGGTGTGGACTGCGCTGGACAGATCAGTGGTTTGGAAGAAACCTGTGGCTAAGTGTGGGTAAGTGAATGGGAAGAAAATTGCTTTGACCATGGAGCCTTGAAATCTGGGTGCTGGGGGTGGGGGGACCTGAATGCCTGGGAATTACTGACCATTAAGGTGTGAGGGGCCTGTCCATGGCTGAGCAGCTGTTCTTCCCAGCAGACTACCTGTTTGCCTAGGACCCTCCCTCTGCTTAAGAGCGATTTTCCAATGTTGGGGCCTCTGAGAGACCTCAAGCCTTTGCTGGAAACAGGCCCCTCTTCCTAGTGTGACTAAGCTGTTACACCTCTATTGAGCCTATGGATCTGGCATGATCCGACCCTTGTGCCACAAAAAAGGCAAAGGCAGCTGGCCAAGGCGGTTACAGTGCTCTCTATAGCTGACCTCACCTTGGGCTCTCGACCTGACCCGACGGCAGGGACGGAAGTGGCAGACACCAGGGTTGCTATGTGCTCTTTATTGAGCAGAGTCCCGGGGCTGGGAGCCGCACCGGGCACTCAGTACCTTGGGCGAGGGCAGCGGCGACGCTTGCGGGTCTGCTCCTTACGAGGGTCGCCTTGACCGCCAGCCTCGCGCTGGGTCATCAGGTTCGCGTGCAGAGGCTGCCAGCCCTGCGGGGCAAAGCGCCGCCCGCCGCGCCCCGCCCTTCCTCCTGCAGCCGCGCGTCCAGCTGCAGCAGCAGCACCAGGATCCTCTTCATCTCCCTCGCGCGTGCGCCCTCGCGCCTGTCCACGCCGTCGCCTGCCCCGCGGAGCATGGGCGCCACCACCGGGGAGCACATCGGGGCGCCGAGCGCGTCCTCGGCCGGCCTCCCGTGCCGCGCGTACGCCGCTGTCTCGGCCAGCTGCTGCCGCTTGTCCAGCGGGAAAAGCAGCACGATCTTGGTCTAGGGATGGGCGGGGTCGTGAGGGAGGAGGGCGCGCCGAGGCCGCCCGCAGCGCCGGTGCCCGCCCCGCCCCTGGCTCCTCCGGGACCCCATGGTGCCCTCACGCCCTCCCACTGCTTCCCCCCCTGCGTCTCCACCCTAGGCCGACCCACTGCGTACTTTCCCAGCCTTGATGCGGGGGTTCTCGCCGACCCAGGCCGGGTCAGAGGCCTCTCGCCATTGAAAAAAGGGGAAAGTGGCGTGTTGTGAGGCTGTGGGCTGGAGAGAGGGAGTAAAGATGTCCCGTGTTTGTTGCCCCAGACACCAAGGAGGGTTCCCTCCCTATGCCTGACATACCACTTGAGAGTACTGCCCTTGTTTCTGGGATTACAAGAACTCCCCAACTCCCAGGCTTCGGGGTCCTTCCTCCTAGATTCTCTAACCCCTCTCTGGGCGTCCAGCACCCCTTCTAGCCCCCTGGCCAGGGTTGCCTGCTCTCACCTCCCCATACTTACACTCGGCTTCTTCCGCTTGAGGTGGCAAAAGAACTGCTTGTGACAGGCCTTGTCCATGTCAGGTGGCCTGTCCTTGCTGGCCTGATTGGGTCCTTTGGTCCTCTTGTGGGAACTGCTGTTTCCCATGGTAGGACTGGTCACTAGAGGCCTCTGCCCAGGCTGCCTCTGCCCTGCCCTCTAGCCAGGAGCCCTCATCTGACCCCACCCTACCAAGGGTTGAGGCATTGTGAGCTCCTGGGTGACATCACTCTAGGCTCTGTGCTCTTCACCTGGAACTCCCACAAGAATCTGGCCTGTGTTCACTCTCCGTGACCTCTTCCTGGTCTCAGCTTCCCAGCTGTGACACAGGGCTGATGATTTTTTTTTTTAATTTTTATTTATTTCTGTATGTGTATGAATGTACTGTCTGCATGCAAGTTTGTGCACCCGTGTCGTGCAATGCCGCGGAGGTCAGAAGAGGGTCTCGGATTCCCCTGGAACTGGAGTTCTCCTGGAATTGGAGTTTCAGACGGTTCTCAGCCGCCATGTGGGTGCTGGGGATCGAACCCGGGTCCTCTGTAAGAGCGGTCAGCGCTCTTAACCGCTAGGCCATCTCTCCAGCCCCAGGGCTGATGATTTAATGAAGCAACATTTGTGCTTAGGGGTAAGTAGAGAGGAATTTCTGTGGCCTGGGTTTGAATTCTGGCCCTGACACAAATTAGCTGTGTAACCTTGACAAAGGTAATTAACGTCCTTAGGTAGGCCTCAGTCTTCTCAACTGCAAAGTGGGGTCCGTGATGGTTCCTATAAATTGTTATGAGAGTTAATGGAATTCTTGAGATTAGTCTAACACAGGGTGGGTGGTTCTCTCTACCAGGTTCTTTGGTTGCGGACAGAGTTGGTCAATTGTATATTATACCTCCGAAAGAGAATTTATTCAAAAGTCGTCATGGAAACAGAAAACGCTGGCTTGAGATGAGTGGACCTAACCTCGAGTCCATCCCTTTTTATAAGCCTGGTTCAGAAGGTAGTGGTGCACACCCCTAATCTCAGCACTCATGAGGCAGAGACTGGCAGATCTCTGGCTAGCCTGGTCTACATAGTTCTGGGCCAGCCAGGGCTACATAGTGAGACCCTGTCTTAAAAACAATAAAAAAAAAACCACTGCAAAAGAAGGTACCATCTTGGAGCTGAGCTGAGGCAAATTACGGGCAAGAGATGAACCCGCTGTTGACGCTGCAGAGCCTCTTGTCGGAGGGCAGGCACCTGGACTGTGGCTCCCCATCTCTCCTAAGCTGTGGGTATGTGGTATGGGGTTCTCAGGACACCTGTGACTGTCAGGTGTGTAACTGGGGAGTTTCCTAATAGTATGTTTGACAGCAGCAATGGCAGTCTGAAACCTTACACTGCAGGCACTAGACTGAGGGGAGCCTTCAACAACTCAGTGTGATGGGTACTATTTGTTTATAGGTGAGGAAACTGAGTCACAAGGTGAAAGTAGCTGGAATCTAGGTATCCCATAATGGTTAGTACAGGGCCTGATGTATGTGCAGCCTCTCTGCCTACCTTGGAGGCTGGGTTGAGTGCTGAGATGTGTGTATATATGTTTGTGTAGAGACCTGGCTATATTATTTATGTAACTCTTAGCAAAAAGCACAGTAAATGTTGGCTGGCTGGCTGGCTGGCTGGCTGGATACTAGAATGAAAGAAGAAACAAATGCCTATGCAGCCAGCTGGTTAGTTTGGGGCCAGATCACACATTATTTTGTACATGTTTAGCCTTGGGACCAGAACTCCTCATCTGTACCCTGGGGGGCCTCACTGTCCAATGGGACAGCTGAGAATGGAAGAAGCCCTAATAGAAGAATTAGGGTTCAGGAAAGACCAGTGTGCCAGAGGGCACTGCTTCCTGTGAAGAACTGATACCTCCCAGGAAGAAAGGCCCAGCTGAGACCCAGAAGCTGTGCATGATGGTGACCATCCCTAATCCTAGCACTTAGGAGGCTGAGGCAGGAGGATCATGAGTTCAAGGCCAGCCTGAGCTACAAAAATAAAAAGGGTCTAGGCCATCCTTACCAAGTGTGAGTCCCCTCCTGCCTGGGCCAGGTCTGCATGCCCTGTGCTTTCCATTGTTGGTGCTGAGATGGGCAAGTGGTAGCCCAGCAGGCAGGTTAGCTCCCCTCTTAGAAGTTTATGTTCAGAGCTGAGAGATGCCAGCCACCCCTCCTCTGCCCTGTCCAAAGGAGTATGAGCAGGCCTCTAAGGTGGACCAGTTTGTCACTCGCTTCCTGCTGCGGGAGACAGTGAATCAGCTGCAAGCCCTACAGAACTCGCTGGAGGGGGCATCAGACACCCTGGAGGCCCAGGCCCATGGCCCACGGTATGTGAAGGTGCTGCCAGCTTCAAGTCTAGTGTTTGAGTGTCCGTTATCCCTGCATGCCTACCCTCCCAGCCTCCTAGAGACCACATTCTTGAGCTGGGGGTCTGTGAACAGAGGAGTGGGTGGCTTTGGGGCTGGGCTTTAATGTCCCAGGACTGTCTAGTCCCACACAGTTCCTGTGTTGGAACTCCAGTGCTTGACTCTACAGGTCTGGGGCTAGTGGACTGACCCTCTACTTCCTAGGTTGGATGAGGAGAATACGGAAATGCAGAGTAGGCCCCGTGGCAGCCGGCGGGCAGGACGCAGGGCCCTGAGGAGCATCAGTTGGTCACCTACCTGGTCTTCTGGATCGTCTGACATAGGTGTGCCTGGTGTGGTAGGATCTGGCTGCATAGGGCTCAGGGGAGATGTGGCTAATGCCCTCTGCTCTTCCTACCAGGGCGGGGTTCAGAAGCTGAACTGCAGTGGCGGCTGCAGGTCAACCGTCTCCAGGAGCTCATAGACCAGCTCGAGTGCAAGGTAAGCAGCAGGGTGCCCAGTGCCACTTGGGGAACACCTCTGTTGCACTTGCCCAAGCCAGCATGGGCTAGGTTGGCCTACATTTCATCTCCCTGACAGGCCCCCCAGCTGGAACCCCTGTATGAAGACCTTGCCAAGGGTCCTGACTCGGTGAGCCTGGTGTCTGGGTGTTGTGGGCTTGGGACACTCAGGACGCAAAGGGATGACGTGATAGAAGTTGCCCTACCCTTTCCACAGACCTGGCAGACAGGCTCTGGGTTCTGGTTCTTGCTCTGTGAGCCTCCTAGGGTTTTGATTATTTCATCTTTATTTCTGAAAGCCTGATCTGGGGCAGGGGATAGAAGCTGGAGGGGACAGTGGGAGGTGGTATCTTACTGAATCAGTAATGGCTTCATTAAAGCAGTGACCTTGGAGGATGGTGTTAGGGATGCTGAGGGGTACTTCTTGGTGGCAGTTACCTGACCCAATAGAGGGAGCAGATTTGAACTATGTTGGGAAGGGTGGAGTTGCACTGTGGATCTGGCCCACCCCAGTGACTGGCTATTCTCTCCTCAGCACATCCTGGTGGCTCAGAGGCAGGTGCAGGTGGCAGAGAACACCCTACATGACTTCCACCGTGCCCTGTGCTGCTACATGGACTTCACAGGGGCTCAGAGCCACTGTCTGCAGTGAGTCCCTGGCTAGATGGTGGGATGGTTGAGGTGGGGCATGTAGGGCAGGGAGGGTGCCTAGCAGATGGGCACTGGTGGTCATGGCCTGGCCTGGTCTGGTTACCTCTTTGGCTCTGCAGTGTGTCTGCCCAGAAGATGCTGGACAATGCTTCCTTCACCCTGTATGAGTTCTGGCAGGACGAAGCCTCTTGGAGAAGGTATGAGTAGTGGTCTAACAGCTGATGTTGACTATGGGCTCAGGAGTGGGGGTCAGACCAGGTTCAAGTTCCGCTCTCCTACTGACTAGCTGTGTGACTTCAGATGACTTATGTAACACCCCGTAGCCTTCCAAAATGGGAGTGATAACAGTCCAACTTCCTGTGGGCTAAATGAGATGATGTGTGAAGAACAAATGCAGGTCACATTGGTCACATGCCTGGAATCTCAGCACTCAAGGCAGAGGCGAGAGGACTAAGAGTTCAAGACCAGCCTGGGCTATACACACAGCCAGTTCATCAAAGCCCTGTCTCAAACTACAACAGTAAAACAACAAACAAAAAACTACACAAGGGTTTCCCAAGACTTGGGAAACAGAGGCAGGATAATCATAGTTCAAGGCCAGCCTGGGCTATACAGAAAGACACTGTCTTAAAAACATGAAACTGGGCTGGAGAGATGGCTCAGTGGTTAAGAACACCGACTGCTCTTGCAAGGACCCAGGTTTGATTCCCAGCACCCAAATGGCGGCTAGCACTCAGGAGGCAGAGGCAGGCGGATCTCTGTGAGTTCAAGGCCAGCCTGGTCTACAGAGTGAGTTCCAGGACAGCTGGTGCTATAGGGAGACCCTGTCTCAAAAACAAATAAGCAAACAAGCAAATGAAACTAAAAAAATTAAGTTCAATCCCAGGTACACGTAGGCACTCAACAAGTGTACAGGATTAAGGGCCTTCATTCAGTCCTGACAGTGGCCTACTGACATAGGCGCCTTGTTCCCATTTCACGGAGGGGGATGACCAAGGCTAGAGCCAGTAGAGGGCAGCATGGTACCTGTGGGGAGACCCTGGGCAGGGAGCCCTGCTCTTGGTGCAGACAGCTGCAGCCTCTGTCTACTCCACGGCCCTCACAGGCACCAGCAGTCGCCCTGCAGCAAGGCCTTCCAACGCATCCTCATCGATCACCTGCGGGCCCCGGACACCCTCACCACTGTGTTCTTCCCAGGTGTGCTGTCCCCTCTTATCCCCACAACCTCAGGAGACCCAGGAGGGGCAGGGGTTCCCAGTAACTCCTGATCCCCAGCCTCTCACCCACAGCCTCCTGGTGGATCATGAATAACAGCTGAGCCTGGTCTGCATAAGCTGAGGGCCTTGCAGCACTGTCATTCTAGAGCCTTCTGTACTGTCAGCTCTTCAGTAAGACCACGGACCCTGCCTGCACCCAGAGCAGAGTCCTGGCCGGCTGCTGGAGGGCCTCTCAGCCCAGGGATCAGGGACTGGGCTTGCTTTATTTTACTGTTTGTCTTCCAGGCATCTGGGCCCTGCCTGGTTCAGGAGGCCGATTCTGGTCCCCTCTCACTGCCTTGCTGTGTGGTCCAGGCAGGCCCCTTCCCTCTCTGGCTGCTAGGAGTGTCCTGCTTACTTCTTGCTATCTTGGGGCCAGCTTCTGCTCTTCCCCCAACTAGTGGCAGAACCAGGGCTGATGCTCAGGGACCCCACCCAACACCTGGAACCTCAACTCCTGAGACTGAGCCAGATCAGCCTGCAGTGAGGGGTAGAAAGCTGGGTGTCTTCATCATCCCTCTGGGCCAGCTCTAGAATTTCCAGCAACAGTGGCTGTGCCAGAGACCTCTGGCTGGTTTGCATGCCATTCGCATATCATATGCATGCTCTCACACCCCCTACTCTCAGGGCACTATGGGAAGCCCCAAGATGACCTTGCAAAGTAGCAATAATTTGGGCCCAGAGATCTCTGAACCCCAGCCTGGAACAACAGCACAGAGGCAATAAAGTTGGTGGTCACCTGCGGTGTCGCCTCTCTCTCTCTCTTTCTCTCAGTATGGCCAGGAAGTGGCAAAGCCAGGTCCTGGCCACTCTTGACAGGAAACCCAAGGCACAAAGGCAGTGTTTAGAGTTGTAGTTGGCTCCTAGCTGCAGCACCACACTGGTAAGCTTCGCTAGTACTTGTCTGAGCCTCCACTTCAGACTCGGGTTCCAGACTCCTGCCTGGGAAAGAGGAGAGACGCAACCCAAGGACAGCTGCACACCACACAGCCTTCTCGTGGGAGCTTGGGAGGATTCCTGTGGGGACCTGACCCAAGACAGACTCTCCTCTGCCAGGCTGGACATGTCACGACCACTACCACTAAACCACTACAACATCACAGCAAATACAGGAGTCTTAGCAGTCACAAGGGGATAAGGGACTCCTGGAGGATGGGACTCTGAGGTGACCAAAACAGACACCTAAAGCAGTGCTCCAAAGGGATATGTGTTACACAGGAGCACAGGATGGATGTGAGGTATGGGGTCCCAGGCTCAGAGTAGCAGGGGACCCATAAACCAAACCAAGGGAAAGCAAGCAGAGGAGAGGACAAAGGCTGGGTGCTCCTGGGGAGGCAGGGCCCTGAAGGAACTTAATTCTGGAAGCTGCAGTGCACTTTAGGCCTGGCTGCTGGCTGAGTGATATTTCATCAATGTCCCTGTGCGCCTGGCTGTGCCAGGTCCTTGCTAGGTGCTGGCCGGGAAAGCAGCTCTGATGGTGCCAGCTCAGGGCCTTCCCTGTGGCTTCTCCCAGTGGCCCTGTAGGAGGCAGTTTCTCCTATTGGTCTGGATGCCTTAGAGCTGGTACAGGGGCCCTGGCATCTCCCTTGGCCAGTTCCAGGCTACTTCCCCGTCCACTGCCTGGAACTCTGTAGCAGGCTCCAGAATGTGCTTGCTTCATACAGTCTGGTTTTAGTGTTTCCTTGGAGAAGCCTATCCAAGGGGAAGTGACTTTGCTGTAGGTCTTGTGTTACAGTTCCACAAAAACTACAGTAATGGCAGACTCTCAACACTAAAAACAAAAAGTGGATTGTGGTAACATGCATGCTTGCCATATGCAAGGCCCTGGACTGAAGATGGCTCAGTGGCGAAGAGCACTTGCTGTTCTTTTAGAGGACCTGAGTTCAATTCCCAGTACCCATCAGGCGGTTCATAACTGTAACTCCAGTTCTAGGGTATCTGACAACCTTTTCCGGCATCTGCTGGTACCTGCTGGTACCTGCAGATATATGGCATATACTCAGAGACACATATTGTTTCTTAAATCTTTTATTATTATTATTATTATTATTTTTTTGGTCTCCCTGTAGCTCCAGCTGTCCTGGAACTAACTCTGTAGACCAGGCTGGTCTTGAACTCACAAAGATCCGCCTGCCTCTGCCTCCCAAGTGCTAGGATTAAAGGTTTGCGCCACCACACCGGCCAGGATGATGTTCTTTATATGCTTTTTTTTTTTTTTTTTTTTTTTTTTTTTTTTGTGCGCTTCTAAGCCTATTACAAATCATTTTACTGTTTGTCTTCCAGGCATCTGGGCCCTGCCTGGTTCAGGAGGCCGATTCTGGTCCCCTCTCACTGCCTTGCTGTGTGGTCCAGGCAGGCCCCTTCCCTCTCTGGCTGCTAGGAGTGTCCTGCTTACTTCTTGCTATCTTGGGGCCAGCTTCTGCTCTTCCCCCAACTAGTGGCAGAACCAGGGCTGATGCTCAGGGACCCCACCCAACACCTGGAACCTCAACTCCTGAGACTGAGCCAGATCAGCCTGCAGTGAGGGGTAGAAAGCTGGGTGTCTTCATCATCCCTCTGGGCCAGCTCTAGAATTTCCAGCAACAGTGGCTGTGCCAGAGACCTCTGGCTGGTTTGCATGCCATTCGCATATCATATGCATGCTCTCACACCCCCTACTCTCAGGGCACTATGGGAAGCCCCAAGATGACCTTGCAAAGTAGCAATAATTTGGGCCCAGAGATCTCTGAACCCCAGCCTGGAACAACAGCACAGAGGCAATAAAGTTGGTGGTCACCTGCGGTGTCGCTCCTCTCTTCTCTCTTTCTCTCAGTATGGCCAGGAAGTGGCAAAGCCAGGTCCTGGCCACTCTTGACAGGAAACCCAAGGCACAAAGGCAGTGTTTAGAGTTGTAGTTGGCTCCTAGCTGCAGCACCACACTGGTAAGCTTCGCTAGTACTTGTCTGAGCCTCCACTTCAGACTCGGGTTCCAGACTCCTGCCTGGGAAAGAGGAGAGACGCAACCCAAGGACAGCTGCACACCACACAGCCTTCTCGTGGGAGCTTGGGAGGATTCCTGTGGGGACCTGACCCAAGACAGACTCTCCTCTGCCAGGCTGGACATGTCACGACCACTACCACTAAACCACTACAACATCACAGCAAATACAGGAGTCTTAGCAGTCACAAGGGGACAAGGGACTCCTGGAGGATGGGACTCTGAGGTGACCAAAACAGACACCTAAAGCAGTGCTCCAAAGGGATATGTGTTACACAGGAGCACAGGATGGATGTGAGGTATGGGGTCCCAGGCTCAGAGTAGCAGGGGACCCATAAACCAAACCAAGGGAAAGCAAGCAGAGGAGAGGACAAAGGCTGGGTGCTCCTGGGGAGGCAGGGCCCTGAAGGAACTTAATTCTGGAAGCTGCAGTGCACTTTAGGCCTGGCTGCTGGCTGAGTGATATTTCATCAATGTCCCTGTGCGCCTGGCTGTGCCAGGTCCTTGCTAGGTGCTGGCCGGGAAAGCAGCTCTGATGGTGCCAGCTCAGGGCCTTCCCTGTGGCTTCTCCCAGTGGCCCTGTAGGAGGCAGTTTCTCCTATTGGTCTGGATGCCTTAGAGCTGGTACAGGGGCCCTGGCATCTCCCTTGGCCAGTTCCAGGCTACTTCCCCGTCCACTGCCTGGAACTCTGTAGCAGGCTCCAGAATGTGCTTGCTTCATACAGTCTGGTTTTAGTGTTTCCTTGGAGAAGCCTATCCAAGGGGAAGTGACTTTGCTGTAGGTCTTGTGTTACAGTTCCACAAAAACTACAGTAATGGCAGACTCTCAACACTAAAAACAAAAAGTGGATTGTGGTAACATGCATGCTTGCCATATGCAAGGCCCTGGACTGAAGATGGCTCAGTGGCGAAGAGCACTGGCTGTCTTTAGAGGACTGAGGGATGCGAGAGTTCCGCGAGTGTACCGTACGATACAGGCGGTATTGCATAAGAGCTGTGAGAGCTAGCGAAAGATTGCTAGGGTGAGTAATGGCTGAGACAACCTCTTCTGTCACACTGGCATCTATTGCTGCGTTGAGCACTCCTCAATTGCTTGGTGTGACTCTAAGCCAGATATGAGAAGAATTGGCGATCACATAACCCCCTTCAGACCGCGAACACATACTTGTTCTAAAGTGCTGTGTATATATTAATATGATGTTTAGGTTGAGTTCTTTTTTGGTTCTTCCTGTGAGTCCAGCGTCACTGCGAATAAACTACTGTAACACTAGGCGCTGCCAACTTTGGATATCATCACATGAAGAGAATGTCCTTGCTGCACTGCTCTGTCAAGTGCCTATAGGATAAGGAAGTTTATCTGCGCGCAGTCTATCCATAACCCACACAAGAGAGGCCTGAGGAGAAATTTAGTAAATAATGAACTGTGAGAGANCCACCACACCGGCCAGGATGATGTTCTTTATATGCTTTTTTTTTTTTTTTTTTGTTCTGACTTGGAACTCTCCAAGCAGGCTATGTTGGCGGGCCAGCAAGTCCCAGGGATGTACCACTCTCTACTTCTCCATAGCAGAGTGCTACTACCCTGGGCTTAAGAACCCAAGTTCTGGGTTCTTAAGGGGGTTGACCTCTGTCTCTTCAAACACCTTACTGAGTTTCTCACTAGCCCATTTTTTTTTAATTTTTTTTAATTTTATTTATTTCTGTATGTGTATGAATGTACTGTCTGCATGCAAGTTTGTGCACCCGTGTCGTGCAATGCAGCGGAGGTCAGAAGAGGGTGTTGGACTCCCCTGGAACTGGAGTTCTCCTGGAATTGGAGTTTCAGACGGTTCTTGGCCGCCATGTGGGTGCTGGGGATCGAACCCGGGTCCTCTGTAAGAGTGGTCGGCGCTCTTAACCACTAGGCCATCTCTCCAGCCCGCCCATTTTGTTTTCAAGACAAGACCTTACATATAGTTGAGGCTGGATTATCACAGTCCTCACAACCTCATACCTGCCCCCCCGCCACCTTAATGATTTAAGACCTGAGTCATGTCTGAAGGAGTGTGTTCTTGATCTATGTCCCAAGCACCTGAGTTAACTTGCTGTTGTTCATTATCTTTTGAGACAAGGTACTCAGGGAGCCCTTAAACTGCTGATTGTCCTGCTTCAGCCTCCAGATTGGGATTGTGGGCATGTATCCATGCTTGGCCTTGAATTAAGCAACTTTTATTCTTTTGAAGGCCTGGGGATTGAACCCAGGGCCTCACATGGTGGACGAGTGTTCTACTACTGAGCTATAGCTTGCCTTCTTTTCATCCTTTATTTTTTGAGACAGGGTCCCTTATTATACCCCAGGAAGGAATTCCTCACTATGTGGCCCAGGATTTTTGAATCCTTGATTCTCTAGCCACCACTTCTCAAGTGTTGGGATCTAGGCATGTGCCACCACACTTGCCTGCCTCTCACATGATCGCATTTCGCAACAATCCAGGGGTAGACATCTCCAAGGTACAGGAGAAACAGGTGGTTGTGTTGTTGTGGCAACAATAACTACTTGCTGTCAATGGAGAGAGGGTATTCTTGGGTCCCAGGATCATGGTTGGAAGAAGCAGAGGTGGTGATGAAGGGTTCAACTTGGTCCCACACTTTGCCAGGCCCTGAGCCTTGTGGATGGCACAGCAAGAGTCCAGTATGAAGCAAATGAAATCAAAGCAATCCTGATCCTTCCTGGAACTTTCTAGAATGTACCTGGAGAACATTAGCTGAACTCATGGGGCAGAGAGACAGGTTGAGAAAAGGGATGGCTGGAGAGATGGCTCAGTGGTTAAGAGCACCGACTCTTACAGACTTGGGTTCAGTTCCCAGCAACCACCTGGTGACTACCAACTATCTGTAACTCCAGTTCCAAGGGATCTGATGTCCTCTTCTGACCTCCGTGGATATTTCATGACATGTGTACACTTACATACACTTGGGCAATACACTATACACACAAAATAAAATATTAAAAAATTAGCCAGGTGGGGTGGCACATGCCCTCACGAGGCAGAGGCTGGTGGATCTCTGTGAGTTCAAGCCAGTCTGGTCTACAATAGTGAGTTCCAGGAGAGCTGTGGCTACAGCTCAAAAAGACCAAAAAAAAAAAAAAAATAGTAAGCCTAGAACTCACTATGTAGACCAAGGCTGGCCCTTGAACTCACAGAGATCTGTCTTGCCTCTGCCTCTTGCCTCTGCCTCCGAGTGCTGGGATTAAGGCAATGTTATGTACCACTATGCCTGGCTCACGTAAATAATTTTTTTTTTTTGGTTTTTTCTTTTTTTTTTTGTCTTTTGGACAGGGTCTCTCCTGTAGCTCTGGGCGTCCTGGATTCGTCCTCACTCTGTGACCGGCTGACCTCCACCACAGAGATCCGCGTGCCTCTGCCTCCCAGTGCCTCCCAAGTGCTAAGACCAAAGGCGTGCGCCACCATGCCCGGCATTTATTTTATTCTTTCTATGTGTATCGAATTCTGTCTGCAGTGCAAGTTTGGTGCACCCTTGTCGTGGCAATGCTGCGGAGGTCAGAGGGGGCTCGGATTCCCCTGGAACTGGAGTTCTTCCTGGAATTGGAGTTTAAGACGGTTCTCAGCCCCACCAGTTGGGTGCTGGGGATCGAACCCGGTCCTCTGTAAGCAGCGGTCAGGTGCTCTAACCGTAGGCCATCTCTTCCAGCACTAAATATTTTTTTAAAAGTGTGGTTATCAGACACTTTTTAGAAAATCTTTTTTGTAATTTTTTTTTGTTGTGTGTGTATTTTATTTGAGACAGGATCCTCCCTTTAGTACAGCTGGCCTTACAAGCTTGCTCTGAAGACAGGCTGGCCTTGGAAACTCACAGAATGATCTCACCTGCCCTTTGCCTCCCAAGTAATGGAGTTAAAGGGTATGTTTCAACCACGCCCATGCCCTGGCTAATTTTATTTTTACCACAGTTAGTGATTAGATTATGGTAGCTCCAGGCTTTGTTTCCTAGCACTCAAAAGGCAGAGGTAGGCAGATCTCTGAATTTGGGGCCAGCCTGGTCTACATAGTTTAAGGCCAACTAGAACTACATAGTAATACCCTATCTCAAAAAATAGTTTTTGATTTATGTGAAGTTATGGAGTTTTGTGCATGCTAAGCTAGCAGTTGACCAATTGAGCCACATCTTCAGCCCTTTTATTGTTATTAAGACAAAATCCCTCCTGTGTGTTTTTCTTTTCCTTTCTCTTCTGTTTTTCTTTATTTTCCTTTCTTTTTCTGGCCTGGAACACACATGGGCAGAAACAGGGGCTGGACTGGAATTTATAGCAATCGTGCTTCTTCCTATCCGAGAAACTGGGATACAGGCATGAAATTGCCACATTCTGGCCTTGGTTTCCGTGTATTATTAATCATTCCCCCCCCAGTATCCTTATGTTATTATGGTTAAATGGGACAAGATGGCGCCGGCGTGGCGCACACCTTTTAATCCTAGCACCTGTGCGGTCTCTTGGAAGGCAGGGCAGGTGGATATTCTTCTTTGGTGAGTTCAAAGCCAGGCCCTGGGTCTATCAATAGTGTTCCTAGGAGAGCTGGGTGGCTACAGAGACCTGTCTGAAAAAGACCAAAAAAAAAAAAAAAAAAAAAGGGAAAGTAGGAGGTTAAATGCTGGTCCCAAGTGTATGTGTAGTTCTATGCCATTTTAACACATTGTGTGACTACCACTGCAGTAAAGATACAGAAATCCGTACTGTCATAAGGATCTCCAGTTGTCTCTTTTTTTGTGTTTTGTTTTGTTTTGTTTGAGTCAAGGTCTCCTTGTAGCCAGCGCGAATAAGCTGGTCCTGGACTTAATTGTAGACCAGGTGGCCTGAAGCTGCGATAAGAATCACCTGCCTCTGGCCCCTGCCCCTGCCCTGCCCTGCCCCAATGTCTGTTTTTTAGCTGCCTGAGAATGTATCAGAAGCTCTTTGTGGGAGGACGGTTATTGAGACCTATGGTGTGCTGTAGTTTGAAGCAGTGGGACCTGAAGTTAGACCTAGGCTTCCACCTACTGTTTTTCTTAGAAGAATTCTTTTCTTGGCACAAAATCTTCTAGCTATAGAAGACTCAGCCAGCTTTCTGCTTGACTGCTGTTATCAAAAGTGTGAGTTTAAGTGCTGAGGAGGCCACTGCTTGCTTTGTAGATTTTCATTCTACTTCTTGTTTTCAGACTCTAAACCCTACTCTTAAATGTGTTTAATTAAAGGGAAGCTGAAGTTCACATGTAGTTAGTGCAGATTTCTGGCTCTCAGAAATGGGGAACATTGACCCCTAGAGGATATTCAGCAATATGCAGGCCTTTATAATGGTTGTAATTGGTGTAAATGCTTGCATCTAGTAGAGGTGATAAGTGATATTATCAAATATTCTATGCATGCCTTTTATCCACCTTGGGAAGGTGCGCACAGCGAGTGGATCTCCTGTGAGTTCAAGGCAGCCTGGTTTACGAGAGAGCGCTCCAGGACAGCTGGTATAAAGGGAGACCCTATCTCAAAAGAGGCAAAACAAACAAAAAAAAGAAAAAAACCACTCTGGACATGTAATCAGGTAGTCCTCAACAAACTTATGGCACAGCATTCTGTACTTGGGAAGCTGAGAAATTTGAATAATCCTTTGATTTTATAAGGCTTATGTACTAATATGGTAACAGTGTTTGTACTGGGGAGGATATCCCCTGCAGGTGTCAGGGGAAGAGACTGCTGTGTACCTATCTTAGTTCAATCTCTAAGTGTTTTTATCATTTTCTCACACATTTTTTTTTTTTTTTTTTTTATTTTTTTTTTGGTGATTTTAATATTTTTCAAAGTCTTTAAGCATGGGAGACAAGGGCATCTTCATTAACATTACAGGCCACTTAGTTTTAACTTAATCAGTGGTTTGTTATAGCTGATGGTGACTGGTATGAGGTGAATTTGGGTAATTCCTCTGTTGTTACACGGAGACACTTTGTAGGGTTTAGAACAAAATCATAGCTGTAAACTTGTATTAAACTTTATTTTAGAGCCATGAATGGAAAATTATCTAATCAGGAGGAACAAATTGTTGAATTGGCTGAAAAAATTGGTGCTCTTGAGGAGGAACTGACTCGGGTAAGCATCGTGGGTGATGTATTAAACGTTCAGAATGTGTAGTATCTTTTTTATTAAAAAGCATTTTCTTGGGACTGGAGAGATAGCATGGACTCATCAGTGAAGCGCCTAGAACGGCTGCTCTTGCAGAGGAACCTGGGTTCGATTCCCAACAGTGCACACATGGCGGTCTAAGAAACCACCATCTTCTTTTTGTCTTTTGAGAGACAGGTTCTCCCTGTACCCCCCTAGCCTGTCCCTGACTCGTTCACTGTGTAGACCGGCTGGCTGAACTCACAAGATCTGCCTGCCTTCTGCCCTCCTGAAGTGCTAGGATAGGCGTGTGCAACTTATTGATAATTATTATTTGTATATAATTACATATATAAATATNGAGTCCAGGCCAGCTGGGGCTACAAGGAGACCCTGTCTCAAAAAGACAAAAAAAAAAAAAAATTTGTTGAGAGAGTACACAGCACAAGTACCAGTGTCAGAGGACAATTTTTGAGATAGTCAGTCTCTCTTCTTGAGGCTTGGCAGCAAGCACCTTTATACATTAGCCAGCTCACTGGCCCCAATTTTGTTTCTCAAAGTTTTATTATGCAGTCCAAGCTGGCCTCAATCCTCTTATCTGTCCCACTTGGGTGCTGTGATTAAAGGCATATACCACCATGCCAGGCAGGTAGTAGCTACTTTTTTTTTTTTTTTTTTTTTAATTTCTGTATGTGTATGAATGCACTGTCTACATGCAAGTGTGTGCACCCGTGTCGTGCAATGCCGCGGAGGTCAGAAGAGGGTGTCGGATTTCCCTGGAACTGGAGTTCTCCTGGAATTGGAGTCTCACACGGTTCTCAGCCGCCATGTGGGTGCTGGGGATCGAACCCGAGTCCTCTGCAAGAGTGGTCGGCGCTCTTAACTGCTAGGCCACCTCTCCAGCCCAGTAGCTACTTTTTTTTTTTGTCCTTTTGAGACAGAGTTTCCCTGTAGCCTCAGCTGGTCTGGAACTCACTGCAATCCACCTGCCTCTGCCTCCTGAGTGCTGCAATTAAAGGCATGTGCCACCATGCCTAGCCCCAGGTAACTTTTTAAAAAATTTACTCTGTGTATGTGTACCTGCACAAATGTCAGGGTGCACATATGGAGGTCAAAGGATAACTTTGGGAATGAGTTTTCTCGTTCCACCATGTAGGTCCCAGGGATTAAACTGGGATCATCAGGCTTGGCAAATACCTTCACCCACTGAGCCATCTCACTAGTCCAATAAGTTTTGTTTTGGTCTTTTTGAGACAGGGTCTCCCTTTAGTCCCAGGTGGCCTGGCGGCTGCTATGTACACCAGACTGGCCTTGAACTCACAGAGATCTGCAAGCCTGCCTCTGCCTCCAGAGTGCTGGGATTAAAGGTATGTGCCACCACAGCCCTTACTTTTTTTTTTTTTAAGACAACCTTGTGTTGTAGCCCAGGCTATCCTCAAACCTACCCAGTAGCCAAAGATGACCCTGAACTCCTGATAACTCCTGCCTCTACCTCCCAAGTGCTGGGATTATAGGTGTTGAGCTCTAATGGGGGTAATTCCACTAGAGAAGAATAGAAAGTCTTTAGTCAGCTGATGACTATACACTGGACATTCAGTGTCGGGTGTAGCAAAGAACTGTAGTTGGATGGCTGGCGTGGTGGCCTACATTCTTTCTCTCTAAAAGCAAGCCACGCAGAAAGTACAGAAGCCATGAATTCAAGTTAGCAGGTTGTTTCCAAGCAGCCAGGTACATGCTGATGTGTTCTCAACTTGTGCCCTGGTTCAGTTGTCTGTTCTCATACTTTGAGTTAAGTTTTAACTACTGGGCATGGCTGGTCCTTACCACAGAACCACTGTGCCTGGCTGATAGTGCACAACTTCAGTGTCACTAAGGCCACCACACCTGGGTCTCTGCTGGCCTTTTAACTTTTGATTATCCATATGCCATGCACCACCATAATGTGAAGATCAAAGGACAACCTGTGGGAGTCAGTTCTCTCCTCCCACCACGTGGTCCTGGGGACTGAATTCTTGGTGGTAAGCATCTTTACCTGCTGAGCCATCTCAGCAAGTATCCATATGAATCTCTAAGACAATTCTACCATGGCCTGCTGGAGATGGCTGCTAGGTGACAGGCTTCCACAGAAACCAACATGATCTCAGTTCAGTTCCCAGCACCCGTATCAGGTGGCTCACAACGACCTGCAACTCCAGCTCTAGAAGGTCCACTACCCTCTTCTGGCCTCTGCAAGTAACCATGTGGACTCACTACACTGACACATAATTTAAAATAAAATATTCCAAGGCAAGCATAGTGACACACACCTTTACACTAGCATTTGGGAGGCAGAGGCAGGCAGATAGATCTCTTTAAGTTTGAGGCCAGCCTGGTCTAGTGAATTTGAGGCTAGCCAGGGCTACATGGTGAGACTCAAAACAAAACAAAAAAATTTAAAAAACTACAAGAGATATCTGTGACTAGAAATCCCTCTTTGGAAGACTATTTTTAGAAAACAAAGCACGTACAGGAAGCTGTCCACTGCATTGAGTCATACAGGGAAGACATGAGCATGCAACTGTCCACTGCATTGAGTCACACAGGGAGGACTCGAGCATGCAGCTGTCCACTGCAGTGAGTCACACAGGGAAGACATGAGCATGCAGCTGTCCACTGCAGTGAGTCACACAGGGAGGACTTGAGCATGCAGCTGTCCACTGCAGTGAGTCACACAGGGAAGACATGAGCCTGCAGCTGTCCACTGTAGTGAGTCACACAGGGAAGACATGAGCCTGCAGCTGTCTACTGCAGTGAGTCACACAGGGAAGACATGAGCAATGCCCCGAGTTTGAGCTCCAGAATGGCAAAACGAACAAAAAACCCAGGGAAAGCACTGCCTCAGGTTATGCAAGCTTACAGTGAAATTACTTACAATTTAATGCTAATACAAAAGGACATAAAATATTTACAAGCCCAGGTACTTTTATTGTTAAAATTTTATTAAAGGGGGCTGGAGAGATGGCTCAGCAGTTAAAAGCAATGGCTGCTCTTGCAGAGGACCCAGGTTGGAGTCCCAGCACCCACATGGTAAGTAACAAGCATCCCTAACTCCAGTTCTAGGGGATTTAACACCTTCTTCTGAACTCCACAGGCATTGCATAACATGGGTGCACTTGCACATAGGTATCACTCTCATATACATAAAATGTAAAAAAAAAAACAAACCCACAGTGTTACTAGGGGGGAAATACTTTAAGTCCTTTATCTTATTTTTCAAACATTCTGTGGTTAAATTTTCTTACTAAACTATTACTAGCAAAGAGATCAAGGAACCAAGAGTGTTTGTAAGCCTTTGCTGGCACCTAACTACAGCCAACATGGTCACTTGGGATCCTCTGGGGCAAAGAAGGTGGCTGAAGCACGCTTCACAAGGAAGGGCCAGGTGCAAGCCCTCTGGAGCGCCTGTGGTGGAGCCTGTGGTGGAGCCCTCGCCCTAGCAGGCCAGCTCTGGCCTTCACACCTCCCCCACCTCCATGCCTCGTCCGTTAGCCACAGCAAGAATGGCTAGAGTCCCTCCCACTGTCCCTCTACTGAAGACCTAGCAGTCATGGTAGACACAGTGTCCCCAGTATATACCCACCTCTCCCAGGCCTAGTCCAGGTTGAGTCAGAAAAGGAATATAGCCTTTTTTATTAACTACTTTAAGTAGAACAAACTAAATACATATTTAACAGTTTTGGTTCATTTATACAGTACATTAAATAAGTTATGCACAGAGTTAAGTAACAAAAGTTCCTATCAAGAGTAAAATGACAAAGCACAGAAAAACCAGATTCTTGCATCTTGTGGTGGCTTCACATTCGTCACCCACCTTTTCAAATGGTGCTTGGAGGCTTGGTTTTCTATTTACATTATTGGTTTTCTCTATGGATGGAGCCTTTGTAGCCTCATCAGGAGCTTGAAAAGCCATGTAAATGGAATGATGGCCTTACAGTCTAAAGGCCCAATCAACCATTCACTGAATGCTTATTGCTGCTTCTCCCTGGCAACTACAAGACAGGGACGAGGCTGTCCCTGACAGACACCAGCTGCACAAGCCCTATTTGGTATAAGCATGGAAAGGAGTTTGCATTGGGCAACTGGAGGGCTGACTAGATGGGGTGTGCATGGGAAGCAGCACCTTTTGGGCTGTGGAAGTGGTGGTCGGGGCTTCAGACCTCCTAACTTCCTCCCGGCTCATGCTACTCCATCTTTGGAAATGTGGGTGTCAACAGGAGGCAGAGGCAGAGGCAGGTAGTCAGCGTTTTGGCTTCATGAGAACTATACTTGAGTAGGAGGGCTCTGTGGAGTGGCTGGCTCTGCAGCCAGCTCAGAGGGCACAGGCTTCCCACAGCTGGCCATCCGGCCCACACCGGCCAGATCAGGTCCTTCTGGCTTTTTTTCACATTTGGTTCAAACACACCACAATCCAGTTCTTTGCAAATAGCTATAAACCTTCAAAGCAAGCTGGCTTGGTCTTGCAGACCCAGGAGCCTTGAAACCTTGGTTCTGGTCCATTTCTGAGGAAAGCCCCCACGATGTGTCCTCTTTGTAATGACTCATCAATCCACAGTCCCCTCTGCAGTTTCCAGGACAATGGCCAACTGCTCGTTCCTTATGCTGTCTCTGCAGAACCAGAGACCATAAAATTCCAGTTCTGTTGTTGAATCTCCAAACACACTTGCTGAAGTATCTTCCAGAACCACTCAGAAAAATGTCTAAACGCTCTATGAGCAGGTGACAGGAATAGAGATCGGTTGAGACAGGACTATTCAAAGAAAAATGTAGATTTTTCCATCTAAAGTTAAAAAATGCTACAGTTGTCACCAAGATGTGATAAAATTCTTGGGAACTAACTGGCCCGAGTGGACAAAGTCTGCTCTGCAGAGGACAACATCCAATGCCTGATAGAAGACCAGGAGGGACAGATGTGTTGGCTCCACACAGAGCTCCATGTTAGCACAACCTGTGCCCCCCAACTGGATGAAGAAATTTGCTGGAGCTGTAGACACTTCCAGGGCCCCACACCTTCCACAGTGGCCTGCCTATTTGTGAGTGCATGGCTTGAGCTTTTTTTTTCTTTCCTTCAGATAGGGTCTCATGTAATCCAGGCTGGGCTCAAACTTGCTATGCAGCAAAGGATATCTTAAATTCCAGTTCCTTGTGCCTCTGACTCCCAAGTGCTGGAACTAAGGTTTGCAGCACCATACCTGTTTTATGTAGTACTAGGATCATATCCAAGGCCTCTCAATGCCAGGCAAACACTCAACCAAGTGAGCCACATCCCAGCCCACCTTCAACAACGTCTTATGGAGTCTTTACCACTGGACAAAGCCAAAAATGGTGCAAAAGAGTAGGAAGCAGATGACAGCAAGATAGGAACACCCTACCCTGAGTATCCACTGAGACTGCAAAGGTGGCCCTCAGCATGGCCACCTTCGGTGTCCTCCGGTTCTTCCAATGATCCCTTACTTTGGAGAGTACTATGAAGTCCTGGCATTTTTGTTCTTTCAAAGTAGACCTCCAATCAGCTTGACTCAACCATTTCTTCTTTTTCTATCTTAGTGTAGATGAATGGAAACATTTCCTTCACTTCCCATCTGGTACCTGGGTCTTGTCAGTAGAGACTGGAAACCAAGATGACAGACCCAGTTGATCCTGGGATATATTCTCTTTCGGAGACTGTTGTAGAAGCATGTGTCTGAGGGAATATAGGCAAGTGCTACCTGGGGCTGACTTCATCTTAGCAGAGTCAGGATTTCCCCAGGGACTAGGGTTCTAGGAAGTGGAGGGGGGAGGGGGTGGGGGAAGCCATGCTGTACTTGGCGACCAGAAAGGGGTGGGTCTTGGGTGTTCCACACTGAAACATGATTTTCTGTTCTTTTTCTGGATCTACCTTACTTTTTAAAAAATGTTTTCTTATTTTATGTGTATAAGTGTTCTGCCTGCATGTAGGCAAGTGCACCACATGCATGCAGTGCCCCATAGCCAAAAGAGGGTATCGGATACCCTGGAACTGGAGTCATAGATGGTTGTTAGCGTCCATATGAGTGCTGGGAATTGAACCTGGGTTCTCTGAAAGAAAAGTGTTCTCAACTGTTGAGCCATCTTCCCAGCCCAAAGATCTATCTTATTTTAGACAATGGAAATCAGTATTTTCAAGGTCTAGGTGACAAGATTCTTCCTAAGACTGAAAATCCCTGGTCAAGATAAGGTAGGGACGCAACAATCTTTTTTTTTTTTTCCCTCCTATTTTTGGGACAGGATCTCCCTTTAGTCCCAACTGGCCCGGAGCTCGCTCTGTAGATCAGGCTGGCCTTGAACTCAGAGATCCGCCTGCCCTGCCTCTGCCTCTGAGTGCTGGGATTAAAGGCATGCGCCACCACACCTGGAACTAAAGACGTGGGTGCTGGAAATTGAATCTGGGTCCTCTGCAAGAGTGGTCAGTGCTCTTAACCACTTAGCCATCTCTCCAGCCCCAAGACTCAATAATCTTAAAATCAGCTACAAATCTGTTCAAGGACAATGTCACCTATGCTGATCCCTTTCCTTTATGGGACCAAAAGCTATTATTAAGAGCTTTGTTGCATAGAAGCTGGTGGTTTGACCGTATCTTCCAAAAGCCAGTAGGATCAAAGTCAAAAGATTCATCCCAACAGATGGTACAGGGCAGGAGGATACTGGAGGCCCAGAGATGGTGAGCGGGCAAGGCCTAGGGGCTCCAAACAAAACTTGAATGGCAGGGAAAAGGCAGGAGGGCAGTGTTCAACATCCTGAACAGAGTACAAGTAATGTGCTTTGAGAAATAAGGTACACAGGTGGAAAACTGGAGATGGGAAGAAAACATGGTCAGCCCTTCTCAAATGGTTCCCACACTTCACAAACCCTTTCTGAGCTGAGAGAGATGCTAACAGATACCACCAGATACCACAAAAAAAAAAAAAAAAGGAATAGAATCAGGTGTGGTGGCACACACCTTTAGTCCCAGCACTCAGGAGGCAGAGGCAGGCAACTATAAGTTCAAGGCTAGCCTGGTCTACATAGCAAGTTCCAGGACAGCTGGGACTAAAGGGAGACCCTGTCTCAAAAAGGACCCCCTCCCCAAAAAAAAGGAAATAGAGACTATACCTGATAACCTACAAAACCAAGTGTGAAGAATTCCTTCATGTTCAGGAGCACTGCCTAGACAAAAATGAGTCTAGAGGGTAGAGAACTCCTACCAATACTTCAACACATTCAGCACGACAATTGTAGCCTGTGGGCAACAGCGGCCCTCAGTGATCCAGACATGAGACATGTACAGTTTGAGATATAAGAGGATGTAGAACGAGATAACTGCAGTCAAGCAATGGCAGAGGGTTTTGTATCTCCAAGAGGTCATCCGCTCAGTATTTTGATGATACTAGTTTGGTCAACATGCTCAGAGAGAAAAGACTAATACCACAGAGTCTCATCCTTTCATTCCAATCCATGCACTGGAAACTATTTTGTTGCATAAGCAAAATCAAGTGAGAGATGGTTCCAAAATGAGGGAGCCAGCTAGGTTGAAAAAAATCTTGTCCAAAATGATCTGTGATGCTTGAGAAGGTTTTTTTTTTTTTTTTGGATCATTATGAATGCTTTTACTGAAATGGTGATGTCTCTCACTGCTTCTAGGTGTCTTAACACCAAGTCTCTGTTAGGCCAATCAGATCACCTGAGGGTAGACACAGAGCTTAAGAACTGTTTGGAGGCAGGAGGAGGAAGGGGAAGGGTCTCCTCCTCAGCTGCTGTCAGCCTTCAGGTCTCTACTCTACGAGGACTTCGGAAGGAATGGGAAGGAGCACAGGTGCCTGGATGGGCACTTCCGACATTCTGCTGATGGAAGGGTCAGGGAGAGCTGGTGGTCTACACTGAGAAGGGGCTAGCTATGCCAGCCTTAGCTGGAGGGAAAAAACATCAGAAAAGCCATGGAGGAGGCAGCTCAAGCCACTTTCCTGCAGAGAATTATACTAGTTCCTCCAAGGACACGTGGCAAGTCCTAGAGAGGCTGTGGAGTACACTTGGATGTCACTTAATTTCTTGCAGATGATTCGACAGCAACTTGTTCTACTGTCAGACCCTTTTGGTTCTGCAGGTGGAGTTGTCATCTGGGGCTCAGAGTCCATTTGCTTCAATGGCTGTCACAGAGGCAGGTGTTGAGGAGCGAGAGGTGGTGGCTGAGGTCTTGTCCAGGGCTGGGCTGGGCACACTGCAGTCAGCAGACCTTGCTGAGGAGCCCCTCCCTCCAGGAAGCAGTGGCCGGCTGTGGCTGTGGGGACTGTGTCCGTGCAGACCATGGCCACAGAGGCGGTGGTGCCGCTCCCAGTCCTTGTGTTGGCAGAAAGAGCCACAGTATCTTGCAATATTGCAGCCACTGCATGTCTCACTGGCTTTTCGGCCACAGTTCCAGCAGTTCTGCAAGACACAGGCATCAGTTAGTGGTTGGTGGGATCTTGAGGAGAAGGCTTGTCATCTGTCAACTGTCATCCGCATGGCAGAGCGGGGACTGTGGAACTACACACAAGTGGCTGGGTCCTCCCTCTCCTGACACTTATTTAACCATGGAAAGTATATACCTTTTCTGAGAGTCCTTTGCCTGCATGGAAGGAAAATTCCTTCTGGGAAGTGGGAGAAAGTTCATGTTGAGGCCCCCGCCCCTTAAAAAAATTTTTTTTTTATGTATATGAATGTACTGTCTGCATGTAGGTTGGTGCACCCGGTCGTGCAATGCCGTGGAGGTCAGAAGAGGGTGTTGGATTCCCCTGGAACTGGAGTTAAAGATGGTTCTCAGCCGCCATGTGGGTGCTGGGGATGGAACCCAGGTCCTCTGCAAGAGCGGTCCGCACTCTTAACCGCTAGGCCATCTCTCCAGCCCGAGGCCCCTTTTATAGCACTGGCTTAAGACAAAGGTTTATCTTTTTGAATCCTTAAGAGTTTTTGTTGTTGTTTCTGATTTTTTTTTTGGGGGGGGTCTCCCTAGTTTTTTTTTTTTAATTTAATTTAATTTTATTTATTTCTGTATGTGTATGAATGTACTGTCTGCATGCAAGTTTGTGCACCCGTGTCGTGCAATGCCGCAGAGGTCAGAAGAGGGCGTCGGATTCCCCTAGAACTGGAGTTCTTCTGGAATTGGAGTTTCAGACGGTTCTCAGCCGCCATGTGGGTGCTGGGGATCAAACCCGGGTCCTCTGCAAGAGCGGTCAGCGCTCTTAACCACTAGGCCATCTCTCTAGCCCAAGGGTCTCCCTAGTCTTAACCTGTCTTGAACTCACCATGTAGATCAGGCTACTTTGATTTCATGGAGATCCACCTACTTTTGCCTCAAAGGGCTTGGATTAAATATACACATAACCATACCTGGCTTTTTTTTTTTTAAGATTTATGTGTATGAGTGTTTTTGTCTGTATATAAGTATACCACGTGTGCAATGCCCCAGGAAGCTAGAAGCAGGCATTGGATCCCCTGGAACTGGAGTTATACATGGCTACTAGCCACCATGTGGGTGCTAGAAAGTGAACCTGGGTCCTCTGTAAGAGCAATCAGTGCTGTTAACCACTGAACCATCTCTTCAGCCTGTTTTGTTTTGTTCTTGTTGCTTGTTTTTGGGACAGAGCTCATATAGCTCCAACTGGTCTGGAACTTACTATGTAGTTGCCTCTGCTTCTCCAGTGCAAGTATCAAGTACATGTTTTACCATACTCAGGTCTCACAGTAGCCCCGGATGGCCTGGAATTCAGAGATCTGCCTGCCTCTGCCTGATGAGTGGTATAAGTAAAGGTGAGATACCATGCCTAGAGCACAGCTAGAACTAAAGGGAGACCCTGTCTCAAAAAGACAAAACAAAACAAAAACTCAATAGAAAATTTATAAAAGAAAAAAGAAAAAAAAAAGTCATACACTACCATATGTGGCTATCTTCTTAAGACCACATATCTACATTTGTGTTTGAACAGACATTTTTTTTTTAATTTTTTTGAGACAGGGTCTCTCTTTAGGCCCAGCAGACCTGGAGCTCCCTACGTAGATCAGGCTGGCCTTGAACTGAGAGATCCGCCTGACTCTGCCACCCCATTTTTTTTTTTTTTTACAAGGAGACCCATCTCAAAAGAACCAAAAGAAAGCAGGGTGTGATGGTGCACGTCTTTAATCCCAGCACTTGGGCAGCAGACTGATCTTTGTAAGTTCAAGGCCAGCCTGGTCTACCAAATGAGTTCCAGGCCAAAAAAAAAGAGAAAGGGGCTGGAGAGATAGCTCAGTCTTAGGAGGACTCATTGGCTTTTCTTTTTTTTTTTTTAATTTTTTTAAATTAATTTTATTTATTTCTGTATGTGTATGAATGTACTGTCTGCATGCAAGTCTGTGCACCCGTGTCGTGCAACGCCGCGGAGTTCAGAAGAGGGTCTCGGATTCCCCTGGAACTGGAGTTCTCCTGGAATTGGAGCTTCAGACGGTTCTTAGCCGCCATGTGGGTGCTGGGGATCGAACCCGGGTCCTCTGTAAGAGCGGCGGCGCTCTTAACCGCTAGGCCATCTCTCCAGCCCCTCATTGGCTTTTCTTATAAAAGACCCAGGTTTGAATCCTAGCACCCACATGGCAACTAACTCCAGTTCCAGGGGAATCTGACGCTGTTCTCATCTCCATGGGCACTGCTTGACATGGATGCACTTAACACACAGGCAGGCCATACCACCTCCCCCCACACTTTTTTTTAAAAACTATATAAACAAACAGCTGGAGCTACAGGGAGACCCAGTCTACAAAAGAAAAAACAACAATGACAAAAGCTGGGTGTGGTAGCACACACCTTTAATCCCAGCACTTGGGAAGCAGAGATAGGTGGATTGAGAAATGGAGGCCAACCTGTTCTACATAGTGAGTTCTAGGCCAGCTGGGGCCATAGGAGACTGTCTCAAAAAGACAAGGAAAAAAAAAAAAAAAAAAGAGGAAGAGAGGGAGGGAGATGGCAGGAAGGCAGGGAGGGAGGGAGATGGCAGGGAGGGAAGGGAAGAAAGATCACTTGCCAAGGATCCAGGTTGGATGAAGAGGAGGGAAGTGGCTGTGTTACTGTCTCCTTGCCTCTGTGCCTATTTTCCTTCACTGACACATCATGTTGCTGATGGCTAAGATAGGAGGAACCTGAAATATGTTCTTAGCGGCACTCAATACACAGAGCCCTGGAGTTGAGCTCAGGAAGTTTCTTTATTCCTTGTCACACTTATTCCTAGGGTTCAGCAGAAATCATCAGTTGAGAATACACGAGCCAGGCAAAACTTGGTGAAAGCTGAGAGTAGCAGCCATGAGAGCAGCATGACAGCCACTGAACAGGCAACTTGATGTCTCCCAGGTGGCTGGAGGGAAAGAGCATCATAACAAATGTGGCCCCAGTGCAGCCTGAGCACTGTCTCCTAAGTCCTTTCTGATATCCGTGAGGAGTCCATTAGTCAAATGTGGGTGTTCATACTAGTAAACTCCAGGACCTATTGCTAAAAGAAAAGCTTTATGTTCTACTTGGTTAAACAATCAAGCGCTTAGTAGCCACTCTTCTTGCCCATTCACTGGAATGGCAAAATTCACTCTCAAGGTCTGTCTATGGCACTAGAGAAGACCCTTCCCCATGTCAGGATGCCCGACCCGAATATCAAACAGGAAACAGTGGCCAAACAGACACTGAGGACTGCTAGTTCCCCTCGTGCACTGTAAGACAGGAAATCTGAAGCCCAGACTTGGTAAGGCTAGAATGTGAGCAAGGGACTAGTAAATATCTGGAACCTGAATTTCCTGAGGCCAAGATACTCCATGTATAGGTTTGGTTTCAAAGCACATCAGAAAAGACTACAGATTCCCTTCTAACTTGCGCTTCTTGGGAAATGTATTCTAGGCATAGTATAAACTTGCCAACACCAGTATATCAGAGGACAAAATGTTAGAGGATGGACATAATTATATATATACATATATACATATTTTTTGAGGGGGTCTTTTTGAGATAGGGTCTCCCTGTAGCCCCAGCTGGCCTTGAACTTACAGAGATCCGCTTGCATCTTGCCTTCTAAGTGCTAGTATTAAAGGCATGTGCCACCACACCCAGTGATCATAATTATTATATTAAAGCAAACTGTGTTCCAGACTTCTTCACACTGTGAGTCTGATGGGCTGCTGAGGATGTAGGAGACTCAGTTAAAAACAAACAAAACAGGGGCTGGAGAGATGGCCTAGTGGTTAAGAGCACCGACTACTCTTGCAGAGGACCCGGGTTAGATCCCCAGACCCCACATGGCAGCTGAGAACCGTCTGTAACTCCAATTCCAGGGGAATCTGAGGCCCCCTTCTGACCTCCGAGGCATTGCACGACACAGGTGCACAAACATGCATGAAGACAGTATATTTATACACATACAAAAATAAATAAAATAAAAAAAATTTTTTTAAACAAACAAAACAAAATAGAACAAAACAAAAAGATTTTTTTTTTTTTTTTTTGGTCTTTTCGAGACAGGGTCTCCCTGTAGCCCCAGCTGTCCTGGAACTCACTCTGTAGACCAGGCTGGCCTTGAACTCACAAAGATCTGCCTGCCTCTGCCTCCCAAGTGCTAGGATTAAAGGCATGTGCCACCACGCCCGGCACAACAAAAAGAATGTTTTAATTACCCTTCAAATCAGTATTCCTTAAAACTAGAGCTACAGATTTGCCTAAATGGTCCTCCTTGGTCAATGGGGAAAAGTTATAAAAACCTTCCAAATTACTGGTCAGAGAAGTTAGAATTGTGATTCTAGGGGCTGGAGAGATAGCCTAGCAGTTAAGAGGACCAACTCTTCTCGCAGAGGACCCAGGTTCCATCCCCAGCACCCACATGGCGGCTGAGAACCGTCTGTAACTCCAATTCCAGGAGAACTCCAGTTCCAGGGGAATCCGAGACCCTCTTCCGACTTCCGCGGCATTGCACAACACAGGTGCACAAACCTACATGTAGAAAGTACATTCATACACATACAAAAATAAATAAAATTAAAAAAAATTTTTTTAAATTGTGATTCTAGAATTTCCTTTGTGAAGTAGAGGCCATCAGTTACATCAGTACCTTAAATGACCAGTATCAGAACTCCCTAGGGCTTGTTAAAACCCTTGGGCTCCAACTCTAATCTCTCTAGAATCTTCTTTCACAGGAGAAAAGACTTGAATTCCATGGTCAATTACTAGTTGGTTGTGTTTTCCAGGAATCTGGAGGCGGGGACAGAACTTGCCCTGTGGTTGAGACAGGTGACACTCATTTGCCCCTCAACCTTGGTATCACAGCAAAGCAGCTTGGGGCAACCTGGGTCTAGGGCTATGCTATAGGAGCAGGAGCTAAGGAAGTTTGTACACTATAACAAAACCCCTACCACCTGCACAGCGCTCTGTGCACACACTGCAAACTCATTTTATAGTCCTTAAAGCTGCCAGGCCAACAGGATAGGGCAACTATATCCACTATATAGAGAAAGAAGCTGGCTGGGTGTGGTGGTGCACACCTTTAATCGCAGCACTCAGGAGGCAGATCTCTGTGAGTTCAAGGCCAGCCTGGTTTACAATAAGAGTTCTAGGCCAGGTTGGGGCTATAGGGAGAACCTGTCTTAAAAAGACAAAACAAAACAAAACAAAAAAAGCTGATTCCTTAAAGATGCACAGAAAAAAAAAGTAAAAAAATAAAAAAGAAGATGCACAGACAATTTGAAGAGAAAGTAAGAGTAGAGCTCCAAACCTCTGCTCCAGCCTGGCACAGAATGGCTCACGCCTTTAATCCCAGCCTTCTGGAGGCAGAAGGAGGTAAATCTTTGTAAGTTCCGGGCTAGCCTGGTCTACATGGTCTTTCAGGTGAGCCAGGGAAATATAGGGAAACACTGTCTCAACAAACAACAACAACAAAACCAAAATAAACCTCTGCCTCTAGACTTCCAAATGGAGAAACATCCAGCTGAGTCAAGTGCAGGTGCCAGGGCACCGGCTAAAGAGCCCCACATGCCCCCCCCCAACTGGGATTACGAAGGCATCTGGAGGAGGCAAGCAAAGCAAGCCTTCGATACAGTGAAGAGGCATTTAGGACTTACATAGGAATACAGGCAAGGAGAAGCCCATATGCCAGGAACACGAAGAAGAGACAACATGGGAAAGGTGCAGGATAATCCCACACCAAGCTCTATCAACAATGAGGAAGATTCCTACAGAGGGATCCCCTTGGCGATGGCCCAGGACACAGATATCAGAAACACAATTGGGAACATATTTAAAGAACTGCAAGATTATAAAGAGCAAATCAAAGAACTAAGAAAAGAGAATGAAGAACTCAAGAAGGACCTAGA
>VZQC01012261.1:347061-357220 GCA_009823505.1 Rhizomys pruinosus
ACACACACACACACACACACACACACACACACTTTTTTAGGGGGGTCTTTTTGAGACAGGGTCTCCCTTTTGTCCCAGCTGGCCTGGAGCTTGCTCTGTAGACCAGGCTGGCCTTGAACTCACAGAGATCTGCCTGCCTCTGCCTCTTGAGTGCTGGGATTAAAGGCATGCACCAACACGTCCAGCTTAGGACAAATCAATTTTTAAAATTATAGTTTGGACACCTATCTTACTGGAGGTCATCTAAGATCACAGGGAGTACTGAGGCAAAGTGAGAACTTGGGTCTAGCTAGCCCAACAACAGAGTTGGCCACTAACTGCAGTTCAGAAACCTCTCAAATAGTCAAAGTCAGTAGCTTCAAGGAGAACATGTACATAGTAATCTTTCTTTCTGGTTCATGGTGATTTCCTAAAATTCTACCTTATTTGTTATTGATATGATATATATTTTCTCATTTCCTACATATTTCTTTCATAACTTTTATGTAGCAAAATAACAGCTTGCTTTGAACTCAAATTATAAATAAACATACCTACAATTTCAGATACTCTGGAGAAGAGAGAGGAGGATGTTGACATCAAGGTCAGCTTTGCCAACTTAGTGAGACCATGTCTCAAAATAAAAATAACGGACTGGGGGCTGGAGAGGTGGCCTAGCGGTTAAGAGCGCCGACCGCTCTTACAGAGGACCAGGGTTCGATCCCCAGCACCCACATGGCGGCCGAGAACCGTCTGAAACTCCAGTTCCAGGAGAACTCCAGTTCCAGGGGAATCCGAGACCCTCTTCTGACCTCCGCGGCATTGCACGACACGGGTGCACAAACCTGCATGCAGACAGTACATTGATACACATACAGAAATAAATAAAATTAAAAAAAAAAAATAACGGACTGGGATGGTATTTCAGGAGTGTAACACTTGCCAAATGTACTCAGAACCTGCATGTAAGTTACTGTTAGTAACTGTGTGTGTGCATGAACATACATGTCACAGATGAATAACAGCCAAACACATGATACGTGCTTTAGATGATACAGCTGACAACCTCTAACTCAAGAACAATCTTTTATCTGGGGGGGGGGGTCCTTTTGAGACAGGGTCTCTCTGTAGTCCCAGCTGGCCTGGAACTCACAGAGATCTGCCTGCCTCTGCCTCCTGAGTGCTGGGACTAAGGGCATGCACCACCACACCCAGTGCCTAAGAACAATCTTAAGTAAACTACCGACAGTAAAAGGAGATGGTTCAATGGATAAAGAAGATAGTGCTGAAGGGTAAGGATGAGTTTGGATCCCCAGAACCCAGACCAAGCTGGACATTCTACTTGGCCTCTGTAATCCCAGCACTCCTACAGTGAGATGGGAGGTGGAGGCAGGACTCCCATAAGCTCCCTGTGTAGCTAGTCTGGCACAGGCAGTGGCAAACTGAGACTATCTCAGGACCTGAAGGGAGTCACTCCAAACTCTTGACCTCCCAAAGATCAGAAGAGGAAGTGCAGGAGATGTGCAAAGTCAGCTGGAGGAAGAGGAGCAGGAGACAAGAACTTTAGGAGGAGGGCATTACTTGACAACCAAAAGGCTGGTTACTAACCTTTGCCCAGTATATATTCCCAGTTCATGTAAACTAGTAAGTACAGGCAGCCTACCAGCAAACAGATACATACCAGTTTTCTTCCAAAACTCCACAGGCACATATCCTGTTCCTGGCCTACTGGTGAATTCCCGCTGAGAATCTGCACAAGAGACATAAACAGCTGTCTTATCAGCAGTTTTCTTTTTTCTTTTTTTTTTTGTATTTTTGAGACAGGGTCTCCCCTGTAAGTCCCAGCTGTCCTGGAACTCACTCTGTAGACCAGCGCTCTGGGCCTTTTGAACTCCAAAGATCCACCTGCATCTGCCTCCCAAGTGCCTCCAGGATTAAAGGTTCTCGTGCTTCACCACGCCCGGCTTATCAGCAGTTTTCAAACCCAAGTTCTCATACATGCTTGGCAAGTGCTGTACAAATAAGCCCTATCCCTGACACAAAATTTCTTGTAATCGGCTGTCTGATTTACCACTTAGATTTAAATATGTATGGTTGCTTAATGCAAACAATAAAACATATTGATAAAGAGCTAGCATCAGATTATGAAGCAGTACACTAAATGTTTATATCTACTTTACTTTTAAATTTTATTTGGTGCGTCGAGTTACTTGAGAATCAACCTAGCGGACTCGTGCGTTGCCTAACACTAAGTGCCTTTTTTTTTTTTTTGGTCTTTTTGAGACAGGGTCTCCCTGTAGCCCCAGCTAGCCTGGAATTTGCTCTGTAGACCAGGCTGGCCTTGAACTCGCAGAGATCCGCCTTCCTCTGCCTCCCGAGTGCTGGGATTAAAGGCATGTGCCAATAAATCTTCGGTATCACACACATGAATTCACAGTGTCCGGGTAGGGACTCAAGCTCCAGGCTCCTCCCTCTTTTGATATTCCTATATTTCTCACATTGCTCTTGAATTCTCTAGTTCAGGCAAGCCTTGAACTCAGGATCCTCAGGTCTTTGCCTCTCAAACAGCTGGGTTCACAGACTTGTGCCAGTAAGCAAAGATGCAAAATTTCAAAAAAACCAAACAAACAAACAAAAAAAACTAGGGCAAATTATTTTTAAGTGTGAGCATAGAAAAATTTCCAAGACGACAATTAAATAAGTGAGCCTATAAAAAAATGGAGGAAGAGGTGGTATTTCTACAATTTTATTTTACTTTATTTATTTTTGAGACAGAGTCTCCCTACAGCCCCAGCTGGCTTGGAACTCACTCTGTAGACCAAGCTGGCCTTGAACTCACAGAGATCCGCCTGCCTGCCTCTGCATCCTGAGTGCTATGATTAAAGGCATGCATCACCACACCTGGCTTAAAGACTGTTCTTAGCCATCATGTGGGTGTTGGGAATTGAACCCAGGCCCTCTGCAAGAGTAGTTGATGCTCTTAAACACTGAGCTATCTTTCCAGCCCTGTACAATTTTATATTTCTGTATTATATGATCATGTGTATGAGTGTATTGCTTGCATGTGTGTAAGTATACCTGTGTCATGCACTACCCATGGAGGTCAGATGAGCATGTCAGATTCCCTGGTAGAGATGGTTGTTAGCCACCATGTGGGTATTGGGAAACAAACCCAGGCCCTCTGCAAGAATAGCCAGTGCTCTTAACTGCTGAGCCTCTTTCTAGCCCCATTTTACTTATTATCTTTATTTTATGTATATGAGTATATTGCTTGCATGTATGTAGACACACCCATGTTGTGGAATGCTGGTGGAGTCAGAAGAGGGTGTTGGGAATAGAACCCAGGTCCTCTGCAAGAGCAGTTGGCACTCTTAACAGCTATGCCATCTGTCTAGCCCCTAGTTCAATTATTTTTTATTTTTTTTAATGTGTTTTCTTCTATACTTTTAATTTTATTTATTTTTGTATGTGTATGAATGTACTGTGTGCATGCAGGATTGTGCACCCGTGTCGTGCAATGCCACGGAGGTCAGAAGAGGGTCTTGGATTCCCCTGGAACTGGAGTTCTCCTGGAATTGGAGTTACAGATGGTTCTCAGCCGCCATGTGGGTGCTGGGGATCGAACCTGGGTCCTCTGCAAGAGCAGTCGGTGCTCTTAACTGCTAGGCTATCTCTCCAGCCCCTAGTTCAATTATTTTTAAAAATAGCACTTAAAAGCATTTAGAAGCTGGAAAGATGGCTCAGGGGTTAAGAGCATATATTGTTCTTGCTGAGAAGCTGAGTTTGAGCTCCATTACTCATGCTAAGTGACTCAAAACTGCTCCTAACTCCTGCTCTAGGGGATCCACTGCCTCTGGCCAATGTAGGCACCCATACACATGTCCACATACCCATACAGACACACACAGACAGACACACAGACATATACAGACACACACACACACACACACACACACACACACACACACACACACAAACATGCTTTTTTTTTTGAGACATGGTCTCTCTGTTTTAATTCCAGCTGGTTTTGACCTCACAGAGATCTGCCTGCCTCTGCCTCCCTGGAATTAAAGGCGTGTACCACCATGCTCAATCATATGTATAATTTAAAAATAAAGCTGGGCATGGTGGTGCACCACCTTTAATCCTAGCACTTGGGAGGCAGAGGCAGGTGAATCTTTGTGAGTTCAAGGCCAGCCTGGTCTACAGAGTGAGTTCCAGGACAGCTGGGGCTATAGGGAGACCCTGTCTTAAAAACACCAAATAAAATAAAATAAAATAAATCTTTAAAAAAAATTAAATATGAGTTAGTAAGATGGCTCAGAATGCAAGGGCACCTGTTACCAACCCTTAACACATACAGAAACTTAGCACTTGATGAAATACAGTAAATGCCTGTATGGGTGTTAACATGAAAGCCAATAACTAATACAGTCTAAAAAAGTAAGAGAAGGAAACAAATGAGCATATAACAAAATGCAGTATTTGAAAATTATATCAATTTTAACAGATAAAGGGATGGATATTATTCATTAATGGTATGACTATTTTTAAAAAGATGGAAAAATTTAAGTTAATACTGAACACAAAACTATATATACATTTTATATACATATATAATATACAAGAATTCTCTGTACCTTAGCTAGAGATCAAGGCCCATAAAAGAAAATGAAAGCCGGGCGTGGTGGTGCCTGCCTTTAATTCCAGCACTTGGGAGGCAGAGGCAGGCAGATCTCTGTGAGTTCAAGGCCAGTCTGGTCTACAGAGTGAGCTCTAGGACAGCTGGGACTAAAGGGAGACCCTGTCTCAAAAATACCAAAAAAAAAAAAAGAGAGAGAGAAAGATTTGATCCACAAAATATTGGCTATTTCCTTCCAACAAAATTTCCAAAAATGAAATGATTAAAAAAAAAAAGGAGGGGGGCTGGAGAGATGGCATAGCGGTTAAGAGCACCGACTGCTCTTGCAGAAGACCTCGGTTCGATCCCCAGCACCCACATGGCGGCTGAGAACCATCTTCAACACCAGTTCTAGGGGAATTCGATGCTCTCTTCTGAATTCCGAGGCATTGCACGACATGGGTGCACAAACCTGCATGCAGACAGTACATTCATATACAAAATAAATTAAATAAATAATAAATAAATAAATCCTAGCCGGGCATGGTGGTGCATGCCTTTAATCCCAGCACTAGGGAATCAGAGGGAGGTGAATCTCTGTGAGTTCAAAGTAAGCCTGGCGTACACAGTGAGTTCCAGGACAGCCAGAGCTACAGGGAGACTCTGTCTCAAAAAGACAAAAAACAAAACAAAACAAAAAACAAAACAAAAACAAAACCCCAACCCAAACAATCAATCAATCCTTATATGTCATGATCCATTCATTTTAAAGCTAATATATCCTAAGGAGGAAAAATGCTAATGTTTAATGAAACCGTTACACTATTTTCTTTTTTTTTTTAATTTTTATTTACTGTTTATGTGTATGAATGTATTATCTGCATGTAGTTTTTTGCACCCATGTCTTGCAATGGCGTGGAGGTCAGAAGAGGGTGTCAGATTCCCCTGGAACTGGAGTTAAAGATGGTTCTCAGCCGCCATGTGGTCGCTGGGGATCGAACCAGGGCCCTCTGCAAGAACAGTCGGCACTCTTAACTGCTAGGCCATCTCTCCAGCCCTATTCTATTTTCAATACTTGATTGATTACTGAAAAATGGAATGTACAGTGTCAGTCATTAAAGCTATGTTTATGAAATCTTTAGTGAGACTGGAAGAACATGCTTAATATATAATTCTAAATAATTATACAGTATTATCCTCTACATCTTGAAATTCTTCAGTGTGGAATGATGAATAAAATAGTTAATAGTTCTTGGGCTGGGCTTGGTGGCAAACTTAATTCCATCCTTTAATGCCAGCACTCCACAGGCAGAGGCAGGTAGATCTCTGTGAGATCAAAGACCAGCCTGGTCTACATAGCAAGTTCCAGGTCAGCAGCTGTGGCTACAGGGAGACCCTATCTTAAAACAAACAAGCCAGGAGTGGTGGCACATGCCTTTAATCCTAACACTTGGGAGGCAGAGGCAGGTGGCTCTCTGTGAGTTCAAGGCCAGCCTGGTCTACAAAGTGAGTTCCAGGACAACTAGGATGACAGGGAGGCCCAACCAACCAACCAACCAACCAACCAACCAACCAACCAACCAAATTATGTTTCTGTATATGTCACAATGGGGCACAAAGTTTCATTGTTGTTGTTGACTTTTTTAATTATTCATGTATTTGTGTTTATGAATGTACTATCTGCATGTAGGTTTGTGCACCCATGTGGTGCAATGCTGCAGAAGTCAGAAGAGTCTGTCGGATTCCCCTGGAACTGGAGTTAAAGAGGGTTCTCAGCCGCCATGTGGGTGCTGGGGATTGAACCTGGGTTCTCTGCAAAAGCAGTTGGCGCTCTTAAACACTAGGCCATCTCTGCAGCCCCGACTTTTTGTTGTTTTTGAGACAGGGTTTTCCAGTAGCCACAGCTGGCCAGGAACTCACTATGTAGACAAGGCTGGCCTCCACCTCACAGAGATCTAACTGTCTCTACCTCTAGAGTACTGGAATTAAAGGTGTGCATCACCAGGCCTGCCTTATTTATTCTCCTGTATGAGTGTTTTGCCTGCATATGTGTGTGTGTGTGTGTGTGTGTGGTGTGTGTGTGTGTGTGAGAGAGAGAGAGAGAGAGAGAGAGAGAGAGAGAGAGAGATCCGCTACTTTAAAAAAAATTATTATTTTTTATGTGTATGAGTGTGTACTGTCTGCATGTAGGTTGGTGCACCCGTGTCATGCAATGCTGTGGAGATCAGAAGAGGGCATCGGATTCCCCTGAACTGGAGTTAAAGACAGTTCTTAGCCACCATGTGGGTGCTGGGAATCGAACCCAGGTCCTCTGCAAGAGCAGTTGTTAACCGCTGAGCCATCTCTCCAGCCCCGAACTCGAGTTACAAATGGTTGTTAGCTGTCATGTGGTGTTGGGAACCCAATTCAAGTCCTCTGTCAGGAGAGCCAGTACTCTTAACTGCTGAGCCATCTCTCCAGCCTCCTGTTTTTGAAGTTTTTGATCAAAGGAACTGGACTATACTTTTTTTCCCTTGCTACACTATACATTCTACATAAAAAGGAGCCAATTAAAACCTTGCTCAAGAGCGATGGCTGTACGTAAGGAGGAACAGTCCACCCGTAGCTACTTAGGATAGGAACACACATTATTAATGCCGGTATTTCCTCAATTTTTTTCTTCTAGTCCTCTTGAGTCTAACAGCTGTCTTTCCATGGAAAATGCTAGGACTGTCATAAGAAAAAATTCATTCTCCTTCATGAACATTTGGGAACTTAAAAGTCTGTGGGTGGAGAAAGTGTGATCACAGATGGCCTGTCATTCAGCTGTGCCTTTGGATAGGGCCCCTTTTCGGTTTCTGGGGGAAAGTGATGGAACATTTTGAGGGGTAATTGGCTTCCTGGATGTGTCCTTGAGAGAAGATCTGCTTGTATCTCTGATGCTTTAAGCTGGGAAAAGACAAGATGAAACAACCCAGCTGATGAAACAATCTTGTTTTTTCTAGCCAATTTTTTTGGTGGGGCTGAGAGATTTTGAGACAGTGTCTGCCTGTAGTCCCAGGTGGCCTGGAGCTTGCTATGTAGACCAGGCTGACCTAGACATGGCAGAAATCTGCCACCTGCCTCTGCTTCCTGAGTGCTGGGATTAAATGCATGCTCCACCATACCCAGCTCTCTAAGCAAAGTTTTTGAAGGAAACTACCAGGTAGTGGAGAGTAATAGGGAAAGAGGAAGCAAACTGAGGTGAATATTTTCATGAAAGTATACTGTGAGAAACAAAGTGAAACCATTAAAGTACCTAGCTGTGACATTCATCCTGTTCTCTATCCCCCTCTTCCTTTCCCTCCATTACCCCCTCAGAAGATAGTTATAGGCAAGTACTCAATCATTAAGCTACATCAGTTTCCATATTTAAATTTTTTAAATTTTATTTATTTCTTTTTTTTAAATTTTATTTATTTACTTATTTTCGTATGTGTATGAATGTACTGTCTGCATGCAGGTTTGTGCACCAATGTCGTGCAATGCTGTGGAGGTCAGAAGAGGGTGTCGGATTCCCCTGGAACTGGAGTTAAAGATGGTTCTCAGCCGCCATGTGGGTGCTGGGGATCGAACCTGGGTCCTCTGCAAGAGCAGTCGGTGCTCTTAACCGCTAGGCCATCTCTCCAGCCCCTAAATTTTTATTTATTTCTTATGTGTATGAATGTACTGTCTGCATGTAGGTTTGTGCACCCGTGTCATGGAGGTCAGAAGAAGGTGTCAGATTCCCCTGGAACTGGAGTCAAAGACGGTTCTCAGCCACCATATGAGTGCTGGGGATCGAACCCGGGTTCTCTGCAAGAGCAGTTGGCGCTCTTAACCACTAGGCCATCTCTCCAGCCCACCATATTTAAATTTTACCATGTTTCTGGTTCCTCCCCCAGGCACGCCACAGAAACTTGAATTTCTCCTCTCCAAGGCAGGTTCCAGAAACTCTTGCCTTTGCCCTTACCCCCTACCAAACCTTTCAGTACTGAACTGGCCATAAAGAAATCCTGTTGGGTGTTGTGGTACATGCCTTTAATCCCAGCAGAAGCAGCCAGTTCTACAGAGGGAGGGAGCTCCAGGTCAGCTGGGACTAAAGGGAGACCCTGTCTTAAAAAAAAAAAATCCTATTATATCTGAGTATGGTAGTGCAGGCCTTTAATCCAGCACTTGGAGGCAGAGGCAGGTAGATCTCTGTTGAGATCAAGGCCAGCTTGGTCTACAAAGTGAATTCCAGACAGAAAGACCCTGTCTCAAAATAAAATAAACAGCAACAACAAATGAAGTCTTATCAGTTGCTGGGTGTGGTGGCTCATGCCTATAATCCCAGCATTGGGGAGATAGAGGCAAGGATTGCAGCAAGTTTGGGGCTAGCCCGAGTTACAAAATAAGACTCTGTCTCAAAAATCAAACCCAATGATAACAAAAATGTTTTGTGGGGCTGTTGACTCCAAGGTTAGAGGTGAAGAGGGCACGAACTCGGTGCTGACGGCCATGCGACAAAACACGTGTGTGGGACTGATGGTCCCACGGCCAAACACACAGATATGCAATGGATGATTGATTTCTCAGTCTAACACACAGTTGTGGAACAGATAATTACACAGCCAAACAAGTGCCTGTTGAGCTGCTGCTCCACAACCAAGCACGAGTATAATAGCCCGGGACCACGTCAGATGGTGCAAATCCATGAAAATCTGTTTATTCTATGTAACAGGCAGCTTATATAGGTCTAGACGAGCAGCTGCTCCATAGTGTGACATCACCTCCCAGTGGCCAATCGTAGACCTCCATGCCATCATGCATCATCCCAGCTCATGGGGCTAGCTGACAAGCAAGCCGACTCCTGACTTCTGAGCATGTGCCTTGTATTCTTTCCTCTACCTCAGATTGGTAGCATGCACACACTCAAGAGACATCTGAGTCCAGGATTGCTGTCCTATAATGTTTGAATCTACACTTATCTGATAATAGGTTATATTCTGGAGCAGTCCTGCCTGGAGGAAGTAATACCCATCTAGTCTATGTTAATTACATATGCAATGACATCTCCAAGGACAGGATTCAGAAAGTTTCTGGTTAGCTCAATATGTGGAATTCTTGAATGTGGCAGGTCCAGAGAAGCTCTGTATCTCTTCTCCTGTACCTTGCCCTTTGGAGCTCTTCATTTGTATTCTCTATAAACAGGTAAAATTGTCTTCTAAAGTCTGTGAGCCACTTGAGCAAATTAGCCAAAGCTAAGGAGGGAGATGTGGGAAGCCTAGCTGAGAGCCAATGGTCAGAATCTAGGGCTTCTCACCAGCTTCTAAAGTGGAAGGGATGAGTGTGCTTGGTGATAAATACCTTTAAGGCAAGCAGTCTGGAGGCAGAGGCAGGGGAATCTGAGTTCGAGGTCAGCCTGGTTTACATAGTGAACAAAGGCCAGCCAGAGCTTCGTGTCTCAAAACAAAACAAAACAAAAGCCCAAACAAACAACAATAACAAAAAAAAAAAAAAACAAAAAATAGAGGGGGTGGAACAGGATGGCTCCGTGGGTAAAGGTACTTGCAGAATCCT
>VZQC01012261.1:374677-431018 GCA_009823505.1 Rhizomys pruinosus
TTTTTTTTTTGTCTTTTCGAGACAGGGTCTCCCTATAACCCCAGCTGTCTTGGAACTTACTCTGTAGACCAGGCTGGCCTTGAACTCACAAAGATCCGCCTGCCTCTGCCTCCCTACCTCTGCCTCCCAAGTGCTAGGATTCAAGGTGCTATCATGCCCAGCTTATGTAAAGCATTCTTATCTTGACAAAACTGTATGTTTGGTAAGATTTGGGTCAGTTTATTCAGCCTAGTGGCAAATAATAGAAACCTGGATTCTAATCTTTCATTGCCTTAGAGCTGTTCCCAGCAGGGTAACTTACTGATAACGAATTAACTGCTGTCTTTGACATACAAATTACTGCTGGAAGACACTAGTTTGTGTTGTACAGTCAATCATCAATAACTGTGATTTATTAGGCTACAGAAATGGCTCAGCAAGCAAATGTACTGATATCTAACACCCTCTTCAGCCCTCTGCAGTCATGCACACACAGGACACATATACACATAAATAAAAAGAATTCTTAACAAAATAATAAAAGGACTGGAAAGATGGCTAAGAAGTTAAGAGCACTCAGTGCTCTTTCAGAGAACCCAGGTTCAATTCTCAGCACCCACAACAGGTAGCTCACAAGTGCATGTAACTCTGTGCCCTTATCTGGCATCCTCAGGCAGGTGCACATACAGACACATGCAGACACTCATACATATATTTAAAATAAAACATTTTGTTGGACGTGGTGGTGCACGCTTTTAATCCTAGCACTCAAGAGGCAGAGGCAGGTGGATCTTTGTGAGTTCAAGGCCAGCCTGGTCTACAGAGTGAGTTCCAGGACAGCTGGGGCTACAGGGAGACCCTGTTTCAAAAAAAGACCCCCCCCCAGGGCTGGAGAGATAGCCTAGCAGTTAAGAGTACCAACTGCTCTTGCAGAGGACCCGGGTTCGATCCCCAGCACCCACATGGTGGCTGAGAACTGTCTGTAACTCCAATTCCAGGAGAACTCCAGTTCCGGGGGAATCTGAAACCCTCTTCTGACCTCCGCGGCATTGCACGACATGGGTGCACAAACCTACATGCAGACAGTACATTCATACACATACAAAAAAAAATAAATAAATAAATAAATAGACCCCCCCCAAATGAATAAATAAATAAAATAAAACATTTCAGATTTCATCTTACTTATTTTGGCAGTGCTACCCAGGGACTTGGGTATGACAGGCAGGTATTCTACTACTCAGTTACATTCCAAGCCCTGGAATGTAACTGTTATTGTTTATTCTTTTTTTAAAATTTTTATTTATTTATCTATTTTTTTTTTATTTTATTTATTTTTGTATGTGTATGAGTGTACTGTCTGCATGTAGGTCTGTGCACCCGTGTCGTGCAATGCTGCGGTGGTCAGAAGAGGGTCTCGGATTCCCCTGGAACTGGAGTTCTCCTGGAATTGGAGTTACAGACGGTTCTTAGCTGCCATGTGGGTGCTGGGGATCGAACCCGGGTCCTCTGCAAGAGCAGTCAGTACTCTTAACCGCTAGGCTATCTCTCCAGCCCTATTTATTTATTTTTTACATGTATGAATGTACTGTCTGCATGTAGGTTTGTGCACCCGTGTCATGCAATGCCTCGGAGGTCAGAAGAGGGTGTCAGATTCCCCTGGAAATGGAGTTAAAGATGGCTGTCAGTCGCCATATGGGTGCTGGGGATCGAACCCGGGTCCTCTGCAAGAGCAGTTGGCACTCTTAACCGCTAGGCCATCTCTCCAGCCCCAATTGTTTGTTCTTTTAGAAAGATCTCCTTATAGCATAGGCTGGCCTTGAACTTGTGATCCTCCTGTCTCAGCCTCCTAAGTATTGGGGTTGCAGCTGTGTGCTGCTGCCAAGTTGGAAAATAATTATCTTATCAGAGAAAAGAGTAACAGTACAGTGGAAAAGAATGGCAGACAATCAACTTTTTCAAATGGTCAAAAAGACATTACTGGAAGCTGGGCGTGGTGGTGCACGCCTTTAATCCTAGCACTTGGGAAGCCTTTAATCCTAGCACTTGGGAAGCAGAGGCAGGCGGCTCTTTGTGAGTTCAAGGCCATCCTGGTCTACAGAGTGAGCTCCAGGACAGCTGGGGCTACAGGGAGACCCTGTCTGGAAAAGACCAAAAAAAAAAAGACATTACCCGAAATGGAACCAGTTATTACCCATGTCAGCATGTAATATTACCACTTACTTCTTTTCTTAGGAGGGTAGGGATAAGATTATTATTTTGACTTTGAGACTATCTTGCTATAGTCTCAGCTGGCCTGGAAATAGCAATATATACCTGGCTGGCCTTGAATTAGGGAGTCCTAGGATATCGGGCACACACCTCTATATACTCACATACCTTCAGTTTCTAACTGAAGTGCGTCATAGGAGTATAAGTAAGAGCCAGAACAAAACAAACTGATATAGGTTCCTTTTTTTTTTTTTTAACGGAACTCTTTTTTTTAAGATTTTTTTTTTTTTTACTATTTTTTATGTGTATAAGTGTATTGTATGCATGTAGGTTGCTGCACCCGTGTCGTGCAATGCCGCGGAGGTCAGTTCCCCTGGAACTGGAGTTAAAGACGGTTCTCAGCTGCCATGTGGGTACTGGCAATTGAACCCGGGTCCTCTGCAAGAGCAGTCGATGCTCTTAACTGCTGAACCATCTCTCCAGCCCAGATGTATGATTTTTTTTTTTAGAGCATGTGACTAGAGAATATACAATAATCCTAACCCTCAAAACTGTAACACTTGGAGCTAGAGAGATGGCTCAGCAGTTAAAAGCTCCTTCCTTCCTTCCTTCCTTCCTTCCTTCCTTCCTTCCTTCCTTCCTTCCTTCCTTTCATTCTTTCTTTTGGTCTTTTTGAGACAGGGTCTCCCTGTAGCCCCAGCTGGCCTGGAACTCACTATGTAGACCAGGCTGGCCAGGCTGGCCTTGAAGTCACAGGGATCCACCTGCCTCTGCCTCCCAAGTGCTGTGATTAAAGGTGTACGCCAGCTAAGAGCATGTGCTTTCTTCTAGAGGACCCAAGTTTGGGTTCCAGCACTTCCATCAGGTAGCTCACAACTGTCTGTAATGCCAGCCCCAGGGGATCTAACCAGCACATATACAGACATAATATTAAAATTGCAAACTCATGAGGCTGGAGAGATGGCCTAGCGGTTAAGAGCGCCGACCACTCTTGCAGAGGACCCAGGTTCGATTCCCCAGCACCCACATGGCGGCCGAGAGCCGTCTGAAACTCCAATTCCAGGAGAACTCCAGTTCCAGGGGAATCCGACACCCTCTTCTGACCTCTGAGGCATTGCACGACACGGGTGCACAGACTTGCATGCAGACAGTACATTCATTTACACATACAGAATAAAAAAAAAAAAAATTAATAAAAACATTAAAAAAAATTTAAAAATTGTAAAAAAAAAAAAAAAAAAAAAAACAAAAAGTAGAAATTCAGATTAAAAAAGAATAAAGACCCAACAATAAATTTAACATGTAACCATAATATAATAGGACCTAGGACCTCACATCCCACATCCACAAAAGAACCAAAATCTTGTCCGTAGCGCAGTGGCGTGGGGCGCCGCCTTTAAATCGTTAGCGACTACAGGAGGCAGAGCAGGCGGATCTTATGTGAGATCAAAGCCAGCCTGGTCTACAGATCAGTTCCAGGAAAGCTGGGGCTAAGGGAGACCACTGCTTTGAAACAAGACAAAAAAAAAAAAAAATCTTTCCTTTAACATGCATCTCTGGGAGCACAGATACATTATCAATGGGGCAGATCATTTCACATAGAACCTCTAATTTTTCAAGGACATCAGGAAGCAGAAATTACCTGTTATACTGGCTTAGGGGTTTGAGCTCTGGTGGCAGCATCATGATTTAGGGCTACGCCTCCTGTATCCTCCTCTGAGGATGGCCTGTCCTCAACCCTTCACACACCACAGAGATCCGCAGAGTTGAAAAGACAACAGCAAAGGTATAGAAGCTAGATCTTGGGTTGTAATTCAGACCACTAGGAAGATATTTCCCAAGCCAGGAGGACATAAGGGGCTTTTCATACCTCACTTATGTGGAAAAAGGTCAGTAGGTAAGAGGAAATAAATAGCTTTTAAATGGCAACTAAAGCAGAAATTGACAAATCATTCAACAAACCCCTTTCTTTTAGATTCTGTTTAGTCTAGATTTTATATAGCTTCTACTATAATTAGGTAGCTAAGTCCTGGCCAATAAGGATAGAAGGATGAATGAATAGATAACATACACCCCACCCCACCCCACCCTCACACCCCGAGGGAGGGGGAGAAAGAGAGAAAAAGGTACCACTTCAAGCCCTAACTCCTTCAGAAACTTTTATGTAGCATTCTCTTTTTTTTTTTTTTTTTTTTTTTGGGTCTTTTTGAGACAGGGTCTCCCTGTAGCCCCAGCTGTCCTGGAACTCACCTTGTAGACCAGGCTGGCCTTGAACTCACAAAGATCCGCCTGTCTCTGCCTCCCAAGTGCTAGGATTAAAGGCGTGTGCCACCATGCCTGGCGTAAGCATTCTCTTTATGTTCTCCTCTATCTCACCCTACCGAAGTCATCATGGACAGAATTTGTGCTCAATCATCTTATAAGCCTTCCCATTTTCCTCAGCCTAGAATCCTGAATAATTATGGGAACAGAAGTCCTTACACACACACACACACACACACACACACACACGACTTTTCTTTTGGTGTAAATAGCAATGGTGGGACATGGATAAAACATAAATAAACTCTATATATCAGACAAGTGCTGTCTGAATGTTAACATCTTGATTGAAGTGCTTCAGACATAGTTCCTTAAAAGAATGTTTGTCTTACAAAAAAAAAGAATGTTTGTCTGGCTGCTCTTACAGAAGACCCAGGTTCAAGTCCCAGCACCTACATGGTGGCTACCAACTATCTGTAACTCCAGTTTCAGGGGATTTGATACCCTCTTCGGGCCTCCTTGGATGCACTTATATACATGATGGCAAAATACTCATACATAGAAAATAAAAATAAATAAAAAAAATTTAAAGAGATTAAGCATGATGATGATTAAGTACTATGTGCCCAAAAGATATGTTCAAGGAACAATTCTGAAGGACATGGACTAGAGTACTGGAGTCTGAGGAGACACAACCACTCCCTTTTTACTCTTCATGGCCCAACTGCACAGGCCTCTACTGTGTAGTCTCCTCTCAGATAATACATATTCTTCTCTCTCTGGCCAGAAGCAAAAGATGAGGTGGCCAGTATCCCCTCCTTTCCACACGCCCACACAGTTCCAGTCCACTTACTCCCCTTTACTTTGTTCACACCAGCTTACAAAGAGAAGTCACTCAAGGGTTTGCAACTCTCCTCTCATTGTGTACAAGACTCATTTATACACCATTTAGACCTACTACCAGCCCAAAACAAAACAAAGATACAGCAGGGCATGGTGGTGCATGCTTTCAATCCCAGCACTGGGGAGGCAGAGGCAGGCGGATCTCTGTGAGTTCAAGGCCAGCCTGGTCTACAGAGCGAGTTCCAGGCCAGCTGGGACTAAAGGGAGACCTGTCTCAAAAATACAATAAATAAATAAATAAATAAATAAATAAATAAATAAATAAATATTAAGAAAGATAAAAATGCAGCAAGCTGCCCTCCCTGAGATCATAGACCAAGGATCAGTAGATCTTGAGGAATGCTGAGGAAAATTATACTGAGAATTACCTTGAGAAATGGAATCACAAAAGGACGGAGAGGAAAGTTTGTGGCCTCTTGGAGCTTGCAATGGAATTCTTCAATTGTCACCGTCGAATTCTGAAAAATAAATAATGTTCAACATTCAAAATTGGACACACATGCATAAACATATACATACAAACACACAACAAATGTAAATACATTAAATATGAGAAAAGAATAACAATCATTTAAAATTTTTCTATGAATAGAGAAAAAGACAAGACAAATGAGAATAGTGACTCAGGTTAGAGAAACAGAGTCAAGGCCACGTGGACTGCCAAAATGGGAACCTGGAATTTGGAGGAATAAACATCAACATACTCTACCATCCACCCTTTAATTAATTACTAAATCACTAACAATATAACTTTATAGCTTTTCTTCAGTTTTGTTTGCTAAAGAATGCACAGTCCAGCAGGAAAACTATTATGTTGTTATAGAATACTTGAGATACAGAAAGAACATATTACTATCAGACTCAACCTCTTGAATGCTTTTTCTTTTATAAATTTTTTGGGTGTTGGAGAGATGGCTCAGCAGTTAAGAGTCTCAACTGCTCTTGCAGAGGACCCGGGTTCCATTCCCAGCATCCACATGGCAGCTAAGAACTGTCTTTACGCCGGGTGTGGTGGCGCACGCCTTTAATCCTAGCACTTGGGAGACAGAGGCAGGCAGATCTTTGTGATTCAAGGCCAGCCTGATCTACATAGTGAGTTCCAGGACAGCTGGAGCTACAGGGAGACCCTGTCTCACAAAACAAAACAAAACAATTTTTTTCATTTATTTACTGTGTACATAAGTATGTATGTGTTAGGGATTACATGTGCCACAGTCCATGTAGAGAAGTCAGAGGACAACTTTTGGGGAGTCCATTCTCTCCTTCCATGTAGGTCCTGGAGATCAAGCTCAGGTCAACAAGCTTGGCAGCAAGTGCCTGCATCCAATGAGTCATCTCATTGGTGCCAGACTCAGTCTCCTTTTTCCAAAATTTTTTAAATTAAATTAAATTTTAAATTAAATTAAATTTTAAATTAAATTAAAATTAAAAGTGCTTAAGTGTATTGCTTGCATACACGTAAGTGCACCCATATTGTGCAATGCCCAAAGAGGTTTTCAGAAGAGGGTGTTGGATCCCTTGGAACTGGAGTTACATACAGTTAGCCACCATGTAGATGCTGGGANTTTTTTTTTTTTTTTTTGTTTCAGTGGACCTTCCCAGATTTGTTGATGTTCACTTTGATGTCCAGTGTTTCTGCACATGTTTTTACATTGCCATTCTTGTTTTTTTGTATCTTGTTTATATTTGTTTGTCTTACCCCCTCCCAGCATGTTGTTTGTGTTTTATTCCGCAGACCCTCGGTTTCAAGTCCCAGCTACCTGGTTGGCACCAAACTCTCTGTACTCGCCCCTTTTTTCTTTTTCTCTTCTTCCACAGCACTCGAGGCTGCGCGCCCTTCTTTACGTCACCGTTTTTGCTTCTGCGCTTTCATTTTTCCCACCTTTCCCCCCTTTTCTAGCTCCCAGCTCTGCTCTTTTTTCACTTCTCCGTTTTCTCGTGTCTCTTTGGCCCAAACCACACCCCCAACCAACACCCCCCCAGTGCACCCCCACCCCCCACCACACCCCCACAAAAAACAAAAAAAAAAAAGAAACAAAAAATCCCGTCCACCTTGGCGCCCACACCACCGCTACATACAATGGATGCAAAGCAAAATCTCCACAAAAAAGACCAAACAAACAAAACAACACCACTACAACCACGAAAATTCCAAAACAAACAAACCAACACCCCATATCAAATCCCCTCAAACTGAAGCTACATCCACCTCACCTCCACGACGCACTCGAACCACATCCCATTCAGACCCCCCCAGGCGTATCTGACTCTCCCAACCTCTTATTTTAACAGTCCTACTTTCCCCACGTACAACCGCTCATGCACCCAAACATCACTACCCAAATCTAGACATCATCACCTCTCCCTTTTCCAACATCACCCTCAACCAACAACCACCCCCCCCCCCCCATCCCCCTTCCCCACCCCACCAACCTATCTACCCCACCACCCTCCCCTCTCCACCACACCCATCCTCTACGTTCTCCCCCAGCATCTCAGAAACTACACCAACGCCCCCCAACCCCACAAAAACAACCACACCTCACAAACCACACAACAAACAAAACCCCCCAACATCAACAAAATACAACCCTCCCACACACCCTGTCACAAGTCATCTCACGAACCAACTATCTACAACCCAGGGTCCAACAAAAAAAACCCCACCCAACAACAACTATCCAATAGTGGTTGTTAGGACTGACACAGCAAACCGACAAAACCTGCGCAAGGCACACAACCTTGTGTGCGCCCCGTAACAATGTCAATCCAACCTTCTTTCCACATGAGCCACCCGCCATAAAAAAAAAAAGTCCCTCGCACTAGACGAACATCCTATGACCAACCAACAGCAATCTCCACTCAACCACGAACATACCCCTGCTACCACCCCTCCTTCTTTCCCCACCCACTTACACCCCCCCCAACCCAACCCACCCAAAACCTGTGTAAAAACCCAAACCCAATACTACCAACAAAATACCATATTCAACCCCCACCAAACCCACCCGACGCAACCAAACACACCACACCACAAAAAAAAAACAAGAAAACCAACCCCCCAACCACACCCATCCACAGAGAACAAGAGCTCACAGAGCAATCACCCCGTAGAAAACAAAAAAACCAAAATCAATAAAGCAAATACAGTAGTCTTTCTTTACACAAAAAATGAACAAGTAGATCAATGGAAATGTCTTATTATTTTCAGAAACATTAAAAAAAAAAAAAAAAAAAAAAAAAAAAAAAAAAAAAATAAAACAAAACACAAAACAAAACAACAAAAAAAAAACACACCCCCCTCTAAACATATTACACAATACATATCAAAAGAACTAAAAAAAACCACAATGGCAACAAAAATAGAACATAACAACATATAATACAACCTAAAAGCCACAAAAACAACCCCACGACCACATATTTAAGAGAAACAACACAAACAACCCCACAAAAAAACTCACCAACCCAAAAACCCACACACCAAATAACACAACACCCAACATCAAAAACAACCAACCACACCAAACAGAGTAAAAACCGAGAACACAAAAACAACGATCACAATACACCAAACCTAAACACACCAAATATAAATATAAAAAACTACATCACAACCACAAATTTATGTGTTAACAAAATCTCACCCACACAAAAACAAACACCCCCCCAAAAAAAAAAAAAAAAAAACCAAAAACACAAAAACAAAAAAACAAAACTGATCAACATAAAACAACCCAACCACACACACCATTAAAACAAAAAAAGCACAAAAAGTCAACCAAAAACACAAACAAACACGCACTTATCAAAAAAACACCAACACACCAAACGAGACGCTCACCCAACATCACACCAACGGTCTTCCGACAACAACACCATACAAACACACCAAAATAAATCACCATCAAAACAACGTGCTAACCAAACACCCCCAAACAGCCACAACACACAACAAACCCCAAAACCACCACCCCCTCACTAAACCTAACCCTAACCACCACCCAAACCCCAAAAACAAAAAACAACACACTCCCCACTCACCACACACCCCACACAGCACACAGACCCCCCAACACCCAACCCACCCACCCCACCCAATTCACCATTTCAGTCAAAAAAAAAAAAAAAAAAAAAAAAAAAAAAAAAAAAAAAAAAAAAAAAACCACAAAAAACACACAAAACACGAACCCCCTACCGAACCCCCCCCACCAGCCGGACACACCTCCACGGATCAGGTGCAACTGCCAACCCCCCCCCCATGCACTTTCAACACCAATACCCACCCCCACGCACACCCCTGAGGGCACACCGCAGACAAACCCGACCACCAAGCCACCCCCGGACCAAGCACCAGACCCCGCCTATACCCATCACACGATGCAGCACACACCTCCTCGCCCCACCCCCCGCCCTCCCACGCGACCCCCGCCTGGATCCTACAGGCAACCCGCCAAGATGCTCTTCCCAGGCAACCCTCCCGCCTGCGCACGACCCTCCCCCACAGGACGCGACACCAGTCTCCACACAACCACCTCCAATCAACAATAAAATAAATAACTACCACTCACCAACCTACCACAACACTACCATAAATACACATCATCTAAGCACACAGATGAACCAAAATGCAATGCAACGCATGCACTCCCTCGAGATCAACTCCTAGCCCTCAACCAAGACACGACTCACAGCGACTAATCTTGAGGACACACGTGACCCACGAAAACTCTCTCCCTGAGAATTACCTTGAGAAATGAACTCACAAAAGGACGGAGAGGAAAGTTTGTGGCCTCTTGGAGCTTGCAATGGACATTCTTCAATTGTCACCGCACAATTCTGAAAAATAAATGATGTTCAACAAAATTGGAACAAACATGCATAAACAACTAATCTACACTACAAACCCACAACAAATGTAAATACATTAAATATGAGAAAAGATAACAATCATTAAAATTTTTCTATGAATAGAGAAAAAGACAAGACAAATGAGAATAGTGACTCAGGTTAGAGAAACAGAGTCAAGGCCACGTGGACTGCCAAAATGGGAACCTGGAATTTGGAGGAATAAACATCAACATACTCTACCATCCACCCTTTAATTAATTACTAAATCACTAACAATATAACTTTATAGCTTTTCTTCAGTTTTGTTTGCTAAAGAATGCACAGTCCAGCAGGAAAACTATTATGTTGTTATAGAATACTTGAGATACAGAAAGAACATATTACTATCAGACTCAACCTCTTGAATGCTTTTCTTTTATAAATTTTTTGGGTGTTGGAGAGATGGCTCAGCAGTTAAGAGTCTCAACTGCTCTTGCAGAGGACCCGGGTTTCCCTTCCCAGCATCCACACTGGCAGCTAAAGAACTGTCTTTACCCGGGTGTGGTGGCGCACGCCTTTAATCCTAGCACTGGGAGACAGATGCTGGCAGATCTTTGTGATTCAAGGCCAGCCTGATCTACCTAGTGAGTTCCAGGACGCTGGAGCTACAGGGAGAGCACCCTGTCTCACAAAACAAAACAAAACAATTTTTTTTTTTTTCATTTATTTACTGTGTACATAAGTATGTATGTGTTAGGGATTACATGTGCCACAGTCCATGTAGAGAAGTACGATGGACAACTTTTGGGAGGTCCCATTCTCTCCTTCATGTAGGTCCTGGAGATCAAGCTCAGGTCAACAAGCTTGGCAGCAAGTGCCTGCTCCAATGAGTCCATCATTGGTGCCAACCCCACATTTCTTTTTTAAAATTTTTAAATTTAATTAAATTTAAAAATTAATTTTAAATTAAATTAAAATTAAAGTGCTTAAGTGTATTGCTTGCATACAGGTAAGTGCACCCATATTTGTGCAATGCCCCAAAGAGGTTTTCAGAAGGGGTGTTGGATCCCTTGGAACTGGCATTTATACAGTTAGTTAACCTGTATGTTGTGCTGGGGAAACTGAATCCAGTACCTCTTTTTTTTTTTTTTTTTTTTTTTTTCTGTCTTTTTTTGTCTTTTCGAGACAGGGTCTCCCTGTAGCCCCAGCTGTCCTGGAATTCTCTCTGTCGACCAGGCTGGCCTTGAACTCACAAAGATCCGCCTGCCTCTGCCTCCCAAGTGCTAGGATTAAAGGCGTGCGCCACCACGCCCAGCCCAGACTCAGTCTTCTAAAAATACATCTTTGTGCTATGAAGTATGTGTAGAGGTCAGACTCAGTCTTCTAAAAATACATCTTTGTGCTATGAAGTATGTGTAGAGGTCAGAGGGCAACTTTTTTTTTTTTAAGTCTATTTTTTTTTTTTAGTCTTTTTGAGACAGGGTCTCCCTGTAGCTCTGGCTGTTCTGGAACTCACTCTGTAGACCAGGCTGGCCTTGAACTCACAGAGATCCACCTGCCTCTGCTCTGATGATTCCTAAGGTGTGAACCACCACTCCCGCCTTAAAGGCGGTTCTTAGCAGCCATGTGGGTGCTGGGAACTAAATCTGGGTCCTCTACAAGAGCAGTTGGCCCTCTTAACCACTGAGCCATCTCTCCAGCCCCAGAAGGCAACTTTCAATAGTCAGATTTCTCCTACTACTGTGGGATCTGGGGATCAAATTCATGTTGTCAGGCTTACACAGCAAGTGCTTTTACCTGTTGGGCCATCTTACTGACCCAAGGTTGTCCTTACTATATCCTGACCAGTGGTAGTATAAAGATCTATCTAATCTACCTGTCTGTCTGTCTATCTATCTATCTATCTATCTATCTATCTATCTATCTATCTGTCTATCTTCCATCCATCCATCCATCCATCCATCCATCCATCCATCCATCCTGTGAGTTTCAAGGCCAGCCTGATCTACATAGTGAGTTCCAGGACAGCTGGAGCTACAGGGAGACCCTGTCTCACAAAACAAAACAAAACAAAACAATTTTTTTCATTTATTTACTCATCAGTGTGAGTTTCGTAAAGGGGTCATTGGAACTTCTCTACATATCTTTACAACAAACATTCTTGGAGTCCATAATTATTTGAAAATTTTATGAGAAGGTACGCATGGGGTTATGTGCCTATAAAATCCCAGCACTCAGAGGCTATTCTAGGCCAGTATGAGCTACATAGAGAACCTATCTGCAAAGCAGAAAAGATTTTAAAATGCTTTTATGTTGTGGCCTATCTCTGTGCTTTGTCTTCTAAGACCATTGTAGATGTTACTTTTGAGTCTAAATCCCCTAACATCTTACCTTTTGTATTTTCTCTTTGCCAAAAATATCTTTCCTGAGGATTTTTTAAAAAGTATTATATTTGTAAGCTGGGTGGGGTGGCATACGCCTTTAATCCTAGCACTCGGGAGGCAGAGGCAGGCGGATCTTTGAATTGAGTTCAGACAGGGAGACCCTGCCTCAAAAATAAACAAACAAATAAATAAATAAAATCTGAGGTTTGCTTAAAAAAAATAAAATAAAGAGCATTAACAATGTAGAATTCTATATCCACTGGAGATGGTGGCTCCTACCTGTATTCCCAACTCTTGGGAAGCCAATTTAGGAAGACCACTTTGAGTTCAAGAACAACATGTGCTTAATACACCTTATATCACAAAAAACAAAAGCAGAATAATCTTTGCAGAAGTGTCACCTGAATATGTCAGTTCAAAGCCTCCTGGGTACAGGATGATGGCTTAGTTGGTAAAGGTGCTTTTTTTTTTTTTTTAATGTGTATGAATGTACTGTCTGCATGCAAGGTCTGCGCACCCGTGTCGTGCGATACCAAGGAGGTCAGAAGAGGGTCTCAATTCCCCTGGAACTGGAGTTCTCCTGGAACTGGAGTCACAGACGGTTCTCAGCCGCCATGTGGGTGCTGGGGATCGAACCCGGGTCCTCTGCAAGAGCAGTTGGCGCTCTTAACCGCTAGGCCATCCCTCCAGCCCCGGTAAAGGTGCTTTTGGCCAAACCTGACTCCCTGAGTTTGATCCCCTAGTTCCGCTTGGTGGAAGGAGAGAACCAAGCCCTGTAAGATGTCCTTAACTTCCATGCACATGCTGCATACACATACGTTCTCTCTCTCTCTCTCTCTCTCTCTCTCTCTCTCTCTCTCGTAAACAAATATACTTGTGTGTGTGTGTGTGTGTGTCTTTTCAAGGCAGGGTCTCCCTGTAGCCCCAGCTGTCCTGGAACTCACTCTGTAGACCAGGCTGGCCTTGAACGCACAGGCGTTCTGGCTTAAAGACAGTTCTTAGCTGCTATGTGGGTGCTGGGAATTGAACCCGGGTCCTCTACAAGAGCACTTGGTGCTCTTAACCACTAGGCAATCTCTCCAGCCCAATGCTCTTTATTTAAAATATGAAAAAAGTGCCATTTTCTTCACTCTCCATGGCTAATAATATGAAATACAGCCACACTTGAGAAAACTACAGAGCATTCTATAATAAATCTGCATATGTAGTCTTAACAAAAAAAATTCCATTATCGTGTGTAACGATATAACACATGTATAATAATTTTTTTTGTTGTTGTTAGTGGTGTTTTTGAGACAGGGTCTCCCTGTAGCCCCAGCTGCTCTGGAACTTGCTCTGTAGACCAGTCTGGCCTTGAACTCACAGACATCTGCCTCCCGAGTGCTAGGACTAAAGGTGTAAGCCACCACACCAGCCCATAATAATTCTTTTTTTTTTTTTTTTTGGTATTTCTGAGACAGGGTCTCCCTTTAGTCCCAGCTGTCCTGGAGTTTGCTCTGTAGACCAAGCTGGCCTTGAACTCAGAGACCCACCTGTCTCTGCCTCCCAAGTGCTAGGATTAAAGGCATATGCCACCACGCCCAGCTGCCCATAATAATTCTTAAAAAGCCTGTTTGAGGGAGTTAGAAAGATGGCTCAGTGGTTAAGGAAATATACTGTTCTTGCAGAGGATCAAAGTTTGGTTCCCAGCACCTACATTGAGTGGGTTATAAAAACATGTAACTTCAGCCGGGCGTGGTGGCGCACGCCTTTAATCCTAGCACTTGGGAGGCAGAGGCAGGCAGATCTTTGTGAGTTCAAGGCCAGCCTGGTCTACAGAGTGAGTTCCAGGACAGCTAGGGCTACAGGGAGACCCTGTCTCGAAAAGACCAAAAACCAAAAAAACCAAAAAAACCAAACCAAAACAAAACAAAAAACACATGTAACTTCATTTCCAGGGAGTTAAATGCTCTCTTTGGCCTCCATGGGTATCTGTACATATGTGGTGCATATACATACACTCATGCACATAAAGAAACATAAAAACACTACTTTAGGGGCTGGAGAGATGGCCTAGTGGTTAAGAGTGCCGACTGCTGTTGCAGAGGGCCCTCCGACACCCTCTTCTGACCTCTGAGGCAGTGCATGACACAGGTGCACAAACCTACATGCAGACAGTACATTCATACACATAAAAAAAAAAAAAAGACTTCTTTAAAAAGGGGAGGGGGTGGCATGTGTAGTGGTGCACACGTTTAATGCCAGAACTCGGAAGGCAGGCAGATCTCTGAGTGATCGAGCACAGCCTGGTCTACATAGTGAGCTTCAGGCCAGCTGGGGCTTCAAACTGTGTCTCAAAAAAACTAGCTGGGCGTGGTGGCACACCTTTAATCCTAGCACTTGGGAGGCAGAGGCAGGCAGATCTTCATGAGTTCAAGGCCAGCCTGGTCTACAGAGTGAGTTCCAGACAGCTATGGCTACAGGGAAACCTGTCTCGAAAAGACCAAAAAAAAAAAAGCAACAAGCCAGGGGTGTGATGGGGCACCTCTTTAATCCTAGTACTTGGGAGGCAGAGGCAGAGGCAGAGGCAGAGGCAGAGGCAGGCGGATCTCTGTGAGTTCAAGCCCAGTCTGGTCTACAGAGCGAGTTCCAGGTCAGCTGGGGCTACAGGAAGACCCTGCCTCTAAAAGACCAAAACCAAAACAACAATAATAATTTTAAATTTTATTTATGTATTTAATTACACTTTTTATGTATAGGAGTGTATTGGCTGCATGTTGGTTAACTGCACCTATGTCATGCAATGCACAAGGTCAGAAGAAGGTGTGGGATCCTCTGTAGCTGGAGTTATGGAAGGCTGTTAGCCACCATGTGGGTGCTGGGAACCAAACCCAGGTGCTCTGCAAGAGCAGTCAGTGCTTTTAACCACTGAGCCATCTCTGTAGTTCTGATTAAAAAAAAAAAAAATTCAGCCAGGTGTGGTGGTACAGGCCTTTAATCCTAGCACTCAGGAAGCAGAGACAGGTGGATCTCTGTAAGTTCAAGGCCAGCCTGGTCTATATAGCAAGTTCTAGGACAGCTGGAGCTATAGGGAGACACTGTCTTGAAATGACCAAAAATAAATTAATTAATTTAATTAAAGTCTGTTTGAGGGCTGGAAATATAGCTTGGTAGGTAGAGTGCTTGGTTTCTATCCACAGGATCTTATAAAAAGGAGGGCTAGGGAGACAGTACTTGCTGAATGATGACCTGACTTCAATCTTTGGGACCCACAGGTGGGAGGAAAAGAACCAATTCTCACAAGTTGTCCTCTGACCTCCATACATGTGACATAGCATACACGCACAGCCCTTACCCTCCCCCACACAAATAAGTAAAATGTTTGAAACAAAGCATATTTGCAATCTCAGCACTATACTGTGATGGGAGGTTGAGATGACAGAATAGTATAAAGCTCACCAACAAGGTGGGAGGTGACAAGTGACTTTAATCACCAGTATCACATAAAGCAAGTATGGTGGAACATGACTGCAATCCTAGCATTTGGGGGCTGGAAAGTGAAAGCAGGTGCATCAGTAGTTTAAAGTCCACCTCAGCTACATAGTGAAATTAGCCAGGGATACATGAGACACTGTCTCAAAAAACCAAAAGAGGAAAATAGTTCTGAAGATGAATGGTGGTGGTGGTGGTGGTGATGGCAAAACATAACAGGAATGAACTGTACTGTCAGCTTGAAAGTAGTAAAATGGTAAATTTTCTATATTTCATCACATTTTTAGGAAAGTAATCTCATGGCTTAGTATAATGGTACATACCTTAAATTTGAGCACTGGAAAGGCAAAGACAGGCAGATCACTCTGTGAGTTCAAGGTTAACCTGTCTATATACCAAGTTCCAGGGCAGCTAGTGTTACAGAATAAGACACCATTTCAAAAGAATTTTAAGGGGCTGAAGAGATGGCTCAGTGATTGAGAGTTACTGGCTGCTCTTGCAGAGGACAGAGTTTTGTTCCCAGTACCCACATGGCAGCTAACAGTATAACTCCAGTTCCAGCGGATCTGATACCCCTTTCTGGCCTCCACGGGCACTGCACATGGTGCTCTTACACTCAGGCAAATTACTCATACACATAAAAATAAAATAAGCTGGACATTGTGGTACATGCCTTTAATCCCAGTACTTGGGAGGCAGAGGTAGGCAGATCTCTGTGAGATTGAGGCCAGCCTGGTCTATACAGTGAATTCCATGCCAACTGGGGATACAGAGAGACCCTGTATCAAAAAAATCTAACCTACCCACCAAAAAACCAAAAACATAAAAAAAGTAATTAAAACAAGGTGGTAAATTGATACACAGCCTTCAGTGAAGAAAAAGCTTGCTCAAATGTGGTCATGTAAAATACATTGTTGGGAGCCGTAGTACATATGCCTCTAGGCAACTCTCAAACTCAAGAATTTGAGAAGTAGAGGCAGGAGAATCCCCAGGAGTTTAAGGCTAACCTCTGCTACATAAGAGCATGTCTCAACCAGAAATAAATTTTTTTTGGTGGGGGGGTGTCTTTTTGAGACAGGGTTTCCCTGTAGCCCCAGCTGGCCTGGAACTCACTATGTACACCAGGCTGGCCTTAAACTCACAGAGACCCATCTGCCTCCTGAATGCTGGGATCAAAGGTGTATGCCACTATGCCTGGTGCTCAACCAGACACAAAATTGTAACAGGCACACTTATGCATACATTTTATAGTGAGAAGGAAGGAAAGAAAGCATTAATTCTGGGTGGTCACAGTAGCACACAATTGTAACACCAGTATCTGGAATGTGGAAAGAAGAGGAGGGAAAGTTTGAGACAAGTCACTGACAGACCCTATTTAAAAACAAACAAGCAAAAGACTAAAACATTATCTTCAGCCTAGATTCTTCTTTACTGGAAACAGCAACACAGACTAATGTCAGCTTTGTTTTCAATTATATTTCAACCCATTTTGGCATTTATAATTAATTAAATCAGTCAGGACTCAGTAATACTGTTATATAGTAGTTTAAATCTTAACCAATAAGTAGTTTTTTAAAAAAAAAAAACAAAACAAAAGGATGGTCGTAGTGGTGCATGGCATACACCTTTAATGTGAACACTCAGGAGGCAGACTCAAGCGGATCTCTGTGAGTTCAAGGCCAGCCTGGTCTGCAGAGTGAGTTCCAGGCCAGCTGGGGCTACAGGGAGACCCTGTCTCAAAAACACCAAAAACAAAAACAGAAAACCAAAAAAAAGCCCAAAAAACAAAAAAAGCAGCTGGAGAGATGGCTAAGCTGTTAGGAGCACATACTGTTCTTCCAGAAAACATGACTTCAAGTCCCAGAAACCACGTCAAATGGCTCACAACTATCTGCAGCTCCAGCTCCTGGGTGATCCAATATATCTGGCTTCCATGGGCACCTGCACTCATGTGAACATACACATACACAAACACAAATATATACACACAATTTAAAATAAAAATAAAAGAGCACTGGCTGCTCTGCAGAGGACCCATGTTTAGTTCCCATCATCCACATGGCTACTAACACCATCCACTGACTCCATTCTAGGGGATCTGTCACCCTCTTCTGATCTCCATGGGCCTTGCATACATAGGTGCATTTATATACATTTAGGCAAAACATTCATAAACATAAAATGAGAGACTTACTCTAACTGCCAGGAGTGACTCACTGTACCTAGACTGAGTTTCCAAAATCTGGTTATTTAGCAGTATTTTCTGGGAGGTACTAGGCATAGAGTACTCCCATGACCCAGACACAATAAATGCCTCAGGCAGTCTCTAATGTGCTTCTCTGGGCAGAAGCACTGCATACACCTTGTTGCATTTTCCCTGCTGTGGGGAATGTGGTCTGTGTATCAGGAAATGGAGAGAACAGAAGGAGACCCTTGCATGGGTTCCTCCAGACTCTGCCTGGGGTTTCTCCTTTGTGTACTTTTATGCCTCTGGAATGATTTTCAGCTGTGAGCACTATACAAGTCTCAAAAGCCAATGACTCCACAAACATGAACTGTTATTAGGGACTACTAACACTGCTTCAAATGAAAACACACACGCCGGGAGTGGTGGGCACGCCTTTAATCCTAGCACTTTGGAGGCAGAGGCAGGAGGATCTTTGTGAGTTCAAGGCCAGCCTGGTCTACAGAGTGAGTTCCAGGACAGCTGGGGCTACAGGGAGACCTTGTCTCGAAAAGACAAAAAAAAACAAAAAAAAACAAAAAAAAAACCAGAAAACACACATGCCCATCGAAAGCCAAAAATATATAAATTGTGATATAATAAAACTACAGTAAAGAACATAGTACCTCACACTTGAAATGCTAGCCCTTAAGGGGTTGAGGCAGGAAGATCAGGAGTTCAAGATCATCTTTTGGCTACTAGAGAGTTCAAGGTTGGTCTACAAGAGACCCTGTTTGTTTTCAGTTGGGGATAGGATTCATATATTGCTAGACTTGCCTGAAACTTGGTAAGTAATTATATAACTTAAGATGACCTTGAGCCCCAGATCATACTGTCTACACATCCAAAGTACTAGGATTATAAGTATGCATGCTACACCTGGCTTACGCAGTATTGGGGCTCAAACCCAGGGTTTTGTGGATATTAGAGAAACACTCTACCAACCAACAAGCTTCATTGTTAGCCTTCCAATAAAGATAATGGTGAACCCCAGAACAAGCCTCCTTAAATTATACTTGGGAAAATACAACTCTAAGGACTATTACTGTGATTCAGTTTTTCATCATAAATAGAAGCTAATGTGCAGGAGTGAATCTAACAATATTTCATCTGGAAACAGAGAACTGGCAGCTCTTTCTTTACAAATCAAGAGCATTAAACCTGCCCCAGCTGTCAATGTTAGAAAGTCACTCCTTTATAAGCAGGCTCACTATGATAATTATAGAAAGAAAAAGAAATTGTAAAAAACTAGGTATGAGGCGCTGAACAGTATAATTGGCTACATGCTATTTGCTGAGATCATGAAACATCTAATTTTACAAATTATTATTTCAAAAATTAAAATTGGTTTGGAAATAATGCACTGGCTACCGAATATATTACATTATAATAAACCTTCTATTAACTTGGTTGGATCTTGGTAGGCCTGCTGAAAGCACTTAAAAAAAAAAACCCAAAGCTCTTTATTGAAATTTAATCAACACCTTAATGAAAAACTCATTACAGACTTCTTTTTGATAAACACTGCTAAGAAATATACAACGATTTTATAAAAATTATAAAACAACTACTCCAGTCCATAGTATCTGTGGTCTGAGATGAGCAGAAATATCTACAACTTCTCAGCTGGCTGTAGATCTGAGCCATCTGCTCAGGCAGCTGTCAACAAACAGTGAAGCTGTACCTACCACCAGTGCAAGAACCAGAGTCCGAACCTTCTCGCCAATCTCAGGTGAGATGTCATTGCCGAACTGCTGCAGAGTGGTGAGAAAGCGTTTCAACTTGCTGAGCTGCCGAGCACCACAAGTAGCTGGCAATTGCTGATTTGTTAGGGCAGATGATGTGGAAGAGGCAGGACCATTGCTGAATCTCTGTGGTGGTGATGGGGCGCCATTCAGGGTAGGAGGAGAATGGTTGATGCCATTGCTTACTAAAACGAAGCCGGAAAGAAGCACTCAATTGAAGTGCAGAACACAAGAGCCTTTGGTAGTTTCTTTTTTTTTTAAAAGACTTTCTTTTTTTTTAATTCTTTAAATTTTATTTATTTATTTATTTTTTATGTGTATGAATGTACTGTCTGCATGTAGGTCCGTGCAATGCCACGGAGGTCAGAATTCTCCTGGAATTGGAGTTACAGACGGTTCTCAGCCGCCATGTGGGTGCTGGGGATTGAACCTGGGTCCTCTGCAAGAGCAGTAGGTGCTCTTAACCACTAGGCCATCTCTCCAGCCCGGTAATTTCTTTTTTAAATATTGTTATTTTAATTTAATTTTATGTGCATGAGTGTACTGTCTGCATGCGTGTAAGTGCACCCATGTCATTCAATGCCCACAGAGGTCAGAAGAAGGTATCAGATCCTCTGGAACTGTAATTACGGACAGCTGTTAGCCACCATGTGTGTCCTGGGAATTGAACCCAGGTCCTCTCCAAGAAAAGCCAGTGCTCTTAACTGCCGAGCCATCTCCCCAGCACCCTTTGCTAGATTCTTCACCTTTGTGTTCTCTTTCATTTGTTCATCTGAAATTTGTAAGGCACTTTACCAGTACTTGGGAAGCTGAGGGGAGGACCTTTGGTTCAAGGATGCCTGGGCTCCACAGTAAGGCTGTTTCAAAAAGAACAAGTGCACAAAGGAGACATCTAACTCTGCAGGTACCACAGGTAGTGGTGGGTTGTTTTAACAAATACATTAGCATGATGATGCTCATCTGTAATCTGGCATTTGAGAGGTCTTGGAGGCAGGAAGCAGGATGAGGAGGTCAGGGCCATCCTGGGATACAAAGTGTGTTCTAGACCTGTTTTTGCTGTCTGAGATACTTTCTCAAAAAAAATGAAGGATATTTGTAAGTACTTGAAATAAATCAGAGATGACACATCTTTCAGTGACTGGTCACTTTTGTTCATATTCTTTTTAAAAATATTTATTATTTTTATTTTATGTGTATAAGTGTATTATTGGGATATATGTGAGTGCATACATGTCCTGCAATGCCCTCGGAAGTCAGAAGAGGGTGTCCTGCAACTGGAGTTTGGATGATTATTAGCAGTCATGTGGGTGCTGGAATTCAAACCTGGGTCCTTTGGAAGAGCAGCCAGTGTTCTTTTTTTTTTGGTCTTTTTGAGACAGCGTCTCCCTGTAGCCCCAGCTGTCCTAGAATTCACTCGCTCTGTAGACCAGGCTGGCCTTGAACTCACAAAGATCTGCCTGCCTCTGCCTCCCAAGTGCTAGGATTAAAGGCGTGCACCACCAAGCCCGGCTCAGCCAGTGCTCTTAACCACTGAGCCAAGTCTCCAGCCCCTTGGCTCATATTCTCCTGCCTAGGCCTTCAGTTTACAGATACTAACCACCACATCCATTTTTCTACTCATTTTCACAAATCTTTCCAACCTGAGGGTGCCAATCAGAAGTTAAGCATGTGAAAAATAACAATCAGAGAAACAGAATTACACTAATATAAGGTACTTTCAGGTCATGGACTTAAGGTGTGGTAGTTGGCATCTATAATTTAGAGGCCTAGGCAAGAAGATCATAGAAAGTTGAAGGCCAGCTAGAACTACAGTGCAAGACCCATGGTGTGCAATGTTGGTGGAGGTCCAAAGAGGGTGTGGGATTCTTCTGTAACTGAACTTACAGATGGTTGTTAGCCGCCATGTTGGTACTAGGAATTAAACTCTGTCCTCTACAAGAACAGCCAGAGCTCTTAATCACTGGGCCATCTCTCCAGCCCCAGTGTTAGGTAATCTTAATTTACTATTCAGTGACAAAGGAGAATTTTTTTGTTTTTTTGTCATGCAATGCCACGGAGGTCAGAAGAGGGTGTCGGATTCCCCTGAACTGGAGTTAAAGACAGTTCTTAGGCGCCATGTGGGTGCTGGGAATCGAACCTCCGTCCTCTACAAGAGCAATCAGTCCTCTCAACTTCTGAGCCATCTCTCCAACCCCATTATATGCCTTTTAAAAAGATATTTAAAATTAAATATGTATGTGTTTGTCTAGATGTAGATATGTGCATAGGTGCAGGTGCCCATGCACTCTAAAGAAGGCATCAGGGGGTTGGAGAGATGGCCTACTGGTTAAGAGTACCGACTGCTCTTACAGAGGACCCAGGTTCGATCCCCAGCACCCACATGGCGGCTGAGAACTGTCTTTGACTCCAGTCCCAGGGGAATCCGATGCCCTCTTCTGACCTCTGCGGCATTGCACGAAACCGGTGCACAGACCTACATGTAGACAGTACATTCATACACATAAAAAATAAATAAAAATTTTTGGCCTGGAGAGATGGCCTAGCGGTTAAGAGCACCAACTGCTCTTGCAGAGGACCCAGGTTCAATTCCCAGCACCCACATGGCAGCTAAGAATCGCCTTTAAGCTGGGCATTAAAGGTGGCACACACCTTTAATCCTAGCACTTAGGAGGCAGAGGTAGTCTGATCTCTGTGAGTTCAAGGCCAGCCTGGTCTACAGCGTGAGTTCCAGGCCAACTGGGGCTATAGGGAGACCCTGTCTCAAAAAGACACACACACACACACACACACACACACACACACACACACACACAAAAGAATTAAAAATAAGAAATAAGGGGGCTGGAGAGATGGCCTAGCAGTTAAGAGCGCCGACCACTCTTACAGAGGACCCGGGTTCGATCCCCAGCACCCACATGGTGGCCTAGAGCCTTCTGAAACTCCAGTTCCAGGAGAACTCCAGTTCCAGGGGAATCCAACACCCTCTTCTGACCTCCGCGGCATTGCATGACACGGGTGCACAAACTTGCATGCAGACTGTACATTCATACACATACAGAAATAAATAAAATTAATAAAAAAAATTAAAGGGGCTGGAGAGATGGCCTAGCGGTTAAGAGCGCCGACCGCTCTTACAGAGGACCCGGGTTCGATCCCCAGCACCCACATGGCGGCTGAGAACCGTCTGAAACTCCAATTCCAGGAGAACTCCAGTTCCAGGGGAATCCGAGACCCGCTTCTGACCTCCGCGGCATTGCACGACACGAGTGCACAAACCTGCATGCAGACAGTACATTCATACACATACAGAAATAAATAAAATTAATAAAAAAAAAAATTAAAAAATAAAATAAAATAAATTAAAAAAAAATGTTAATAAATTCAGCCCTGAGGTTGTTTTCCAAATTAAAACTCCCAAGAAATAACTACTAATAACAGTCAAACAGGAATAGTGTTTAATCATATATATCATAATTCCAATTCTTTTTTTTTTTTTTCTGTCTTTTGAGACAGGGTTTCCCTGTAGCTTCAGCTGGCCTGGAACTTACTATGTAGACCAGGTTGGCCTTGAACTCAAAGAGATCTGCCTGCCTCTGCCTCCCAAGTGCTGGGATTATAGGCATAAGCCACCGCTCCACTAATTACAATTCTTATAGGGACTAAGCAATTTATAAAACAAACAACCATGAAGCAGTGGATGTAGGTCACCTGGCAGGCTACCTAGTACGCATATAGCTCTGGGATAGATGCCCAGCATCATAAAAACCAGGTGCAGTAGTAATACTAGCACTCAGGAAGTGGAGACAAGATGATTCGAAGTTCAAAGTCATCTCTGGCTAGATAATCTAGCCTGGGACAAATGAGGCTCTGCAATACACACACACACACACACACACACACACACACACACATATATGATCATATCAATCTTTATATTTTATCTAGTTTTTGAAGGCAGTTTTATGTGTAAGGCTAACCCAGAACTTTCCATTTAGCCTAGGCTGTCCTATAATTTTAAAAAGAAATTCTTTTATTGAGACAGGGTCTCAGTATATAGCCTTGGCTGGCCTTGAACTCACAGAGATCTATCTCGCTCTGCCTCTTGAATACTGGAATTAAAGGCACATGCCACCATGTGCCTTTAATAGTGTTTTGAAAATGATGAATGGTCTATATCAAAGATTTAATGTAAACCAATCATTTGGATCTAAATACTACTCTAAACCACAAATCCAAGTTAATTAAGAGGTCTCACATGCTGTAGGAGTAAAGGACACTGGCCTCGGTCCTCCAGGATTTATTGGTGGGAGGGGTGGCATGATGGGAGGTGAGGATCTGGACTGTATCTTCACTTCCACAGGCGATCCAGGCATTGCTGGCACCCTTTTCTCACAACCAACTGCAAGGAATAAAAGAAGGGAAAGTCAGAGCTCATTATAAGAATAGTAAAAATAACAACGGCAAAAATAAATAAATAAATAAATAACAGCAATTTGAAATGCCAACCTATTTTCCTAGAGGACTTAGAAGATGTATATTATAAAGTGTAGAATATTGCCCCCTAAGAGATATGTTCATGTCATAATACTTAGATCTACTACCATTTTTGGGAAAAGGATCTTACAAACCTTTTTTTACATTTGTATTGATTTTGTGTACAAACATGGATGTGCCATGGCATGTGTGTGGAGGTCAGAGGATAACTTGTGGGAATTGGCTCTCTCCTTCCACCATGTTTACCCAGGGATAAAACTTAGGTTGTCAGGTTCAGATGCAAGTGCCTTATACACTGAACTACCTCAGTAGCCTCGGAAAACAATCCTTTAAGAGATAAGGGAAGGTATGCCAGGCATGGTGGCGCATGCCTTTAATCCCAGCATGTGGGAGGCAAAGCCAGACAGATCTCTGTGAGTTCAAGGGCAGCCTGGTCTACATAGTGACACAGTGAGTTCCAGGCCTACAGGGAAACCCTGTTTCAAAAAGACCAGAGAGAGAGAGAGAGAGAGAGAGATATGAATGAGAATGAATGAATATGAATGAGAATCACAGATCTTCCTCCTAGGTTATCTGGGCTGGCTTTACATCTGAATGATTTCTTGCAAAAGAGACAGGCAGAAGCAGGTGGATGTGGAAGACAGCCACACAGGAATATTGGGCAGAAACTGGTATGAGGCATCTAGAAACCAAGGACTCCAAAAAGCATCAGCAATCACCAATCACTGAGACAGAGGCACAGAACAGACCCCCTACACCAGAGACACCAGGAAGGACTCAGCCCTGAGTAAACCTTGGTTTCGGACTTCTGATCTCCTAAACTGTGAGTGAACAGCACTCATTTTGTCTTGTTTTGTCAGCACCCAAAACCAAAACAAGGGAACAGAACTAGTGTTTAGTTCTAAATACATTCTTTCTTGACTTATAGTCAAATAAGTAGAGTAAAACAGCTAATGTAGAAATCCTCTACAATAGTAGGCTTCAATTATATGATTTAAAAATGGAATCATAGCCAGCCGTATATAATTACTACCAAATGATGAAGTAGTAAAATGATGCATATATGTACATATTATACTAGTAAGAGGTAAAGCCAATTATCTCTACTATCAGGCATATAAATGTCATTTTCATTACTTAAAAAAAATGAAAAGTAGACAATTCTAAATTAGGCACAGGCTACTCCACCCATAGGTATAATTCTTTAAAAATTTTTTTTTAATTTATTTATTATTTTCCATGTGCATGAGTGTACTGTCTGCTGTCTGCATGTAGGTTGGAGCACCTGTGTTGTGCAATGCCTCGGAGATTAGAAGAGGGTGTTGGATTCCCGTGGACCTGGAGCCAAAGACAGTTCTTAGCTGCCATGTGGGTGCTGGGGATCGAAACTGGGTCCTCTGCAAGAGCAACTGGAGCTCTTAACTGCTGAGCCATCTTTCCAGCCCCCATAGGTATAATTTGAGGGCTGGAGAGATGGCCTAACGGTTAAGAGCGCCGACTGCTCTTGAAGAGGACCCTGGTTTGATCCCCAGCACACACAAGGGAGCTGAGAACCGTCTTTAACGCCAGTTCCAGGGGAATCCAACACCCTCTTCTGACCTTCGAGGCATTGCATGACACGGGTGTTCCAACCTACATGCAGACAGTACACTCATACACATAAAAATAAATAAATAAATAAATAAATAAATAAATAAATAAATAAAGTCTTAGTAATATAAATAAAGCATGACACTATGTGGCAATACTCTAGTATTTCTCTCTACACACAAAGACACACACACATACACACTCATACACACATACACCCTTCTCTCTCTTTTTTTCTTTTTTTTTCTGGTGTTAGGGCTTGAACTCAGGGCTTCATACATGCTAGGCAAGCACTATCCCTGTCTCTGATATCTTTAAGAAGTTATCTTTCTGGGGGCTGGAGAGATGGCTCAGCAGTTAAGAACACTGGTGGTTCTCGCAGAAAATCAGCTTTCTAATCCCAGCACCCATATGGCAGCTAACAACTGTCTGTAACTCCAGTTTCAGGGAATCCAATATCCTCTCCTGTCCTCCAAGGGCACTGCACAACAGGGGTACATTTACATGCAGGGAATACACACATACACATAAAATAAAAATAATAAAATATTCTTGGGAGGCAGAGGCAGGCGGATCGTTGTGAGTTCAAGGCCAGCCTGGTCTACAGAGCAAGTTCTAGGACAGCTGGGGCTACAGGGAGACCCTGTCTCGAAAAGACCAAAAAATAAAATAAAATAAAAAATTAATTAATTAATTAATTAATTTTAAAAAAGTTATCTTTCAAGTTGGGAAAGTATGATAGAGTTAATTACTTTACACACACAAGTCCCTGGGGTTAATCCCCAGCAGAGCATAATCCCTGGTTGCAGTGGTACACAGTAATCGCCAGCACTGCAGAGGTAGAGGGCAGAAGGACTAGGAGTTCAAGAGCGGCCTCCAGATACATAACATTCTGTGCTAAATGAAACCTTTGTTTCAACCAACCAACCAACCAACCAACCAACCACCCACCCACCCACCCACCCACCCACTCACTCACCCACAAACCCACAAAAAAAGCCCACCAAAGCAAAACACTATTAACTAATTAACTAAATGCCTATAATCCCAGCACCCCATAGGCCAAGGTAGGAGGATCCTAAATCCAAAGCCACCCTGAGCGTCATAACAAAAACCCCATCTCAGGGCTGGAGAGATGGCCTAGCAGGTTAAGAGCACCGACTGCTCTTGCAGAGGACCTAGGTTCGATCCCCAGCACCCACATGGCGGCTGAGAACTGTCTTTGACTCCAGTTCCAGGGGAATCCGACACACTCTTTTGACCTCCGTGGCGTTGCACGACACGGGTGCACAAACCTACATGCAGACAACACATTCATACACATAAAAAAAGATAAAAAAAAAAAAAAATAAACTAAATAAAAACCATCTCAAAAACATTTAAAGAGGATTTCTTCTCCAGGCACCTCTTTTTTTTTGTTGTTGTTGTTTTTTTTTTTTTTTTTGGTCTTTTCGAGACAGGGTCTGTCTCCCTGTAGCCCCAGCTGTCCTGGAACTTGCTCTGTAGACCAGGTTGGCCTTGAACTCACAAAGATCCACCTTCCTCTACTTCCCAAGTGCTAGGATTAAAGGCATGTGCCACCACACCCAGCTAGGCAACCTCTTAAATATTTAATAGCCTTGCCTTTTTTTTTTTTAATTTTATTTATTTTTGTATGTGTATGAGTGTACTGTCTGCATGTAGGTTTGTGCACCCGTGTGGTGCAATGCCTCGGAGGTCAGAAGAGGGTCTTGGATTCCTGAGGAAATGGAGTTCTCCTGGAACTGGAGTTACAGACGGTTCTTAGCTGCCATGTGGGTGCTGGGGATCAAACCCGGGTCCTCTGCAAGAGCAGTCAGTTAGCCTTACCTTTATTTTTACTTATTTATTTTTTTTCTTTTTGGTATTTTCGAGACAGGGTTTCCCTGTAGCTCCAGCTGTCCTGGAACTCACTCTGTAGACCAGGCTGGCCTTGAACTCACAAAGATCCGCCTGCCTCTGCCTGCTGAGTGCTAGGATTAAAGGCTTGCGCCACCACACCTGGCTAGCCTTACCTTTTAAAATGACCTAAAGTAAGACAGGCAGACAGGTGTGGTGAACCAAAGGCATATCTTAGCATTTTCATGGAACATTTTCTAATAAGAAAGTGCCCAATATAATTTTATGTTCCAGTATGCACTGGCTATTTTTTTGGAAAGGTTGAATAAAGAAAATCAGGGAAGCCAAGCACCTATGTTATAAATCCCCTAACAAAAACCTAGTATGCTGAGAACCATGTGGCCAAAATTACCCACCCTTGCTACTTCTGCCCAGGACACTTTCTTTGTGAAATTGATGGTCGTCCTCTCTGATTAGTGGACTAATGAGCTGTTATGGCTTGCCTTTTTCTTCCTGCCAGTGTTTCCTCAATGCCCCTCAGAGAACAGTTGACACATTTCCAGCAATTCCATCTGGGGCTTAGCTTTCTGGAAGGGGTTGGAGAGAAGGGAAGGAAGGAACTGACAGTTGTCTCACACTATTATGTGTTATATACAGTGTGCAACAACCTAGAGGGAGTCTTTCTTCAGACCACCTGCCTTTACAGCAAGGGTGCCAAAGGCCTGAGGAGGGCTTCGCAGTCAGATGTGTTTTAACATTCAGCACTTGGCAGGGTAACAAGAGATGGAGTGACCTAGTTGCAAACACTGAACTATATTGCTTTCACCTCCTCAAAGCTTAGCTGGTACACAAAACCCAGCCTTCAAGAAAAGAGTTGTTTATAGACCCCACTGCCCACCTGTCACTTTGAAACCTATATACCTGCACCACTAATGTTATTTCAAGAAATTATCAATAATTTTTTGTTGGAAATGGGTATGTCACCAACGTTTATCCATCTAACCTCAAAGAGAGTACACTGTATGAAATGATCATAGCGCCCACATTCAGTTATATAATCCCAGATGCAGTTTAAGAGGTTTCAGTGTAAGGTCAGGAGCAAGGAGCTCATCTTTTTGCATAATGATGACTATCTTTCATACTTATTTTTTAAAAATTATTTTTATTTTTATGTATGAATGTATTGCCTGCATGTTAAGTACACCAGTATTGTGCAGTGCCTACAGAAGCCAGAACACAGTGTCAGATCCCCTGCAACTGGAGTTACAAAAGGTTGTTAGCCATCATGTGGTGCTTGAAACTGAACTCTGGTCCTTTGCAAGAACAGCCAGTGCTCTTAATGGCTGAGCCATCTTTCTAGCCCCTCATACTGATTTTTTTGAATCAAATAAACATGTTTATAACAGAGAGAAATCTCTACCTTTATTCTTTGTCCTGAAAGGTTGTGTTCTTTAACCCCTCCAATTAAGTAAATAAGTTACTAGGAAATATAGGGGAATTCAGGAGTAAAATTAATGTTTATTTATTTCTCATTTTGTATTTATTTACTCATTTTTTGCAGTGGGAAAAGCAGGTCTTACATACCTCAGACTGGGTTCTACCTTGCAAATGCTAGAATTACAGGTAGGTGCCACCTGTATTTTATTTATTTATTTATTTATTTATTTGGTCTTTTCGAGACAGGGTCTCCCTGTAGCCCCAGCTGTCCTGGAACTCACTCTGTAGACCTGGCTGGCCTTGAACTTACAAAGATCCGCCTGCCTCTGCCTCCCGAGTGCTAGGATTAAAGGCGTACGCCACCACGCCCGGCTCAATTTTTTTTTTTTTTAAACAAAAGTCCTGTTCAGTAAGTAGTCAAAGCTGGCTTTAAACTTTCATTCCTCCTGCCTCTGACTCCAGGGTCCAAGTAGAATAGGTGAATATCATCATAGGCCCAGTACATCATATATATGTTTTTGGTCTTTTTGAGACAGGGTCTCCCTGTAGCCTCACTCTGTAGACCAGGCTGGACTTGAACTCACAAAGATCCACCTGCCTCTGTCTCCAGAGTGCTAGGATTAAAGGCATACGCCACCAAGCCTAGCCATCTAATATATTTTAATACCTCAGAGACTGGCAAACTTTTCCCAGAAAAGGCAAAACAGTAAATACTTTTGGCAGTGAGAAACATATTATCCCAGTCATAACTATTAAACTCTGCTGTTGCAATATACATTGCAGACTAAGAACATATGAATTGGCTGTTTCCCATAAACTTTAATTTTTTTTTAAAAAGGCAGCAGGCCAGGCATGGTACCTTTAATCTCAGCACTCAGGAGGCAAAAGCAAGTTCTCTGTAAGGTGAGGGCCAGCCTGGTCTATGCAATGAGTTCCAGGCCAACTGGGGCTACATGGAGACCTTGTCTCAAACATCAACAACAAAAAGGCAAGAAGGCCATTGTTTACTAACCCCTTATGGTTAATGAAATGGCAGGAAGCTGGGCATGGTGGCAATATGCCTTAATCCTAGCACTCAGAAGGCAGGGGCAGGAGGATCTCTATGAACTACAAGCCAGTTGGGACTGTAGAGAGACCTGGTCTCAAAAAGGCCAAAAACAGGTAGGAAAAAATCCAATATTTCTTATTTGTATGCCTATGAAATCTATTTTTAGCACCCAGTGAGGTGGTTCATCTGGCTAGCATTTGTGTTCTTCAGGTAGTACATGGAATAGAACATGATCCATATTTACTGCTCTTCGAGGAGAGTAAAATATAATAATTTAAACTAGAATGAGGGGCTGGAGAGATGGCTCAGTGGTTGAGAGCACCGACTGCTCCTGCGGGGGGAGGGGGGGGGGCACGCGACGGGACGGGACGGATGGACCCGGGTTTGATTCCTGGCACCCACATGGTGGCTAGGAACTGTCTTTGACTCCAGTTCCAGGGAAATCTGATGCCCGCTTCTGCCTTCTGCAGCATTGCACGACACAGGTGCACCTACCTGCATGCAGACAGTATACTCACACACACACAGAAAAAAAAAAAAAAAAAAGAACTCAATTAAAAATAAATAAATAAATGTGAAAGATGAAGTCAGAGCTGAGGTATTGCAAAGATGAGGCCAAGAGATTTGCTTAAGGTTATACTGACATTATTAAATGGTAAAAGAGAAGGTATGGTGATGCACACCTGTAATCTTAGCACTCAGGATTCTGAGAAAGAAGGTTTACTGCAAGTATGAGACTCGCATGAGTTACATAATGAGACCCTATCTCAAATAAACAAAACAAATAAACAAAAAATAAAAACAGGGCCAGCAAAATAGTTCAGCAGGTAAGGGCACTAACCAGCAATCTTGGAAACCTGAGTTCAATTCCCAGAACCCACATTATAGAAAGGAAGGACTCCTGCGGGTTGTCCTCTGATCTCCACTGTACGCTGCAGCACATGCATATCCATCCATCCATCCATCCATCCATCCATCCATCCATCCATCCATCCATCCAAATAAATATATGTTTAAAGAAAAGCTATGCTCACTATAGTCATCAAAGAAACACGACCAAGCCAGATGAGAGAACTTAGAGGGTAAAGGTGCTTGCCACCAAGCCCAATGACACAGGTTTGATCTCTGGGATCCACATGGTGAAGAGAATCCACAAGTTATCCTGAGTTATATACACACACATGTACACATACACCATATCATGTGTATGCCCAACACATAGATACACAAACATGTAAATGTAATTAAAAAATATATAGTACATCAAAAAGGAACACAATATTGATACATCCTAGGAAGAACTAGGTTAAGGAGAAAAATCTGGATACTTGTGAGACTGAGGTGGTCTGGGTTACAGAGTATACAACCTGACTCAAGCATGCCTTTAATCCCAGCAGAGGTAGGAGGATCTCTGTGAGTTCAAGGCCAGTCTGGTCTACATAATGAGTTCCAGGCCACTGAGGGCTACAGGGAGACCCTGTCTCCTTCCCCAGCTCCCCCCAAAAAATGAGGGCTGGAGATAGCGTAGCAGTTAAGAGTACTATACCTCCCAAGTGCTAGAATAATAAATGTGTGCCAGGGCTGGAGAGATGGCCTAGCGGTTAAGAGTGCCAACTGCTCTTGCAGAGAACCTGGGTTCGATCCCCAGCACCCACATGGCGGCTGAGAACCGTCTTTAACTCCAGTTCCGGGGGAATCTGACACCCTCTTCTGACTTCCGTGGCATTGCATGACACGGGTGCACCACCTACATGCAGACAGTTCATTCATACACCTAAAAAATAAAATAAAAATAAATAAATAAATATGTGCCAATATACCCAGGTTTTGGCTGATTATTTTTTTCCCTACTGACTTTATATTCATTGTTGAAAACAACTAATAAGTATTGTTTTTTCTTTTTTTTTGGGGGGGTCTTTTCGAGACAGGGTCTCCCTGTAGCCCCAGCTGGTCTTGAACTCACAAAGATCCGCCTGCCTCTGCCTCCCAAGTGCTAGGATTAAAGGCGTGCGCCACCACGCTCGGCTTAAACCAAAGCCCTTTTTAAAAAAATTTTATTTATTTATTTTTGTATGTATGTATGTATGTATGTATGTATGTATGTATATGAATGTACTGTCTGCATGTAGGTTTGTGCACCTGTGTCGTGCAATGCCGCAGAGGTCAGAAGAGGATGTCGGATTCCCCTGGAACTGGAGTTCTCCTGGAATTGGAGTTACAGACAGTTCTCAGCCGCCATGTGGGTGCTGGGGATCGAACCCAGGTCCTCTGCAAGAGCAGTCAGCGCTCTTAACCGCTAGGCCATCTCTCCAGCCCCAAACCAAAGCCCTTTTAAGATAACCAATTCACAAGGAAAGTATGAATAAGACAGGAAAGGGAGGAAAAGAAATGTAATTAATGTTACTTTTTGGAACTGAAGAAAGAATATAATTAATTGGTTTTGTGGGGTTATTCTTTCTGGTATATATTAGTTTGCTAGGGCCATTATAACAAAGTGCCACAATATGAGTGTCCTTAAAACAATATAATTTTGGAGGCAGAGGCAGGTGGATCTTTGTGAGTTCAAGGCCAGCCTGGTCTACAGAGTTCCAGGACAGCTGGGGTTACAGGGAGACCCTGTCTCAAAAAGACCAATAATAATAATAATAATAATAATAATAATAATAATAATTTTATTTTCTCTGAACTCTGGGAGCTAGAAATCTAAGGTCAGACAGAAACAGGAGTTAGTATCTCCTGAGACCTCTTTGGCTTACAGCAGCCAGCCTTTCCTTGGCTTTACATGGTCTACCCACCTATATTTATGTAGAAGTTTCCAATTATGTAGCCCAGACTGGCTTGGGATGGTAGGTGTGAGCTTGGGGTTAAATTCTAACAATCAGCAGTACATGATCCTATTTAAAGCCTGAGATCAGGTGTCTTGGAAGAAGTAAAGAATACAGGTTCAAGGACTCCTCTCCAGGATTCTAAATTTCAGGCATCATATAAGAAACTAAAACAGGTAAATTAAAAACAACAACAACAACAGGGGGGCTGGAGAGATGGCCTAGCGGTTAAGAGTGCCAACTGGTCTTGCAGAGGACCCGGGTTCAATCCCCAGCACCCACATGGCAGCTGAGAACCGCCTTTAACTCCAGTTCCAGGGGAATCCAACACCCTCTTCTGACCTCTGTGGCACTGCACGAAATGAGTGCACCAACCTACATGCAGACAGTACATTCATACACATAAAAAATAAATAAAAATACAGCCAGGAAAATGGGAGATGGACAATAACCAAATAAACAGCTTTAGAAGCTGGCCTGTAAACACTATAAATGTCAAGATAAACTATACCTGGCTTGATGGCGTATGCCTTTGATCCTAGCACTTGGGAGGCTAGAGGCAAGCGGATGGATATCTGTGACTTCAAGGCCAGCCTGGTCTACAGAGCCTATTCCCAGATGCCAGAGCTACAGGGAGACCATCTCAAAAAGACCAAAACCAAAACCAAAACAAACAAAAACATGATATATGCTACTTGTTATAATGATCAGACATATAACAATAACTTGAAATTTTTAAAAAATGCTTATTTTAGAACAAGAGGATCTCTTGGGTTTGAAGCCAGCCAGAACTACATGGTAAAACCCTATCTCAAAACTAACTAACTAACTAACTAACTAACAATATATATACATATATATATAGTTAATTTGTGTGCCACGATATGTATGCAGAGGTCAGAGGACAACTTGCAAAAGTCAGTTCTCTCCTTCCACCACGAGGGTCCCAAGTGTATTCAGGTCATCAGGCTTGGCAGTATATGCCTTTACCTATTGATAGCTCAATAGGTAAAGGCATTGACTTGCCAGTGCTAAAGTATCTTTTTAAACCTATGTACTTTTTTTTTTTTTTTGGTCTTTTCAAGACAGGGTCTCCCTGTAGCCCCAGCTGTCCTGGAACTCACTCTGTAGACCAAGCTGGCTTTGAACTCACAAAGATTCGCCTGCCTCTGCCTCCCGAGTGCTAGGATTAAAGGCATGCGCCACTACACCCAGCAAAACCTATGTACTTTAAATTTTTATTTGTTTGTGCACGTGGATAGTGGTGTGTGTGTGTGTGTGTGTGTGTGTGTGTACATGTTGTATGCATGTGGGTGGGACTGTGTGCCCACAAACAGAAGCCAGAGGAGGGTGTTAGGTATCCTTCTCTTTTTTTTTTTTTTTTTTGAGACAGGGTCTCCCTTTAGTCCCAACTGGCCTAGAACTTGCTATGTAGACCAGGCTGTCCTTGAACTTACAGAGATCCACCTGCCTCTGCCTCCTGAGTGCTAGGATTAAAGGGATGCGCCACCACACCCGGCTTACCTTATTCTTCTGAGGCAGTCTCTCTTCACTGAACCTGGAACTAGGCTGATTACAAAGAAAGCTCCAGCTATCCTTCTGTCTCTATACCCAACAGCACTGGAGTTACAGGAAAAGTGTGGCCTGTCGAGCTTTTTCTGTGGGTACAGGAATCCAAACTCAAGCCCTGTGCTTGAGCAACAAGCATTCTTACCCACTGAGACATCTCTCCAGGCCTAAACCTACTTCTTTTAAAAACTGGTTATGTTAGCCTGGTGTAGCGGTACAGGCCTATAAGCACCTGAGAAGTAAAGACCAGAGGAACAGGAGTAAATTGAAGGCCAGCATAAACTTTCCCATTAAGGAGGAGGAAACAGGATCAGAAGTTCAAAGTCCTCAGTTACAATGGGAGTTTGGGATTAGTCTGGACTACATGAGGCCAAAACCAAGTAATAATTTAATAAAAACTTTTCCTTTCTCAGTTAAACAGACTTTCTTAGCTGAAACAGAACAATAGTACATATAAAAAGCTTGTTTGCAGCTAAGATGAAAAGGACAGGCGTGTAGGCACACCTATAATAAACTAGGAGGGAAGGACAGAAGTTTGAGGCTACACTTGAACACAGTGAGACCCTGTCTCAAAAAAAAAAAAAAATGCACACAAAGAGATGGGACTTTAGAAAATGAACTAAATTCTAGACCTACTTGGGGTTTCCTTTCTTGAAGAAATCAGTGGTAGGCTACTGGGAAAGTAGATACTGAGGCTGAATCTGGAAGATGTCGCTGAAGCCAGATTTGAATGCTAATTGGCCAGCTACCGTGGAACAGTAGACACATCATTCTGTTGGTTTCTGTAAATGGAGGTGAGGGAGGTGTTAAAAATCAAGTCAGAGATGAAAAAGTGCTGTAGGAGACTATTTAAATACAAGATGCTGTTATAGAGAGACCTCTAGTAGCATGCATTAACATTATTAGGTCACAAAATGTGCAGAGTAAAGTTTCCTCTGGTGCTAATCATTTTAATATTTAAAGTTACGTTGTAATCAGCCTGCCAACATCAAAGCCTTGTTGATAACCTTAATGCAAGTAAAAGCAGCAGCAACACAGCTGACCTGATAATGTAAATAGGGAAAAGTGAAATATGGATTCCTGCTTCCAAACTCCAGCAAATGTTTATTTGGAATAATATAATCCACCCCAACTGCATACCATCTGTTACAAGTCTCCACCAAGTTAATATTTTTCACATGAGAAGAAATGACACATATCCTGCCTCTTCAGGGAGGCTACTTCTGCCACTCTTTAAATGTACTAAATCCCAACCTCTTAATACCATGTAGTATCAATGTCTTAGCCAAACATTCACAGCCAAAGTCAGAGAACCCAGAGACACTCACGCTAGGCTTCTCATATATAATCCTTCTCACTTCATTTGCTTTTGTCTGTCTGTCTGTCTGTCTGTCTGTCTGTCTGAAACAGAATACTGTCAACTTTTCACACCACTAATTAATTAATGGCTTTCATTGATGTATCTGTACTAGAGTCTCTGGAACAGTGAATCTTCTGGAAGAAAATTCATCAGTAAATGGTTACAGCCCAACTCCAAAATATGTATCATAATAAATCATTTCTCCCATCTCCATTGGTAATACCATACCCATGATTATGGACTGCTACAACTGATCCCCAACTCCTCTTCCTGCTTCTGATCTGATCCTTCAGTCCATTGTTCATGGGTCCCCTCAGAGAATCACTTAAATCTTCTAATGGTATCTTCCTGCTCTTAACAATAAAACATAAACTCTTTACCTTAGTTTACTGCAGGGAGATGGGACAAGGTCTCAATGTCCCAAGCTAGTCTTGAACTCACTATGTAGACCAGGCTGACCTGACACTTGCAGCAATCTTCTTGCCTGAGCCTCCAGAGTTCTGAGATTGCAGAACTATCCATGATCTTTTTAAAAGAGCGGCGGTGCTTTTAACACCGCTAGGCTATCCGTCATCTCGCAGCCCTATCTATATGGTTTTATGTGTATGATGACTGTCACTTCGTAGGTTGTGCACATGTGTCGTGCAATGCCGCAGAGTCAGAAGAGGGCATCGGATTCCCCTGGGACTGGAGTTCAAAGACAGTTCTCAGCCGCCATGTGGGTGCTGGGGATCGAACCGAGGTCCTCTGTAAGACAGTCGGTAGCTCTTAACCATAGGCCATCTCTCCAACCCCCTGATGCCTTCTTTAGAGTGCATGGGCACCTGCACCTATGCACATATCTACATCTATAGACAAACACATACGATATGTTAATTGTTTAAAATATTTTTTAAAGGCAGAGCTCTTATTGGGACACAGTTTGAAGATGAAAAACTTCACCAAGTTACCTGTCCTGGGAAGTATCAAATGTTTATTTTTCCACTCTTTGTTATGCTATGCTATAACTTTAACTACAAACTAAAAACTAATACCATTTTTTTATATTGATTAAAAATTTTTTTTTTTTTTGTTCTTGGTCTGTTTGAGACAAGGTCTCCATGGGGCCCCCAGCTGTCCCTGGATGCTCTCTCGGTCGACCAGGCTGGCCCTTGACTCACAAAGATCGGCTGATCATGCCTCCCAAGTGCTAGGAGTAAAGGTGTGCGCCACCAGCCCTACAATACAACAATCTTAAATCTTCAAATTAAACTGACATTTAATGCATGGGTGGTTGGTTCTGTTTTGAATGGCTGAAAGTTTGCAGGTATGCACACAGACTTTTTTGGCATTTACTAGGTTCTTGTTATGTATCATTATTGTGACATTTAGGATTCCCATGTAAGTATATTTTACCATTCTGTCTATAGTTGCAACAAATTTGCATTTCCTGATTGATGTAACCAAGGCTGTTAATGTAATTGTTCAGTTAGACTTGTGTGCATTTTTTTTTCATTGTTGTACTTTACCTGACAGGATGACCAATTCTTATCTCATTATATTAGTGTTGTGAATAACTTTGTCAAATGTTTTGAGAGCAGAGTACTAATATTTGTGAATATAATTTTATGGCATTTTTTCATTAGTAGGAAAACCTTTTCATACAGTATGGAAAATTAAGAAAATCGCTTTTCACTGTATGATCTGGCATTTGTTGTAGATTAAAGCGTTATATTTCTTTGAATAAAACTTATCCCAATAAAGGCACTATTTAAATGATTAAAAAAAAAAAATAAACACAAAAAATAAAAGGCATATATGGGTTGGAGAGATGGGTCAGAAGTTGAGAGAGACTGATTGCTCTTGTAGAGGACGGAGGTTCGATTCCCAGCCCCACATGGCGGCTAAGACTGTCTTTAACTCCAGTTCAGGGGAATACCGACACCCTCTTCTGACCTNACATGGCGGCTGAGAGAACCGTCTTTAACTCCAGTTCCGGTGGGAATCTTGGAACCACCCTCTTCTGACTCCGTGGATTGCATAACACGGGTGCACCACCTTAATTGCAGGACAGTTCATTCATACACCTTAAAAATAAAAATAAAAATAAATAAATAAATATGTTGCCAATATTACCCAGGTTGCTGGATATTTTTTTCCCTACTGGGACTTATATTCATTGTTGAAAACAACTAATAAGTATTGTTTTTTCTTTTTTTTTGGGCGGGGTTCTTTTCGAGACAGGGGTCTCCCTGTAGCCCCCAGCTGGTCTGAACTCACAAAGATCAACCCCTGCCTCTGCCTCCCAAGTGCTAGGAATTTAAAGGCGGTTGCGCCACCACGCTCGGGCTTAAACCAAAGCCCTATTTTTTAAAAAAATTTTATTTATTTTATTTTTGATGTATGTATGTTGTATGTATGTATGTATGTATATGAAACTGTACTGTCTGCATGTAGGTTTGTGCACCTGTGTCGTTGCAATGCCGCCAGGAGGTCAGAAGAGGCATGTCGGATTCCCCTGGAACTGAGTTCTCCTGGAATTGGAGTTAACAGACGGATCTCATTTCCAAGCCGCCGTGTGGGTGCTTGGGGATCGAACCCAGGTTTTATTTTTGCCAGGCATAGCACTGACTGCAAGAGCAGTCAGCGCTCTTAACGCTAGGGCCATCTTCTCCAGCCCCCAAACCAAAGCCCTTTTAAGATAACCAATTCACAAGGAAAGTATGAATAAGACAGGAAAGGGAGGAAAAGAAATGTAATTAATGTTACTTTTTGGAACTGAAGAAAGAATATAATTAATTGGTTTTGTGGGGTTATTCTTTCTGGTATATATTAGTTTGCTAGGGCCATTATAACAAAGTGCCACAATATGAGTGTCCTTAAAACAATATAATTTTTCGGAGGCAGAGGCAGGTTGGATTCTTTGTGATTCGAGGCCAGCCTCGGTCTACAGAGTTCCAGACAGCTGGGTTACAGGGAGACCCTCTGTCTCTCAACAAGACCAATAATAATAATCAATAATTAATAATAATAATAATAATTAATAATTTTACTTTCTCTGAACTCTGGGAGCTAGAAATCTAAGGTCAGACAGAAACAGGAGTTAGTATCTCCTGAGACCTCTTTGGCTTACAGCAGCCAGCCTTTCCTTGGCTTTACATGGTCTACCCACCTATATTTATGTAGAATTCCCCAATTTTGTAGCCCAGACTGGCTTGGGATGGTAGGTGTGAGCTTGGGGTTAAATTCTAACAATCAGCAGTACATGATCCTATTTAAAGCCTGAGATCAGGTGTCTTGGAAGAAGTAAAGAATACAGGTTCAAGGACTCCTCTCCAGGATTCTAAATTTCAGGCATCATATAAGAAACTAAAAACAGGGTAAAATTAAAACAACAACAACAACAGGGGGCTGGAGAGATGGCCCTTAGGCGGTTAAGAGTGCCAACGTCTTGCAAAGAGGACCTGCGTTCAAATCCCCAGCACCCGCATGGCAGCGGAGAACCGCCTTTAAACTCAGTTCCAGGGGATTCCAACACCCACTTCTTGGCTTGACCTCTGGGCAACTTGCAGAACATGAGTGCACCAACCTACATTCAGACAGTAAATTCATACACAAAAAAATAATAAAAAATAACAGCCAGGAAAATGGGAGATGGACAATAACCAAATAAACAGCTTTAGAAGCTGGCCTGTAAACACTATAAATGTCAAGATAAACTATTCACCTTGGCCTGGTGGCTTATGTCTTTTGTTCTAGCACTTGGGAGGCTAGAGGCAAGCGGATGGATATCTGTGACTTTCCTAAGCCAGGCCTGGTCTACAGAGCCTATCTTCCAGATGCCAGAAGCTTACAGGCGAGACCATTCTCAAAAGACCAAAACCAAAAACCAAAACAAACAAAAACATGATATATGCTACTTGTTATAATGATCAGACATAACTAACAAATAACTTGAAATTTTTTTTAAAAAAAAAAAATGCTATTTTTAGTAACAAGAGGATCTTTTGGGTTTTGAAGCCAGCCAGAACCTACATCCGGGTAAAACCCTTATCTTCAAAACAACTATACTTAACTAAAAACTAACATTAATCTAACTAAACTAACATATATATACAATATATATATAGTTAATTTGTGTGCCACGATATGTATTGTAGAGGTCAGAGACAACTTGCAAAAGTCAGTTCTCTCCTTTCCACCCACGAGGGTCCCAAGTGTATTCAGGTCATTTCAGGCTTGGCAGTTATATGCCTTTACCTATGATAGCTCAATAGGTAAAGGCACTTGACTTGCCAAGGTGGCTAAAGGTATCTTTTAACACCTATGTACTTTTTTTTTTTTTTTTGGTCTTTCCAAGACAGGGTCTCCCTGTATCCCCAGCTGTCCTGGAACTCACTCTGTAGACCAAGCTGGCTTTTGAACTCAACAAAGATTCGCCTGCCTCTACCTCCCGAGCAAGTATATATCAGAAAGTGCTAGGATTAAAGGTTTTTTTTTTTTCTTTTTTAAAAATTTATCTTACTTTTAAATTTTTATTTGTTTGTGCACGTGGATAGTGGTGTGTGTGTGGTCGATGTGTTGTGTGTGGTGTGTGAGTGTGTGTGTACATGTTGTATGCATGTGGGTGGGACTGTGTGCCCACAAAACAGAAGCCAGAGAGGGTGTTTTAGGTATCTTCTCTTTTTTTTTTTTTTTTTTTGCAGACAGGGTCTCCCTTTTTTTTTTTCAGGGGGTTTTTCCTTTTCCCCCCACCAAAAAAAAAAAAAAACTGGCTAGAACTTGCTATGTAAAGACCAGGCTGCCTTTGAACTCAGAGATCCACCTGCCTCTGCCGTCCTGAGTGCTAGGGATTTAAATGGATGCCGCCACCACCACCCCGGCTTACCTTATTCTTTCTGAGGCCTAGTCTCTTTTCACTGAACCTGGAACTAGGCTGATTACAAAGAAAGCTCCAGCTATCCTTCTGTCTCTATACCCAACAGCACTGGAGTTACAGGAAAAGTGTGGCCTGTCGAGCTTTTTCTGTGGGTACAGGAATCCAAACTCAAGCCCTGTTTGCTTGAGCAAACAAGCATTTTCTTACCCCACTGAGACATCTCTTTCCAGCCTAAACACCTTACTTTCTTTTAAAACTGGATTATGTTAGCCTGGTGTAGCGGTACAGGCCTATAAGCACCTGAGAAGTAAAGACCAGAGGAACAGGAGTAAATTGAAGGCCAGCATAAACTTTCCCATTAAGGAGGAGGAAACAGGATCAGAAGTTCAAAGCCTCAAGTTACAATGGGAGTTTGGGATTAGTCTGGACTACATGAGGCCAAAACCAAGTAATAATTTAAATAAAACTTTTCCTTTTTCTCAGCTTAAACAGACTTTCTTTAGCTGAAACAGAACAATAGTACATATAAAAAGCTTGTTTGCAGCTAAGATGAAAAGGACAGGCGTGTAGGCACACCTATAATAAACTAGGAGGGAAGGACAGAAGTTTGAGGCTACACTTGAACACAGTGAGACCCTGTCTCAAAAAAAAAAAAATGCACACAAAGAGATGGGACTTTAGAAAATGAACTAAATTCTAGACCTACTTGGGGTTTCCTTTCTTGAAGAAATCAGTGGTAGGCTACTGGGAAAGTAGACACTGAGGCTGAATCTGGAAGATGTCGCTGAAGCCAGATTTGAATGCTAATTGGCCAGCTACCGTGGAACAGTAGACACATCATTCTGTTGGTTTCTGTAAATGGAGGTGAGGGAGGTGTTAAAAATCAAGTCAGAGATGAAAAAGTGCTGTAGGAGACTATTTAAATACAAGATGCTGTTATAGAGAGACCTCTAGTAGCATGCATTAACATTATTAGGTCACATGGGGCTGGAGAGATAGAACAGGCATGCGCGCGTCCCTAAGCGGTTAAGGAGCACCGACGCTCCTCTTGCAGAAGGACCCGGGTTCGATCCCCAGCACCCACAATGGCGGCTGAAGAAATCCGTCTGTAACTCCAATTCCAGGAGAATCCAGTTCCAGGGGAATCCGGAGACCCTCTTCTGGACCTCCGCGGCATTGGCACGACACGGGTGCACAAGACCTGCATAGCAGACAGTACATTCATACACATACCAAAAATAAGATAAATCAGATAAAAAAAAAAAAAATTTTTTTTTAAAAAAAAAAACATTATTAGGTCACAAAATGTGCAGAGTAAAAAGTTTCCTCTGGTGCTAATCATTTTAATATTTAAAGTTACGTTGTAATCAGCCTGCCAACATCAAAGCCTTGTTGATAACCTTAATGCAAGTAAAAGCAGCAGCAACACAGCTGACCTGATAATGTAAATAGGGAAAAGTGAAATATGGATTCCTGCTTCCAAACTCCAGCAAATGTTTATTTGGAATAATATAATCCACCCCAACTGCATACCATCTGTTACAAGTCTCCACCAAGTTAAATATTTTTTTCACATGAGAAAGAATACACATTATCCTCCTCTTCAGGGAGTGCTAACTTCTGCCACTCTTAAATGTACTAAATCCCAAACCTCTTAAACCATGTAGTATCAATGTTCTTTAGGCCAAACATTCACAGCCAAAGTCAGAGAACCCAGAGACACTCACGCTAGGCTTCTCATATATAATCCTTCTCACTTCATTTGCTTTTGTCTGTCTGTTTGTCTGTCTGTCTGTCTGTCTGAAACAGAATACTGTCAACTTTTCACACCACTAATTAATTAATGGCTTTCATTGATGTATCTGTACTAGAGTCTCTGGAACAGTGAATCTTCTGGAAGAAAATTCATCAGTAAATGGTTACAGCCCAACTCCAAAATATGTATCATAATAAATCATTTCTCCCATCTCCATTGGTAATACCATACCCATGATTATGGACTGCTACAACTGATCCCCAACTCCTCTTCCTGCTTCTGATCTGATCCTTCAGTCCATTGTTCATGGGTCCCCTCAGAGAATCACTTAAATCTTCTAATGGTATCTTCCTGCTCTTAACAATAAAACATAAACTCTTTACCTTAGTTTACTGCAGGGAGATGGGACAACGGTCTCAATTGTTTTCTACCAAGCTAGTCTTTGACTTCACTATGTAGCCAGGCTTGCCTTGACACTTGCAGCAATCTTCTTGCCTGAGCCTCCAGAGTTCTGAAGACTTGCAGAACTATCCATGATCTTTTTAACAGCTCTTAAGATCTGTTCTAGAACTGCTAAGCATTCTGAAGACCCTTTGTGGTGGGGGATGAGGGTAGGGAGAGGAGACAGCAACAATTTTCAAAATTGTAAGATTATATTCATATATATACTATATATATATATATATATATATATATACATATATATATATATATATATAATTAGCATACACGGTCTTATTACCTGTACACATCCTGCGGCTGACTCTGAACTCCTGATCTTGTCTTCACTTCTGAATTACTGAGATTAGAGGTATGTTACCACATCCAGCTACAGTCTGTTTTTCCATGACTAACCAACTACATGACCTGAGAAAAATAATTTTATTTTCTCCTTTTAAAAATTATCTGTCATGGGAGCTACAGAGATGGCTCTGCAGGTAAGAGCACCAGCTGCTCTTACAGAGGATCTGGGTTCAATTCCCAGCACCCACCACATGATAGCTAACAACTGTCCATAACTCTAGTTCCAGGAGAATCTGATGACTTCTGACTCTGAAAGCACTGAACAACATGGGTGCACTTACATACATGCAGGCAATACACTCATACACATAAAATAAAAATAATAATATAGGCTGAGCATGGTGGCACACCCTTTTAATCCTAGTTTCTTGGGAGGCAGGAGGCAGGGGATCTTCTGTGAGTTCAAGGTCAGGCCTGGGGTCTACAGAGAGCTCCAGGCCAGCTTGCGGACTAAAGGGAGACCCTGTCTCGAAAGACCAAAAAAAAAAAAAAAAAAAAAAAAGCGGGCGTGGTGGCGCACGCCTTTTGAATCCTAGCTGCTCGGGAGGCAGAGGGCAGGCGGATCTTTTTGAGTTCAAGGCCAGCCTGGTCTACAGAGTGAGTTCCAGGACAGCTGGGGCTAAGGGGAGACCCTGTCTCTAAAAGACCCCCCCCAAAAAAAAAGCCAGGGCGTTGGTGGAGCACGCCTTTAATCCTGAGCACTTGGGAGGTGGATCTTTATGTGTAAGTTCAAGGCCAAGCCTGGTTTCTACAATGTAAGCCCAGGACAAGCATGGGCTACAAGAGGACCCTTGTTCTCGAAAAGACCAAAAAAAAAAAGAAAACATACATGCAGGCAAAACACTTTTTTTTTTTTTTGTGTATATGTGTGTGGTGTGGTGTGTGTATATATATATATATATATATATATTATATATATATATATAGTTTTTTTTGTTTTTTTTTTGAGACAGGGTCCCCTATAGCCCCTCTGAGTGCTGGGATTCAAAGGCATGTGCCACCAACGCCCGGCTTAAAGACAGTTTCTTAGCCACCATATGGGGTGCTGGGAATTGAACCCTGGTCCTTGTGCATGAGCAGTCAGCACTCTTAACCACATGAAGCCATTCTCTCCAGCTCCAATTAAGATATGTATTGTATATATATACATAATATATATATATGTATATTATATATATATATTTTTTTTTTTTGGCCTGGGAACTCACTCTGTAGAACCAAGGTTGGCCTTGAACTCACAGAGGATCCGCCTGCCTCGCCTCCCAAGTGCTAGGATTAAAGGCGTGCGCCAACCACGCCGGGCTTAATAAATATATTTTTAAAAACCCAATACAATGGGCTGGAGATGGCCTAGCATTTAAGAGCGCCGACTGCTCTTGCAGAGGACCCAGGTCGATCCCTAGCACCCACATGGCAGCTGAGAATCGTCATTTAACTCCAGTTCCAGGGGAATCTGACACCCTCTTCTGACCTCTGCGGCATTCCACGACATGGGTGCACAAACCTACATGGAGACAGTACATTCATACACATACAGAAATAAAATAAAATAAAATAAAAACCCAATACAGGCCAGCCATGGTGGTGCATGCCTTTAATCCCGGCACTTAGGAGGCAGAGGCAGATGGATCTCTTGTGAGTTCAAGGCTTAGTCTACAGGAGTGATGTTTCCAGGACACCTGAGTGCTACAGCTGAGGCCCCTGTCTCAAAATAGACCAAAATAAAACACAGAAACAAACAAACAAAAAACCCCAATACATTCCTTGGGGAAAATGTGGTACATACACAACTAATGGAATTAATAGTCAGCCTTGACTGCATCAAAGAACTGATGGAAACAGTGACTCTCGGATGGGGTGGAGGGTTTGAGACGGGGGACACGGGTTCTATTATCTGATTCTGAACATAAGTCTTGTAAACAAAAAATTTAAAAAAGAGGAGAAAATACCCATATTGAAGAGAAATATTTTAAAACATAAATAAAAAAATAAAAAAAAAAAAAAATACATTTAAAAAAAACAAACAAACAAAAAATAGTCAGCCTTAAAGGAAATTCTGACACATGCTACAAAAGGGGCTTGAAAATAATATGCCATGTGAAATAAGCCAGCTACAAAAAAAATCAAATGTAATGATAAGTAATCAAATTCACTGAGATAGACATTAGAACGGTGGTTGCCAGGAACAGGGATAGAAGAAATAAAGAATTACTGTTTAATGGATACAGTGTTTTAGTTTTATACGATGGAAAGACTTGTAAAGATGGATGGTGATGAAAATGGCTATACAATAATTTGAATGAACTTGAATACTGCTGAATGGCACACTCAAAATGATTAAGAAAAATTAGAAAAGGTGGAACATACCTGTAATCTAGCACAAAGAAGCTGTGGCAGGATACAGAATTCTAGGCCATCCTGGGTTTTGTAGCAAGATGCTATCTCAAAAGAAGAAAGGAGCCGGGCGTGGTGGCGCACGCCTTAATCGTAGCACTTGGGAGGCAGAGGGCAGGTTGGATCGTTGTGAGTTCAAGGCCAGCCTGGTCTACAGAGTGAGTTCCCAGGAGCAGCTGGGGCTACAGGAGAGACCCTGTCTCAAAAAGGACCAAAAAAAAAAAATAAAAAAGGAAGGAGCTCTAACAGAGTGAATTCCAAGCTAGCTGGGGGCCTATAGGGGAGACCTGTTCTCAAAAAGACCAAAAGAAGGGGAGGGGGAGGGGCGAGGGGGAGGGGGAGGAGGAAAGGGGCAGAGGGATCTCAGTGGTAGAATGTTTGTGTTTGTTCAGTATGCACAAGGACCTAGATATGATCCCCAGAAGGAGGAAATGAAGAAATGAAGGAATAAAGGAAGATACTAAATGTGTTATGAGTAAATTTAAAAATTGAGAAGTAAAAAAACTGTTATTTAGTTCTATTAAAACAATTTATTGCCAGACATGGTAGTGTACGCCTTTAATCCCAGCACTAAGGAGGCAGAGGCAGGTGGATCTCTGTGAGTTCAAGGACAGCCTGATTTACATAGAGAGTTCCAGGACAGCTGGGGCTGCAGGGAGACCCTGTCTCAAAAAGAACAACAAAAAAACAAACCCCAGAAAACCAAAACAATAACAACAACAAAAACCCTACCATAATTTATTTACATAAGTATAAGCAGGATACAGACTATTTAATTAATCTTAAAAGCTCATGAAACTATGCAACACCAAGAATCCATTAGCACTACCAGAAAAAAAAAAAAATCACCCCACAAAAATACATGTACTACTAAAGCATCATCATGTATAAGGCAGGCAGTATATCATATAAATCATGACTCCATTAACCATACTAACTTAAAAAAGCTGAGCACTTTTTTTTTGGGGGGGGTCTTTTTTGAGACAGGGTCTCCCTGTAGCTCCAGCTGGCCTAGAACTCACTCTGTAGACCAGTGCTGGCCTTGAACTCAGAAGATCCGCTTTGGCTCTCTGCCCCCAAGTGCTTAGGCATTTAAAAGGTGTGCGCCACCACGTTCCGAAAAAGCTAAGTATTTTTAAAAATATGTTTATTTTATTTTCTTGTATGTGTGTTAATTACTGTATCTGCATGTTAGATCTGTTGCCGGCTCCGTTTTTCTTCCAATGCCTCAGAGGTCAGAAATAGGGTGACAGATCCCTGGAAACTGGAGTTAAAAGACGGTTTTTCAGCTGCCATATGGCGTGTGGGGAATCGAACCTGGGTCCTCTGCAAGAGCAGTCTCTCCAGCCCGCAAAGCTAAATTTTTTTTATTTTTTATTTTTTGGTCTTTTTTTTCTGCTTAGTATATGCCTTCTAATTTTTATGTGTATGAGGTTACTGTCTGCACATGTAGGTTGGTGCAACCTTGTTGTCGTGCAATTGCCACGGAGGTCAGAAGAGGGTGTCGGTATTCCCCGTCTAAACTGGCAGTTAAAGGTACAGTTCTTAGCCGCAATGTTGGGTGCTGGGAACGAACCTCCGTCCTCTACAAGAGCAATCAACTACTCTCAACTTCTGGAGCCCATCTCTCCAACCCATTTATATTGCCTTTTATTTTTTTATTTTTTTTTTTTATTCATTTAAATAGTGCTTTATTGGATAAGTTTTATTCACAGAAATATACGCTTTAATCTACAACAAATGCCAGATCATACAGTGAAAAGCAATTTTCTTAATTTTCCATACTGATGAAAAGGTTCCTACTAATGAAAAAAGCCATAAAATTATATTCACAAATATAGTACTCTGTCTTCAAAAACATTTGACAAAGTTATTCACAACACTAATATAATGAGATAAGAATTGGTCATCCTGTACAGGTAAAGTACAAAATGAAAAAAAAATGCACAATCTAACTGAATTACATTAACGCCTTGGTTACATCAAATCAGAAATGCAAATTTGTTGCAACTATGCAGAAGAATGGTAAAATATACTTACATGGGAATCCTAAATGTCACAATAATGATACATAACAAGAACCTAGTAAATGCCAAAAAATCTGTGTGCATACCTGCAAACTTCAGCCTTCAAAACAGAACCTAACCACCCAAGCATTAATGTCAGTTTAATTTGAAGATTTAAGATTGTTGTATTGTAGGGCGGTGGCGCACACCTTATCTCCTAGCACTTGGGAGGCAGCAGGGCAAGCGATCTTTGTTGAGTCAAGGCCAGCCTGGTCTTACCGAGAGAGCTAGGGGACAGCTGGGGCCCAAGGGAGACCTTTGTCTCGAAAGATCCAAAACAAATTGTTTGTATTTGTATCAATTTATAATGTATTAGTTTTTTAGTTTGTAGTATAAAGTTATTAGCATAGCCATAACAAAAAAGAGTGGAAAAAATAAACATTGATACTTCTCCAGGACAGGTAACGTTGGTGAGTTTTTCATCTTCAATACTGTGTCCAATAGAGGCTCTGCCTTTTAAAAAGATATTTTAAATATACAATATGTAGTTGTTATGACCCGGTAAGATATGTGGCTATAGGTGCAGGTGCCCATGCACTCTAAAGAAGCATCAGGGGGTTGGAGAGATGGCCTTATGCGTTAAGAGTCCGACTGCTCTTACAGAGGACCACGGTGATCCCCTCCAGCACCCACATGCGGCTTGAAAGAACTGTTTTGACTCCAGTCCCGAGGCGGAATCCGTGCCCTCTTCTGACCTCTGCGGCACTTTGCACGAACAGGTTGCACAAGACCTACTGGGTAGACAGTCACATCACCTACACATAAAACCATAAAATAGGGGCTGGAGAGATAGCCTAAGCGGTTAAGAGCACCGACGCTCTGCAGAGGACCCGGGTTCGATCCCCAGCACCCACATGGCGGCTAAGAACCGTCTGTAACTCCAATTCCAGGAGAACTCCAGTTCCAGGGGAATCTGAGACCCTCTTCTGACCTCCGCGGCATTGCACGACACGGGTGCACAGACCTGCATGCAAACAATACATTCATACACATACAAAAATAAATAATAAAAAAAAAAATTAAAAAAAAAAATAAATAAAAATTTTTGGCCTGGAGAGATGGCCTAGCGGTTAAGAGCACCGATAGCATACCTCTAATCCCAGGATTCAGGAATGGAGACAAGATCAGGAGTTCAGGGGTCAGCCTAGCATATGTACGACCCTATATCCAAATATGTAAATAGGCAATGAGATCATTATTTGGGGGGGGCTTTGGAACTCACTATGTAGACCAGGCTGGCCTTGAACTCACAGAGATCTGTCTGCCTCTGCCTCCTGAATGCTGGGATTAAAGGCATGTGCCACCATGCCCAGCCTGGCAATAAGATCTTATTTTGAAAATTGTTGTTCTCGGGGGCTGGAGAGATAGCCTAGTGGTTAAGAGCACCGACTGCTCTTGCAGAGGACCCGGGTTCGATCCCCAGCACCCACATGGCGGCTAAGAACCGTCTGTAACTCCAATTCCAGGAGAACTCCAGTTCCAGGGGAATCCGAGACCCTCTTCTGACCTCTGCGGCATTGCACGACATGGGTGCACAAACCTACATGCAGACAGTACATTCATACACATACAAAAAAAACAACAACAACAACAACAAAAACCTGTTGTTCTCTCCTCCCTACCCCTCATCCCCCACCACAAAGGGTCTTCAGAATGCTTAGCCACCAAATGTGAGTGTTAGGAGCTTGGATCCTCTGCAAGAATAATAAGAACTCTTAACTGCTGGGCCATCTGTCCAGCACCCACCCCTCCACCAGCACCCCCCCCCATCTTTAATATTTGTTTTCTTTTGGTTTGTTGTTTTTTTGGGCTGTTTTTATTGTTTTGGGTATTTTATTGGGTGGTGTGTGTGTGTGTGTGTGTGTGTGTGTGTCTTTTTTTGAGACAGGGTCTTCCTGAAGCCCCAGCTTGCCTGAAACTCCCTATGTTGACCAGGCTAGCCTTGAACTCACAGAGATCCATCTGCCTCTGCCTCCCAGTGACGGGATTAAAGGCGAGCCATACACCACCATGCCCAGTGTTTAATATTTGTTTTTAATTTGAGTGCTTTGCCTACATGACATAAGTGAACCATGCATATTGTCCAGAGGCCAGAAGAGGGTGTCAGAATCCCATGGAAACTGGAGTTACAGATAGTTTTAAGTCATCATGTGGGTGATAAGAACCAAAGTTGGGTCCTCTGCAAAAGTAGCCAGTGCTCTTAACCCCTGAGCCATTTCTCCTGCCTCTTTAGTCCCTCCTTTAATTTTTTTTTTTTTTTTTTTTGGTCTTTTCGAGACAGGGTCTCCCTGTAGCCCCAGCTGTCCTGGAAATTGTTCTGTAGAACAGGCTGGCCTTGAACTCACAAAGATCCACCTGCCTCTGCCTCCTGAGTGCTAGGATTAAAGGCGTGCGCCACCACACTTGGCTTCTCCTTTAAATTTTTTAAAATTACATTTACTTATTTTAGGTATACAGATGTGGGTACATGCAAATGCATGAGGTCAGAGGACAATTTGAGGGAGTTTGTTCTCTCCTTCTAACATGTGGGCACCAGGGATCAAACTCAGGTTTATCAGGTTTGGGGCAAGCCTTTACCCACTGAACCATCTCATTGACCCTAAATTCTCCAAAATCCCCCATTCTATTCTTTGTGAGGGGAGGGTTGTATGTGCATATATGCTTGTGTGTATGAATGCCAAAGATTCATGTCAGGGGTCTTTCCCAATCACTATCCATATCATGTATTAAGACAGGATCTATCACTGAATCTGGACCTCGTCAATTCAGCTAGGCTTGCTAGATGTCTAGTTTGCTTTTCTGTTGCTCTGATAAACATATTGACCAAAAGGAACTTGGGGGAGCAGTTTATGGTATAGTTCATCAAAAGAGAAGTTAGGAGCTCAAGGAAGGAACTGAAGCAGAAACCACAGAGGAACACTGCTTACTGGTTTGCTCCCTATGGATATACTTTTCTCATACTACCAATACCCACCTGCCCAGGGATGGCCCTACCCACAGTGAGCTGTGCCCTCCTACATCAATTAGCAATCAAGAAAATGCCCTACAGACAACAGATATGCCTATAGGCCAGTCTGATGGAGGAAATTCCTCAGCTGAGGTTGCCTCTTTCAAGATGACTGAGGTTGTGTCAGGTTGATAAAAACGAACCAGTACACCAGACACCAAGGAGCTCTATAGAACATACCTGTCTCCATGTTGGAATCATAGATCCATTCATGCCTGGCTTTTGTGCAGGTTCTGGGGATTGAACTTAGGTCCTCATGCTTGCAGAGCAAGCACTATACCAAGTAAATCATCTCTCTAGCCTGTGTTTGTGGAGTTTTGTTTTTGTTTTTGTTGTTTTTTAAATAGAAGGGTCTCCGTATAGCCCCTGGCCTGGAATTCACTATATAGACCAGGCTGGCCTTGAACTATAGAGATCTATCTGCCTCTGCTTCCTGAATGATGGGATTAAAGCCATGCCTGATGTGTTTGTGTTTTTTTGGAACAGGGTTTCATTCTATAACCCATGCTGCCCTGGAACTCACTATGTAGGTCACGCTAGCTTTAAACTCATGGCAATCCTCTTGCCTCAACCTCCAGAGTTCTCAGATTACAGGTGTGAACTAATATGCTAGTTTCTTTTTTGTGTTTACAACTCAAATTCAGTACTGTCTAGCAGCCACTATTGTTGACAATTAAACTAATAAAAACAAGCTAGTAGGCCGGGCGTGGTGGCGCACGCCTTTAATCCTAGCACTTGGGAGGCAGAGGCAGGCGGATCTTTGTGAGTTCAAGGCCAGCCTGGTCTACAGAGTGAGTTCAGGACAGCTGGAGCTACAGGGAGACCCTGTCTTGAAAAGACCAAGAAAAAAAAAAAAAAACCCAAAAAAAAACAAAAAAAAAAAAAAAAACAACCCAAAACAAAACAAAACAAAAAAGCTAGTATAGCTCTTATGCTCCAAGGGAAGTCTGAATTGTTATGACCTCAATCTATTCAGACTGAGTATACTCTGTACCTATTTGTCCTTTCTAAGAAAGTAAACTCAAAACAGAGAACTGGGTGCTTATGTAACTCAATGGCAAAGTTCATGCATGTATTATGTTTGCTCCCAGCAGTGAAAACAGAAGAAAATACCAAAATTCACTGAGCTCACCAAGGGGTAGGTGGACAGAGATAGAATGTTAAAATGCATGTTATTTTGTGGTGTTCCTAGGAAATATTTTCAAATAAGTTTCTCTACAGTAGATAAACACAAAGAGAGGTGTTTCCTCTGCAACTGGGCACTTTTTGTGTGTCATGGATTTTTGTGCCTCGTGCTGGATTCCCAATCCATCTCAGACACATTCATACTAACATCTGTCACCTACCATTCTTCACTACCTTTAAATGGCATGTCCCTCACCCTATAGTGTATGTATAAGAAACAAATATAATAAAAATTTCTAAATAAAAAGAACTAGACTGGTCATGATGACATACTTGGGAGACAGGCAAACAAATCTCTGTCAGTTTGAAGCCACCCTGGTCTATATATCCAGTTCCAGACCAGCCAGGCGCTATTTAGTGAGCTATTTTGTGTTGAAAAAAAAATTTTTTTAAAGGGAGAAGAGGGATTCTAAAATATATATATATTTTTTTTGGTCTTTTTGAGACAGGGTCTCCCTGTAGCCCTAGCTGTCCTGGAACTTGCTCTGTAGACCAGGCTGGGCTTGAAATCACAAAGATCCGCCTGCCTCTGCCTCCCAAGTGCTGGGATTAAAGGCGTGCACCACCAAGCCCGGCAAAAAATATTTTTAAGTATTTTTACTCTTTGTGTGTGTGTGTGTGTGTGTGTGTGTGTGTGTGTGCCTGCACGTGCACTCACCATGCACAAGACATCTGAGGTCAAAGGACAACTTCCATCATATGGGACCCAGGGATTGAACTCATGGGGAGGCTTGGTGGGTGGCACCTAAAAGTCCTGAGCCAACTCACTAGGTTCCTGAAATTGTAAACTATTGGAATGAAACAACATTTGCAACAAAAGATAGCGAGCTCCAGGCCAGCTAGGACTAAAGGGACACCCTGTCTCAAAAAGACCAAAAAAAAAGTAATGGTTTTAAATGCCAAACAGATCAAACACAGCAAGTTAAAATGAAATGCATATGATACTATTCAAATTGTATCTTGGAAATATCCACAATATTCTTCATATAGATTCACTTAAATGAAATGTAATTAAAGTTGAATTTCAAGCCGGGTGTGGTGGCGCACGCCTTTAATCCTAGCACTTGGGAGGCAGAGGCAGGCGGATCTTTGTAAGTTCCAGGCCAGCCTGGTCTACAGAGTGAGTTCCAGGACAGCTGGGGCTACAGGGAGACCCTGTCTCGAAAAGACCAAAAAAATAAAAAAAATAAAAAAATAAAGTTGAATTTCAATCAACAAAAGCAGAGTGCCACATTAAAATTGTTAAGATTTGACCGGGCTGGGCGTGGTGGGACACGCCTTTAATCCCAGCACTCTGGAGGCAGAGGCAGGTGGATCTCTGTGAGTTCAAGGCTAGCCTGGTCTACATAGTGAGTTCCAGGACAGCGAGGACTATAGGGAGACCCCGTCTCAAAAAGACAAAAAAAAAAAAAAAATCTCCTTTTTTGCCAGTAAAATACTCATTCTGTCAGACTATGTAACCTCACTCCTGGGAATTAGTCCTAAAGAAAATAACTCAAAGAGAAAAAGATTTATCCACAGAGAAATAATTAAATGGTGAAACAGCATGCCAATGTGAATTGTGAAGGCATTAAAAAATTATAATCACAAAAACATTCTACATTTGAGGAAATGCATATAATACAAAGCTGGGGGGGGGATATGGTCCCTACAAAAAGTATACATTCAGGGGCTGGAGAGGGCCTAGCGGTTAAGAGTGCCGACTGCTCTTGCAGAGGACCTGGGTTCGATCCCCAGCACCCACATGGCGGCTGAGAACCATCTTTAACTCCAGCTCCAGGGGAATCCGAGAACCCTCTTCTGACCTCCGAGGCATTGCACGACATGGGTGCACAAACCTACACGCAGACAGTACATTCATACACATAAAAAAAAAGTATACATTCAGTATAATTGCCATTATTTATAAAAATAGACACATGGTCACTGCATGAAAAGATCATGAAAATGGAATTGCTGACACGGCAGAGATAACATAGTGTGGATAACAGAGATAAAAACACCAATTCCTTGAATTCTTTTGGATCACTACTTAAAATATTTTTCATTTGCATTTTTACTAAACTTGCTTTTCTTTTTTTTTCTTTTTTTTGTCTTTTTGAGACAGGGTCTCTAAACTTGCTTTTCTAAAAAAAAAAAAAAAGACAGGGCTGGAGAGATAGCCTAGCGGTTGAGAGCACCGACTGCTCTTGCAGAGGACCCAGGTTCGATCCCCAGCACCCAGCACCCAGCACCCACATGGTGGCTGAGAACCGTCTGAAACTCCAATTCCAGGAGAACTCCAGTTCCAGGGGAATCCGACACCCTCTTCTGACCTCCATGGCATTGCACAACAGGGGTGCACAAAACCTACATGCAGACAGTACATTCATACACATACAAAAATAAATAAAATTTAAAAATTAAAAAAAAAAGGCATGCACCACCATGCCTGGGGGAAAAAAAAAAAAGACATCCATCAGGCTGCCAAGCATTTCTTCATGCATAGGCAGCATTAATCCAGTTACAGTGACTTCTATTTTCAAAACCAAGAGAATTTCAACTAATTTGTTCTCTAATAATTTCTGGTTATTCTGCTCACATTCATCCCTTGCCCTCCCTTATCTTCCATTCTCACAACTTCCCCTCTTCCCATCAAGTCTCCACCTCCCTTTCATGTCTTTTATGCTTTGAGTTTTACTGGGGCCACTCAAGGGGGGGAATCAAAATTCCAATAAGATTGAGGGAACAATGGAACAAGGGGGTCGGGTCTTAGTGGGGTCCTGTCCTGGAACCGACTGGGCTGAGGGAAGGTAATTGCGCTGCTCGAAGTTCCCCAGCCTCCTCAGTTCCCGGAGACGCTCAGACGCAGCGGGGAGTCTAGTCAAGCAGGATCTCACTTTATTGCAAGCAGGGCAGTGACTTATATACAAAACAGCCACAAAAGGCATTTAGGCACGAAAGCAAATGACCAATGTTCCTGCAGCCCCTATGACCCTCTCAGGCAGATTGGCATACATGGCTGACAATTGTAATTTATGCCGCTTGTCCTTATCTTTCCCCAACCAGAGGTTTTGGCAAACAACCCGCGTCCCTCCTCCTCTACCTCCCTTGACCTGGCCGGCCAGGTGGGCCCTATCAAAGGTATTTGAAATAGCAACATGATAGAAAAACCAAGGCTTAAAGTCATAAGCAAAAGACCTCAGTCTTTTCCTGTCCTAATTTCTTTAATATTGCTATGATAAAATACTCTGACAAATACAACTTCAAGAGACAAAGGGTTTGGCTTACAATTTCAGGTTACAGTCCATAACTGCAAGGAAGTCAAGCTTGAAACAGCTAGTCACATTCAGAGTGAAAAGCAAAGAGAGAATTAATACACACATGCTTCAAGCACGTACCTTACTTTCTCCACACTTTTAGTACAGCCAAGACCCAAGCTCACAGTGGGTACCACTCACAGTGGGTCTTACTATATCAATTAACATAATCCCTCACAGACATGCTCGCTGGTCAATTTGATATAGGCAATCTTTCATTGAAACATTTTCCAAATGATCATAGATATACCATATTAAAAATTAAAACTAACCATCATGCCAGGCATGGCGGCACGTGCCTTTAATCCTAGCACTCGGGAAGCAGAGGCAAGTGGAACTCTGAGTTCAAGGCCACTCTGGTCTACAAAGTGAGTTCCAGGACAGTTGGGGCTACAGACCCTGTCTCAAAAAGACTGCCCCTGAAAAAGGAAAATAATACATTAATATTTTTTTGTAAAAAAAGTAAATTTGGCCGGGCGTGGTGGCACATGCCTTTAATCCTAGCATTTAGGAGGCAGAGGCAGGCGGATCTTTGTGAGTTCAAAGCCAGCCTGGTCTACAGAGTGAGTTCCAGGACAGCTGGGGCTACAGGGAGACCCTGTCTCGAAAAGACCAAAAAAAAAAAAAGTAAATATTGGGCATAGTAGCTCATGGCTTTAATCTCAGCATTCCAGAGACAGAGGCAGATAGATCTATGTGAGATGGAGGCCAGCCCGGTCTACATAGTGAGTTCTAGGCTACAAGGAAGATCCTGTCTCAAAAAGACCAAAAAAAAAAAAAAAA